>CAWUFW010012788.1:0-519058 GCA_963921515.1 Calotriton arnoldi | reverse complement strand
ACATTGTTGTGGGTGACCAACTGAATTTCCAGCAACCGACTCGTTTGAAATTCGAAACGCGTCCGTTGCCAGGCAAGCCCATTGTCAATGGGTGCGCACCGATCGGTCCATTGCGGTACAACGCGCACAGGGGTACAACGCGTACCCGCACACATTGAATGCAATGGGCCGGCCGGAGGCACCGATCGGTCCATTGCAGTTCAACGCGCACAGGGGTACAACGCGTACCCGCACACATTGAATGCAATGGGCCGGCCGGAGGCACCGATCGGTCCATTGCGGTACAACGCGCACAGGGGTACAACGCGTACCCGCACACATTGAATGCAATGGGCCGGCCGGAGGCACCGATCGGTCCATTGCAGTTCAACGCCGCACAGGGGTACAACGCGTACCCGCACACATTGAATGCAATGGGCCGGCCGGAGGCACCGATCGGTCCATTGCAGTTCAACGCGCACAGGGGTACAACGCGTACCCGCACACATTGAATGCAATGGGCCGGCCGGAGGCACCGATCGGTCCATTGCGGTACAACGCGCACAGGGGTACAACGCGTACCCGCACACATTGAATGCAATGGGCCGGCCGGAGGCACCGATCGGTCCATTGCAGTTCAACGCGCACAGGGGTACAACGCGTACCCGCACACATTGAATGCAATGGGCCGGCCGGAGGCACCGATCGGTCCATTGCGGTACAACGCGCACAGGGGTACAACGCGTACCCGCACACATTGAATGCAATGGGCCGGCCGGAGGCACCGATCGGTCCATTGCGGTACAACGCATCACTGTACATGTGACTGGCATATGTCAGCATGCCTGTCTCAGATGGACATATGCCAGCCACAGATAGCTCCCAGGGAGTGAGGGGCACACCTACATCACGACAGCCTGTCCAAACTTTATCATAAGGCATGTAATGATGCATTTCCTATTGTGTGTATGTTGGTGTACATGTTGTCCTGTGGGTGTCACCTGTGGGCAGCCACCCCCAGGCTGTGCACGTGTTCATGGGGACAGGATCCTGGGTGTTACGTGTACGTGACCACTGTGATGTGCAACTGTTCATATCTGTGCATGTGCCATGGTCACATTTCACAGTGGTGTATGTGTATGTCATGTCACATACCCCGTGAGTCCCATGTGGGACGGTATGTTTGAGCCAGGGTGTCCCAGTGGCACAATAGTGATGGTCCTCCACAGTCTTTGTGCATGTAGTGTTTACAATGTCTCTGATTTCATGTGCACAATGGGAGACAGTCTCCACATCCACGTTGTGTGTGCATGGACTCTGATGTTGTGCGTGTGTGTCACAGACGTCCATATCTGTCCTGCCGTGGCAAGTGGGGCCACTACCTGTGGGGGTCATGGTTGTTTTGCTGTGGTGTATACATGATACTCCATGTAATGCCAGTGTCCATGTGGCATTACAGGGTCCCTGGGAATGTACCTGTCGTTGAGCTGTGGTGCCTGGGGCACATCTGTCCTCACATGTCACTGTGGGGGTTATTGTGACACGGCAGCAGGAGATGGGAACTGTGACACGGCCTCATGATATCCAATGGGCCAACCTGGGAATAATTGATGCCACCTGTTGGACCGTGTTGACAGATGTTGGCCATGTATGTACCATACATGTCCTTCCGGTACTGCACACTTCATGTAGTTGTGCCTCATAATGATGTATGTTGGGATCTTGAGTGTGTTCAATGCCGCATATGTGGGGTGACTGACAATCTTGCTTACTTCTCCTCTGCACTGCAGGGCTCCTGCTGTCCATCGGCCATTCCCAGACCTGGCAACGATGGTGGAACGGGACAGCATCCGACGGTACCGCTTCACCAGGCAGCTGATTGAGGATTTGGCAGTGCAGTTGTCCCCACATTTGCAGCCTGGCCGGCCGTATCCTACGGCGCTGACCCCCAAGGTGAAGGTGATGGCAGCCCTACACTTCTTTGCCACTGGTACCTTCCAACATACTGTGGCGACTGCTGGTGGGATGTCACAGACCATGTTCAGCCGTGTGCTCCGCGATGTTTTGGCGGCAATGTTGCTCTTCCTGAACCGGTACATCTATTTCCCTAGACTGCGACGACTCACTGACGTGAAGAGTGACTTTTATGCCCTGGGGAGGATGCCGCATGTAATTGGCTCCATTGATGGGACACATGTGGCTTTGGTACCACCACAGGCCCAGGAGCAGGCCTACAGGAACCGCAAGCACTACCACTCGGTCAATGCACTGGTGGTGTGTCTTGCAGACATGACTCATCACACACGTGTGTGCCCGTTTCCCTGGTTCAGCACACGATGCCTTTGTGATGAGGAGTAGTCGCATCCCCAGGATGATGGCACAGATGCAGAACCAGCGTGCCTGGCTTGTTGGTGTGTACTGACTTTGTGCCATTGTGTGTGATCTGATCTGTAGTATTCCGCCCACTTTTCCAAGTCAGCTAATGTGCACTTGTCTGTCCGTAGGTGACTCGGGATACCCCAACATGCCGTGGTTGCTGACACCCCTCAGGAACCCTGTGACACCTGCCCAGATGCGCTACAATGAGGCACATGGTCGGACCAGGAGAGTGATTGAGCGGACCTTTGGTCTCCTGAAGAGCCGCTTCCGCTGCCTGGACAAGACCGGAGGGTCCCTCCCATATGCCCCTGCGAAAGTGTGCAAGATTATCATCGTCTGCTGCATGCTCCACAACCTGGCAGTGCGGAAGGAGTTGCCTCTCATCCAGGATGACAATGACCAACATCCGCCACCTGTGGAGGATCCTGGCCTGGACCACGATGCCAGTGACGATGATGATGATGATGGTGATGGTGATGTCCGCACACAGCTCATCACCAACTTCTTTAGCTGAATGTGAGTATCCTGAGGTGTCATGTCAATGATGTGAGTTGGCATGATGTGTGGGTGGTGCTCTGGTGCTCTTGGAGTGTGTCCATGGGCTACTTGACTGGATGTGTGTTGCGATGTGTGGTGACAGGTGGGCTGTACTCCCCAACAGTGTTGACATGCTAACTTGGTCCTGGGTGGGTATCTTGTGGTTTTGCTGTTCTGTCCTGTACTCCATTGCTTTTGACTGTGTGTCATTTCTGTCCTTCACAGGGTACTTTCAGATTCGTTTGGTCAACTGTGTCCACCGACGACGTGATTGCACATCCAGGCTGGTAGCTGTTGTGTCCCTACAGGTGATGTGCGCCACACCCATGGACTTCCTTCCGTCTACAGTTGTTGACTGTGTGCCCGCTGCCAGGTGGGGTTACCTTGCATCTGTAGTGGTTACGGCATGTTGCAACTGTGTAATAAACCTGTGCTTCACTTTGTGATGTGCGTTGTCTGTGGTCACACATTTGAGTGCCATTTGCTTACTGCACCTGTGGGCTACTTGACTACAACTGGGAATGGGTGTGGTGTCTGTGCATTGCACCGTCTTCCCTGGCAACATCAGTGTAGGCAATGAGTCAGATGGCCTAGGTGTGTATGTGTTGTGTAGCCCTGGTGGTGTGTCTCCCTCATGTGTGTCACGTTGCCTGTACTCACATGCCTGTGTTGTCCTTGCTGTTGCAGTTCGCATACACAGTGTAATTTTGCAGTTCATCATCCCCATAACAGCACCCACGTTGGAATCACGACAGAGGCAAGTATGGTGTATTAGTGTGTTTATTGTGATACATTTGTGTTAATAGTGCATAGGATGGGTTGTGCTGTACATAAATCTTGCAATCCCAAGTTCCTAGGTGAATTGAAAGTCCGGGTAGACAGGATCTCCAGTATCGGGGCCACAGTTGTCTGACACATTGGTCCAACTTGTACTCCCCATGCAATGTGTGGGAGTAGTGTTGCCGTCAACAGGGTGAACAGTCTGTGCACAAAGGCGAACATCCAGAACAGGTTCAGGCTTCCTGGGAGTTGCGCTTGGCCATCGGCCTCTCACATTTCCCTCCTCGGACGACCCCTCTTCTTGGGGGGGGGCCCCTCAAGTACAGGCTGATGCGGTGCAGGGGACTCTCCGCCAGAGTCCTCCTCCCTCCCTGTGGCAGTTGCAGTTTGTTCGGCACCAGATGTTGTTGGCACACAGGGAGGTGTGGACTGGTTGCTGTTCATCTGGCGGAGGCATTGTAAAATGTCCCTGTGCACCGCCGTCATCTCATGCAGTGCATCCCACTTGGACTCCACGCGGGACATGTGTGAGTCCACACGGGACATGTGTGACTCCACGTGGGACATGTGGGAGTCCAAGCGGGCATGATGGGCAGCCTGCTGCTGTTTAATGTCTCTGAGGAGCCCCACTACCTGGCTGAGCTCTCCGGTGCTGGACTGGTACGCATCAGCTATGCGTACCAGTTGTGGGTCATCATGCACACCAGCAACGTCTGCAAGCAGCGACCTCTGTCTCCCACCCCTCCCACCACCCCTGCTGACATGTGCAGTGTGTGCAGTGGCACGCACAGATGACCCTGGTCCACCTTGGGGGTTGGTGGTGGTGGTGGTGTCCATGGCCCCAGGTTGGTCCAGGGTCACTGTGCTGGTGTTGCTCCTTGTTCTGTCCATGTCGGCAGGGATGGTATTCGTGGTGACAGTCGTTGGAGGGGTGGGTGCAGGGGGTGCAGCTGGTGGTCCTGCTGGTGCTGCAGCTGGTGGTCCTGCTGGTGCTGCATGTTGACTTGCACCGGATGTGCCAGGTTGTTCTTCATCGTCCGAGGAGGACAGAGGCTGTACGACGCCAGTGAGCTCGGCATCCTCTTGAGCCTGGGACTGGGACTCCTCAGCGTCTGCTGCTGTGACCCCATCATCACCTGTTTTTGGGAGACACAAACAATGTATGTCATGTTTCTGCAGGCATCAATGGTTGACACACATGACAGTTGTGACTGTGCCTCTGGGTGCGGGCCTGTACATTGCATTGTCCTAAGTCGTCACAGTCAGGGGTTGATATTGGTGTGGCACATTGTCCTGCATTATTTGGGCATTTCTATGTATTTTCTGGGGTGTGAACATGGTCTGCATTGGTTGTGTTTGGTTGACAGCCGGCCCTCCTTCCCACCCACCCAGCCAGTCAGTTATCCCACCATGGAACGTGCTTGCGTTGCAGGGAGTGTAAGTTGTCTCTCAGGATGTCAGTCAGTGGTGTCCTGCTGTTTGTTGGTGAACAGTTGCCAGCAGGGCCTTGTGCTCCCCACAGCAGTAGCCAGTGTCAGCCATCTTGTGAGTCCTTCTCCACTCCCTGTGATGTGAGCATGGTTCAGGGTGGTGTTGATGGGACAGTTGTGGGGGTGACCAATATCAGTGACTACGACTCCCATCATGCTATTGCCTCCACCCCCTTCCCAGCATGCCCATGCTTCCTTCCTTTGATTCTGCTTCCCTGTGGGGTGGGCTGGCTGTGCTGACAGGATGGCTGGGAGTGTTGTCCTGGCAGTTGTTTGGCTAAGAGTCCCAAGAGTGTCCCTGTGCTTCACACAACATAACCCAGGGTGGTGGTTCTTTGTGGGATCTTGTGTTAGGATGGAGGGCATTGCATTCTACCAGGTGGGTACTGTGGAGTTTGTGTTGGGGTGTGTGTGAGGGGAGGTGCTTGTGACTATGGTTAGTGCTGCAAGTCCTCCTTCCCACCCAGCCAGCCAGCCAGCCAGTTATCCCACCATGGAACGTGCTTGCATTGCAGGTAGTGTAAGTTGTCTCTCAGGATGTCAGTCAGTGGTGTCCTGCTGTTTGTTGGTGCACAGTTGCCAGCAGGGCCTTGTGCTCCCCACAGCAGTAGCCAGTGTCAGCCATCTTGTGAGTCCTTCTCCACTCCCTGTGATGTGAGCATGGTTCAGGGTGGTGTTGATGGGACAGTTGTGGGGGTGAGCTATGTCTGTGACTACGACTCCCATCATGCCATTGCCTCCACCCCACTTCCCAGCATTCCCATACTTACTTGCTTTTGTGTGGAGTTCAGTGTGTGTGGGTGTGAGAGCAATGGCAAGATGGCTGACAGTGGTGTCCTGCTGTTGGTTGGTGTGCAGTACCAAGCATGCCCTTGTGCTCCCCACGACACAGCAACAGTGTCAGACATCTTTGATGGGCCTTTCCACTCTCTGTGGGATGTGCATGCGTGAGTGTGAGCTTGCTGGGCCATGTGGTGGGGGATGTAGAGCTGTGACTACGACTCCCATCATGCTATTGCCTCCTCCCCCTTCCCAGCATGCCCATGCTTCCTTCCTTTTGACTCTGCTTCCCTGTGGGGTGGGCTGGCTGTGCTGACAGGATGGCTGGGAGTGTTGTCCTGGCAGTTGTTTGGCTAGAAGTCCCAAGAGTGTCCCTGTGCTTCACACAACATAACCCAGGGTGGTGGTTCTTTGTGGGATCTTGTGTTAGGATGGGGGCATTGCATTCTACCAGGTGGGTTCTATGGAGTTTGTGTTGGGGGTGTGTGAGGGGAGGTGCTTGTGACTCTGGTCAGTGCTGCCAGTCCCCCTTCCCACCCAGCCAGCCAGATATCCCACCATGGAACGTGCTTGCATTGCAGGGAGTGTAAGTTGTCTCTCAGGATGTCAGTCAGTGGTGTCCTGCTGTTTGTTGGTGCACAGTTGCCAGCAGGGCCTTGTGCTCCCCACAGCAGTAGCCAGTGTCAGCCATCTTGTGAGTCCTTCTCCACTTCCTGTGATGTGAGCATGGTTCAGGGTGGTGTTGATGGGACAGTTGTGGGGGTGACCAATATCAGTGACTACGACTCCCATCATGCTATTGCCTCCACCCCCTTCCCAGCATGCCCATGCTTCCTTCCTTTTGATTCTGCTTCCCTGTGGGGTGGGCTGGCTGTGCTGACAGGATGGCTGGGAGTGTTGTCCTGGCAGTTGTTTGGCTAGAAGTCCCAAGAGTGTCCCTGTGCTTCACACAACATAACCCAGGGTGGTGGTTCTTTGTGGGATCTTGTGTTAGGATGGGGGCATTGCATTCTACCAGGTGGGTTCTGTGGAGTTTGTGTTGGGGTGTGTGTGAGGGGAGGTGCTTGTGACTATGGTCAGTGCTGCAAGTCCCCCTTCCCACCCAGCCAGCCAGATATCCCACCATGGAACGTGCTTGCATTGCAGGGAGTGTAAGTTGTCTCTCAGGATGTCAGTCAGTGGTGTCCTGCTGTTTGTTGGTGCACAGTTGCCAGCAGGGCCTTGTGTTCCCCACAGCAGTAGCCAGTGTCAGCCATCTTGTGAGTCCTTCTCCACTCCCTGTGATGTGCGCATGGTTCATGGTGGTGTTGATGGGACAGTTGTGGGGGGCAATATGTGTGACTGCGACTCCCATGATGCTATTGGCTACACTGACTTGGCCAGCATACACAGAATTCCTTCCTTTCAGTGGTCTTCACTGTGTGTTGGTGTTGTTGTGGTGGCTACATGTGTGGATGTGTTTGTTAGTTCTATTTGTGCCACTGCCTAGCTGTAGTTGTGGTTGTGTTTGTACATGTGTTGGCACAGTTGGATGTGACTTTTTTGATGGCATGTGTTGTGTTTATCTGACTGACATACACATTTTGGGATGATTCTGTTCTGGTTGCTGTGTAATTGCTATGAGTGCATGGTTTGACTCTCCCTTGACAGTGATGTGTGTGTTTTGTGGCAGTATATTGTGTACATTTGTTGTGTACTCACCAGGCTCTGGGATGTCCTCTAGTCCATATACGCTCACTGGCGGAAGGATGGCCCGCACCTTCTCCTCCCAGGGCCTGAGGTATATTGGCTTGGCAGGAGGGCCACTGCCGGTGTGTTGGCTGTTGATGTAGTCTTTCTTCAGCATGTCCCGTACCCTCCTGCGCACGTCATACCACCTGTTCTGGATGTCCGTCTTTGTGCGCCGACATGGTGATTGGGCGTTCACCCTGTTGATGATCCTCTCCCACATCTTGGTTTTCTGCGACATGGGGGTCTGTTGGACCAGTGTGCCAAACAGCTGTGGCTCCACCCTGAGGATCTCGTCTACCATGACTTCCAATTCACTATCTAGGAACTTGGGATTCTTCTTGGGGGGCATGGTGATGGGTGGTGATGGTGGGTGATGTGTGTGTTGGTGTGCAGGTGAGGGTGTGTGAGTGTGTGTTTTGCTGGGTGTATGTGAGGTAGGTATTTGTTGGTGTGCTGATGGTGTGTGGCTTGTGTGAGGGATGAGCTGTGGGTGTGTGGTTGCTTTCTCTTGGGTGCTGGCAGTGGAATGGCATTTGCAAAGGCTCATGGTAGTGATTTGTGTCCTTTATATAGGTGGAGTTGTGGGTGTGTCTTTGTTCTCTGTCCCCACCCCCCAGTATTTATTGGCTTGGTAATTGCTTGTTTGGCCTTTTTTGGGTGATTATTCCTTTGTGCTGTTTGTGTATGTTGGAAACGTTCTTGTGACCGAGTCGGACCCTGCATTGGTCTCGTACGGTGTTCTCCGTTTCGTTCACGCTGTGTTTGTGCAGTTTTCTATGCTGCGTACGCGTCGGTCGCGGTGTATTGTGTTGCTTCGGCTCGGTTTTGTATGCGTGTCGGTCGTACGGCTTGTCCTCCGTCCGACTCGGTCGTGGTTTTCGCGCCTTGCATCGTACTTTGCGGTTTGGAGTTCGCGTGTACGTTTCGGTCGGATTCCGGCCGGATTGCTGTTTTCCGTGCGGCTCGGTCGGTCGACTTTGTTTCGGTACGTGTCGGTCGGATTTTTCGCGCCTTGCATCGTACTTGGCGTGTCGTGCGCCACGGGTACGTGTCGGTCGGTATTTTTTCCGGATCCGAGTCGGTCGGTGCTTTTTCCGGCCCGAATCGGAATCGACCCCTGTGCCTTTAAACTTACAGCAAATGTGACAAGATAGGAAACAAAATGTAAAGGCATCTCTATTTCTCATTCAACTTCTAAACTCCATCATGGTTGTTTTGGTTACTGCAGCACCCTTAGTTCAAGCACCTATGCCTTCATCGAAAACCAAGCACACCCTGCCCCTTTATCTAACTCTTTCAAGTTCTTTTTCATCACTGCTTTCTTTATTTGTCAATGTTCTTCGGTCTTTCTCTTCCTCCGTCTTTCCCCCTCCTGTATTTTTCTCCTTCTTGCTCTGGGTCAAAGTCTGATAAGGAAAATTTAAGTGCTGCTCCCCAAACATGAGTACCCATGTGCCCCAGCTGCAACCAAAGGCTCAAATTAACCACTGACAGTACTTGACACCAAACTCTCACTGTAACCTCAGATTATGGGCATAACGAGCTCCTGTATTTTCATTTGAAACAACTGCGAAGAATCTTCCCTTATTTATCATTTCCATTAAAGGTGATTGCTCCCAATTCCTTAGTCTAGTCTAGGCTTGACTATGGCAATTCGTCAATTTGGAATTACCTAAGAAAGTAATTGAGTGTGTAAAAATATTGCAAAATGCAGCAGTTAGACTCAATGTTAATTTAAAAATATTTGAGCATGTAACTCCTTTTTGCAACTTTACTGTCTGCTTCTTAACAAATGCATCAATTTCTAAACTGCTTTCTTTGTGCACTGAACCTTTTATGGCTCCATTTCCACTTTCTTCACGGAAAACGTCTCGAAATCCATGCCTAGGTGCTGATTGAGGTCGTCGGCTAATCCCACTTGCACACTCACAAAATTCAGACTACACAGTTGGGGTGGAAGATCCATTCAGGTTTTGCACCTTGCTATAAGGAACCCTCTACCATAATTGATTATTTTCGTTTCGGGTCTCTGGAAGTTCCGTAGACTCCTCAAAACCAGGCTATACTCCTTAGAAGCTGTGATCTGATACAATGTCTGTAGGAAGCTGGCTCTGTATACAATATACCAAAGTAAGGTATAGTGTGTACAGAGTCCAGTGAATCCCTAAGGCTTACAGAGGTTAAAGTAGATAATACCTTACTCTCTGTTTGTGGTAGTGTGGTGAGCAGTAAGGCTTTATCAGAGGGTAGTGTCAAGCATTTATTGTACACACTCAGGCAAGAAATGATTGCACACACTCAAAGACTGAACTCTGACCAATTGGTGTTGTATAAAAATATTTCTTTGTTGTATTTTATTTTTAGAACCAAGCCAGACGTGGTGCAGGTAAGTAAAATAATACTTTTCTCAGGTAATGCAGGTGAAATCAGTGAATGACATTACAGGTAGGTCAAATGTTCAGAAACAGTTGAAATTACTTTTTAGTTACTTTGCAATTACTTTGTGATTACTTTTTAAGTTACTTTTCAGATTACTTTTTCTACTCAGTGTGATATGCCTAGATATCACACTGGGACATTTCTGGGATAAAAGGTGAGTAAAACTGTTTTTTTAATCAAAACACAGTTTCTTAGGTTTCCATACAAAACACCCTCAACACTTGGAAGTTTTTCAGAGGAAAACAGTCAATGCAATCCTATGGAGACAAGCATTGGCATAGCCAATAGGTCTCTCCTTTGGGACCTTATAAGTATCTAGTTATGCAGCACAATATCCTTGGTGCAACAACATCAACTGTTGCATGGCTAAACACTTATAAGGTCCTAAAGGCGAGACCTATTGGCTATGCCAATGCTTGTTTTCCTCTTGACTTCTAAAACATAATTTCTGATTTGAAAGCACATAAGAAAACAGATTTAAAGATGCCCAGTTGCAACAAGCTTGCGGTAATTTGTACGCAATTACAATGGTTTATGCGACAGAGAGAAGAGTGTGGAATACTGAACATTAACAGTACTTGGGAAGGACCTTTCCTTCTGTAGTATTTATTAGTTTGCATGTAAAGTCAGTTCGTTTCGATGGTAAAGGGCCAGGGTAAGGTCCGATGTGACAGCTGGCTCTCTGCTGGTGTTGATCAGAGCTATTTCCAGCCGCCATCTTGGTTAAGAATGACCTAGAAGCAAATTGTCAACTATGGAAACCAGAAGACCTGGTTTACACTCCTTGCTTCTCTACTTGCTAAACTTGTTAGATCTTGGGCAAATCACTTCATCTCTCCACACCTTCATCAAATTTGGAGCCCTCAGTTGCAGCCTTACCTCTAGCATTGAGAGCTATAGAAAAGATGCAGACATGCAGAACCCCAAAACCACTTCCAAGTAGGTCCTGCTGCACCCGGGTCTTTGCGTATGATGTGATATCATTTGGTGACTTTAGGTTCTCTTGCTCTGTTATCACCACCTAACCACACCTTGATGCTGCCCATGAGGTCCCTGTGATATATTAAATGACCTGCCTTGAACAGTTTTTCTCCCACGGCCTTTGATAAAGCCATTTCATCTTCTCCCAAAGGCAATATGCACTGCCTTTGGGGTGGGCTTTCTATGGAATGGTCGATTTCTATTTACATATCTCACAACTTATAGCAGCTGCAATAAACTCATTTTACATTTCGCTCTGAACCACGTCTAAATCCGCTCATGAGTGGACTGGAACAGGGAGAAGGCAGATACCTAAAGTTAAAAAATGACTGTAAATAATAGCTGAACTCACCAACTGAGGGACAGAGGGCAGCTGCAAAAGGTATCATAAAATGGTAGCCCATGATACTTGGGCCCCATCTTCCTGCATCACCTGCCATCAGTTTAGTAGTGGCTGGATAACACAAGCATTGGCATAGCCAATAGGTCTCGCCTTTGGGGCCTTATAAGTGTTTAGCCAGAGCTATTGACTTTGCCAATGTCTTCAAGCTGTGCTGTAGAGAAGTGTGGCTGCTGTGCAGCATGCTGAAAAGTTATAATAAAAAAGTGTCAGAAGCATTTTTGTTACTTTATATATGACTAAGAAGGCATTATGTAAAACTGAACGACCATATTAAAAAAGTATTTACAATAAAAAATGTCCTCAGTTTTCTTTTGTTCTTGCAATGCTGGCAACTTGTTTCTGCCTATTGCAATGGTTGTTTGTTAAAGCTTTTTTTTTGAGGGGGCATAAACAATCGGAGGGTGAAGGTTGGGAACTAGTACCTGTATTATAACACTAGCAGCGGCCAGACGCTAGGGGAGAATCAACAGATGCCAGATTCCGAGAGCAGGCTGAGGTGGTGCTGAGTGATGCTGAGGTGGTAGTGGTGGTGGTGGTGACTGTTGCGGAGACGATGCTGAGGTGATGCTGAATGATACTCAGGTCTTGCTGAGTGATACTGCTGTGGTGCTGAGTGATACTGCTGTGGTGCTGAGTGATGCTGTGGTGGTGCTGAGTGATATTGTTTTGGCGCTGAGTGATGCTGTGGTGGTGCTGAGTGATATTGTCTTGGCGCTGAGTGATATTGTGGTGGTGCTGAGTGATGCTGTGGTGGCCCTGAGTGATGCTGTGGTGGTGCTGAATGATGCTGTGGTGGTGCTGAATGATGCTGTGGTGGTGCTGAGCGATGCTGTGGTGGTGCTGAGCGATGCTGTGGTGGTGCTGAGCGATGCTGTGGTGACCCTGAGTGATGCTGTGGCGGCGCTGAGTGATGCTGTCGCGGCGCTGAGTAATGCTGTCGTGGCGCTGAGTGATGCTGTGGTGGCGCTGAGTGATGCTGTGGTGGCGCTGAGTGATGCTGTGGTGGTGCTGAGCGATGCAGTGGCGGTGCTGAGCGATGCTGTGGCGGTGCTGAGCGATGCTGTGGTGGTGCTGAGCGATGCTGTGGCGGCGCTGAGTGCGATGCAGTGGCGGTGCTGAGCGATGCTGTGGTGGTGCTGAGCAATGCTGTGGCGGCGCTGAGTGATGCTGTGGTGGCGCTGAGTGATGCTGTGGTGGCGCTGAGTGATGCTGTGGTGGCGCAGAGTGATGCTTTGGTGGCCCTGAGTGATGCTGTGGTGACCCTGAGTGATGCTGTGGTGGTGCTGAGTGATGCTGTGGTGGCCCTGAGTGATGCTGTGGTGGCCCTGAGTGATGCTGTGGTGGCCCTTAGTGATGCTGTGGTGGCCCTTAGTGATGCTGTGGTGGCGCTGAGTGATGCTGTGGTGGTGCTGAGCGATGCTGTGGTGGCGCTGAGCGATGCTGTGGTGGTGCTGAGCGATGCTGTGGTGGTGCTGAGCGATGCTGTGGTGGTGCTGAGCGATGCTGTGGTGGTGCTGAGCGGTGCTGTGGTGGTGCTGAGCGATGCTGTGGTGGTGCTGAGTCATCCTGTGGTGGTGCTGAGTCATCCTGTGGTGGTGCTGAGTCATCCTGTGGTGGTGCTGAGTCATCCTGTGGTGGTGCTGAGTGATGCAGTGTTGGCCCTGAGTGATGATGTGGTGCCGCTGAGTGAAGCTATGGTGGTCCTGAGTGATGCTGTGGTGGCGCGGAGTGATGTTGTGGTGCTGCTGAGTAATGCTGTGGTGGCGCTGAGTGATGCTGTTGTGGCGCTAAGTGATGCTGTGGTTGTGCTGAGTAATGCTGTGGTTGCACTGAGTGATGCTGTGGTTGCACTGAGTGATGCTGTGATGGCGTTGAGTGATGCTGTGATGGCGTTGAGTGATGCTGTGATGGCGTTGAGTGATGCTGTGATGGCGTTGAGAGATGTGTTGGTGCTGAGTGATGCTGTGCTGGCTCTGATTGATGCTGTGCTGGCTCTGATTGATGCTGTGGTTGCGCTGAGTGATGCTGTGGTGATGCTGAGTGATGCTGTTGTGTTGCCGAGTGAGAGATAGAGTGAAGATATAATGCCCAATTAGAGAGGGTGGTGAGAGAGAAAGAGAGAGAAAGGGTGTACATAGAATAAAGAGTGGAGCGGGATAGAGAGAGAGAAAGAAGGGGAGAGAGAGTGAATGAAGGAGTTTGAAAGAGAAACAGATAAAGGGGTGAGAGAGAATGAAAGGCTAAAAAAGATAGAGAGGGGAGAGTTAATTAAGTAGAGAGAGAATTAGAGAGGGAGAGAGAGAGAAGGAGAGAGACAATAAGAGTGGGGGTGTGGAGTTTAAATAGAGTGAAGAAGTGACGCGGAAAAAGTAACCTTAAATATAGCTTTGTGCTTTGCGCGAATAAATATAAAAAAAAAAACAGAGTGAGACAAAAATACTAGTAATTAGGCTGTGACTCCCAATATAAAACAAATAGCGATATAAGGTGAAATCAACCCACGGAAGCAATATTTCTAACTAGACAAAAAAAGCTTGCATTTCAATGCTAATCGCTGTTGTTTTTCATGTGACTGTAGTCCAGGGCCGTCAGTTGGTAATGTGAGCTGCTGCTGCGATTGAAACATCAGAGTCCAGAGAGTTAATGAGCCATGACGAGGAAATGACGAAGAGATAGGAAACCCAGATGGCAGCTGCGCGGCGTGCACGCCCATCGTGAACGCAAGCTGGTCGCCAGCCGAAAGCCAGTGTTTGCACTTCCAAAACCCACTTACTAAAACTCTCGGCCAGACCAGCGCAAGTGCTGGTGCAGGCCGAGACCTAAAAAATGGGGTTATCATTTTACAAGTAAGTAAACGGTCTTGAGGGTTGAGTTTCTGGACCCCAGGATCAAGGATACACTCAACAAAACACCCAAAGCTGCACTAGGGCAGCTGGGTCCAGAATGTGAGGCCCAATGTTATCCAATATGGGATGGGGGCCTCTGGTTGGTGGCTGCTCATGAGCAGGCCACAAGGTTGAGGAAGCAAAGCTCCTAGGGTTAGGCTCAGGGCAAAGGGGGGTTCAAGTTAGCACACAAAGTGCACCCACAGCGGCACAGCGGTGGCCGGGTGCAATGTGCTGTTTTGGCATCGGGTGCCCTGTTGTTTTCAATGGGGAATCACCGGGTTCAACAAACACTGCAGGCTCGGAGACGAAGATCTTCTGGAGGCGACCACTGGTTGGAGAGGTAAGTTGGGATGTCGTGGGATGACAGGACACCGTCGATTGGGCCGCCCAAGACCGTGGGGCATCGGGTGCAGGGGTGTCTTTTGGCATCAGGATTTTCTTACCGGCTCCGGTCGCAGTCGTGGGGATCCTCCAGAAAGAGGGTGCAGTCATCGTCAGGAGACTTGAGGTAGGTCAGGGATCACCAGATCCCACGTCAGGATCGCCGGGGAGACCCCCTCTTGGTGTTGGGCCACTCGAACTCGGGCCGTGGGCGTCGGGTGCAGAGTGATGCAGACTCGCAGATTTGGCCGGAGCCAGTCTGTTGGTGAGCAAATCCGGTGCTCACAGGAGACAAAGTCTTGGTGGGGAAGGCAGGGCAGGTCCTCTGGGTTCTGGGGGGGCTGCTGGCTGCAGGACATTCTGGGATTCCGCTGGAGCAGGTCGAGGTCAGGACAGGCCAATTGGGCTGGGGCCAAGTCAGTTGGTGTCCTCCTCCTTCTTCCTTCAGCACAGCTCTTCAGTCCTTCTTCTTCTTGTTTCTTCTTGTCTGAGAAGGCAAGGTTCGGGGTTGCCCCTAAATACTAGATTTAGGGGCATTTCAGGTAGGTACAGGTTGGGACCAATGGGTACCTTCCTTGGGGTGGGTACACTCCCTATTATGCCACCCTCAGTGGGAGGGGGTTGGCAAAGGTGGGCACATCTCTCATCCTATCTTGGTTTTCCCGCCGATTCTCCTGCCCAAAGTGGGGGTCAGAACCGGTGGGGGCCAGTTGCTGGGAGCAGCAAATGGCTGGGTCAGCTCACAAAGGCGGCAAGCCTTTGAAGCTTCCCTTTCGTGGACCCTGACCATCCTGGGGGAGGAGGCTTGGCACCTCTGCCCAGAATGTGCTTTGTTGTCAGACCCTGAAAACAGGAGGTTCTCGACCCAGGGGTCCTGAAACATGTCTGGGGATGGTAGCTGGCGAGCAGCCAGTCAGCCAGGACACCAGAGTTAGGACATTTTTCAGGGGGCATCACTAAGATGCCCTCTGAGTGCATTTTTCATTAAATCCCACACTGGCATCAAGTGTGGGTTTAATGGGCTGAGAAGTTTGATACCAAACTTTCCAGATTTCAGTAAAGCCATTATGGTGCTGTGGAGTTCGTAATGACAAACTCCTAGCACCATATACTGTTTATGACTCAACTGCACTTACAATGTCTAAGAGTAGACTTAGACACTGTAGAGCTGCAGGGCTCATGAACCTGTACCCTCAGCAGTGGCATAGTGCACCCAGCTAGAGGGGTGGCTGACCTATGCCATAGGCAGTGGGTTGTAGGCATGGCACACAGGGATGAGTGCCATGTCGACTCTTAACTTTTCTCTGCACCAAAACACTCAGCCTGCAATGGCAGTGTGTGTGTGTTAAGGAACAGGACCTCTAAGGGTGGCACAATAAGTCCTGCAGCCCTTAGAGGCCTTCTCTAGTCACAAGGCCCTTGGTACCTAGGGTACCTTTTACAAGGGACTTACATGTGGCCAGAGAGGTGCCAATTTGGGGATACAAAGAACAGTTTTAGGGAAAGAACATAGGTCCTGGGTACCTGGTTGGCAGGAACCCATGGCACACTCAGTCAAAGAGCATCAACATCAGGCAAAAAGTGGGGGGCAACCATGCAAAAAGGGGCACTTTCCTACAATGTCCTATTCTGAATTTCTGGAATGTTAGCATCAGGAGACTCAGTATATGAGTGACAGTGGGATATAAAAACACTGCAAAATTAAATAAATAAACACATTTGACCCAGAAATTTTTTATCGGAATCTGCAAAATATGCAGCAGAGGGTTGATAATGTGGCTAGAGTGGTAAATCCATATTTATGCAGAAAATGCTGTAGCTGCATTATTGCGTAATTCCGGTGGCCTTGCATATAGTTTATGAAGAACACAGAGATAGCATACATTGAATGTCCCATTCCAGCATCCCATTCCAGCAGTGGAGTTTTTTTACGTAGGCCTCCAAAGTTACCCATGGTCATTAGTCAGCAGAATGCCATGGGCAGGAGAGGTGTATTCTAGCTCCACCACAATGGTCAACTTCCGCAGGTGCATGACGAGCGTCGCCGACTGGATGAAAGACAACTGCCTCAAACTCAACAAACACAAACCGGAAGTGCTCATTTTTGGGAACAACTTCTCCCCGTGGAGCGATGCCTGGAGGCCTTCTGAACTAGGACCCTCACCCACTCTGACAGACCATGCCTGCAACCTTGGCATCATCCTGGACAGCAAGCTCACCATGAAAAACCAGATCGACGCAGTCTCCTTCGCCTTCTTCCTCACTCTTTGCATGCTTTGTAAGATCTTCAAATGGCTCCCCATCAACACCAGATGAACCGTCACTCAAGCCCTAGTCACCAGCCGACTGGACTATGGCAACGCACTCTACGTAGTAAGACTCAAGACCTGGTTGTTCAACTGAACCCTCCCTAAGCCGCAGATTCTCAACACCTGGATACCCTCATGGGTGATTAGCAGCGCTCTATAAGTCCTGTTTGATTAATTGATTTGCACTTTGCACAGTAAGTAGCAAGAATGTCTTACAAACGTGCAACGTGCTATACTTTGAAGTTCATGAGCTCGAATCCTGACAAAACCTTCTGCTGTAAACTGTAATTTAATTCAATAAATGGAAGCCTTTCCAAGATTTTGAACTCCTATGTTTTCAAACCATACATCAATGGTAACCCATAAACTTATTCAGTCATCGTACAGGAGCATATGTGAAACTTGCTTCCACTGCCAGTTTGGACAACATCCGCCAGTTGTGCGCATTTCAGGGGAAGCCCCAAAACTGCATCCTTAGTTAAAGATTTGATTATGTTTAATTACAGTGGTTTAATATTTGCTCATGTGAAAGTGGAAAACCTGCAGCAGTAGATAACATAAGGTACAAATGCAGTGGCGAATAAAAGTATAAGGGCCAAATGTATGACCATTCAAAATTGCGACTCGCAATTTGCGCTCAATTGCGAGTCGCAAATTGCAAGTCGCAATTTGGAATGCACAACAGTGTCAGAGACACAGATTGTGATTCCTAATGGGGTCGCAAAATGCTAGGCTCATAAATATTAATGAGCCACTCGCAATTTGCAACCCCATTGGGAATGGCTGGCTCTCCCAGGGATGGTGGCCTGCTGGGCTCAGCAGACCTCCATGTCTGGGACTGCTTGTCAATAAAGCAGTTTTTTTCCTAAATGCGGCACGTTTTCCTTAAAGGAAAACGGGATGCATTTTAAAAAAAAACGTTTTCGTTTCATTTTTTAAGGGCAGGTAGTGGTCCCTTGGACCACTGCCTGCCATTTAAAAATATTTCAGAGCCAGTCACAAAGGGTAAGGGGTCCCCTGGCGACCCCTTCCCATTTGCGACTGCATTTTCACCCTCTTGAAGAGGGTGGTAACTTGCGAGTATTTTGCAACCGCAATTGCGGTTGCAAAACATTGGTACATGGCTTTGCGGTCGCTATTAGGAAGGGAACGCCCCTTCCTAATAGCGAGTCGCTAAACACTATTTTGCGAGTCGCAATTTATTTGCGACTCGCAAAATAGTTTATGTACATTGACCACAGGTTTTTAGCATGCACAAATGGGTTGCGAACCCGTTTGTGCATGCTAAATACCGTCGTACGCCTGGACCTAAATGAGGCTTTCTCTGTCTCTGTCTTACCTTTTAGACAAAACTTTTGGACCAGGAACATATCCTTTTTAACTATATCAAGAAATTTGGATTTGTGTGTTTGAGTTTCACCGTTTTTAAGTGCTTTTAGCCCTGATGAAGGTGCTAGACCTAGCTGAGAGGCACTGAAACTTGTCAACGAATTGAAAGAGTTTCATATGTGAGGCAACTTCTGCCTGAAGTGACAATAACAAGGCATTAGTGACATTTTTAATGGTGTTTAAAGAGACATAAATAAAGTACTGAGGTAGCCAATGTTCTTGCCTCTTTTACTGGTCCATTTATTTTCTGACCTCACACTGGGTCCATGAGTTTCGAGACACTCTGTTGATTGATAAGGAAGTAGTAAGCCTGTTTAGTGATATATGGGCTCACTACAGAATACATATACTATGGTATATAGGAATCACCTTTACACTGATCAGTATTGGTATTTAGTGTATGATAATTGGAGGGGTGATCAAGAAGTTCCTCTAACTTCCTTGTTGTTTCTTAGCTGGAATGTGGTGTCCCTCATGACATGGATTATCTAATATCACTGTGTGCCATTTTGCCACGTTGGCTCACGTTCCTTTCTGATTCGGTTCTCATCTTGTTCTTTGTAAATTTGCTATTCTGCCTCTGAGTTTGAAGTGCTTCAAAGAGCACGTAAATGAATATATAACTAAAAGCCTTCCTCTTTATATTGCTGAATTATAGAAATCAAGTTATTACCCTGGATTCTGAAATTAACATACTTTTTAAAAGAATAATGCTGTGTTTAAAAATAACATTTTTTACAATCAAAGACATTTTTAGGTAAAAATCTTACTGTGCATGATAATGAAAGGATTTTTAGCTCAAACATTTAATAAAAACTAGTAGCCTTAATAGAAAGGAAATCCTCTAAAAGCCTCTTAATTCACATTAAACATAAATGCCGGAGAAGGCGAGTTGAGTGTGTAGACTGTGACAGAGTCTGTGACAAATCGCTTTTTCAGGTAAACCATCGCCTCAAACTTGAAGCCTTATTAACCAGTGGTAATTCATATTCATTTATTTAATGTATTTTTATAGCTCTATGCTGGCAAAATTGTTTATCAAAACACAAATTGGGCAAAATATGCCCTCTTCCACTCCAAGGACAGCCTAGTGAATAGGATATATTTTTCAATGAATACCATAAACAGCTGCCCGAGGCCCCCTGGACCTCAAAAACCAGTTCAGAGGAGATGAACTGCCCAAAGCTATTCTGAATGGCTCGCTATAAGCCAGTGGGAATGGTCCTGGTACAGAAAATATTCTTATTGGTTGAAAGAGTGGCCAATCAGACGAGTTGCAACATTGCAGTGTTTCAGAAATCTGATCGGCAACCGTTTTAACCAATCAAATTTGGGCCACTTGCTAAGCCTATTCAAATTGGCTGGTGTCAGTCAATCAGTACAGCTTTGCTCAGACTAACCATAACTCATCTATGGGACATACTTTTTGCAGCGGTTTAGGGATCACCTCTCGATACCATCTGCAGTTCCTATTTTTAGGTTTCGCCTGCACAGTGCTTGCGCTGTGCTTGAGAAATCTATTGTTTTTAATATAAACTTTAAAGGGACTTAAATCCCGCCTTCCCTCTTTCTTGCCTTCTCATTGGTTCCTGTGCATGCTACTTACGTTTCCTCTATTTATATTGGCTGTAGCATATTGACCTGCATTTACCAATGCTTGCTCCCCGTCTGCTTCTCTTATCAGTTTCCCGTAGCCAAAATACTGTTAACATCCGCTTTGGTGGAACTATTTTTTCATAATGTTTTGCCTCTATTTGCTTTTTACTCTTGCCGCATATTTATATAACAATTCATCCCCTGGAGAGATTAAGGGGTCGATTCCTATCTCGGTCGGAGACGCACCCAACACTATTCGGCCGGGAAAAAAGCCAGGCGAATGCCTGTTTCCCGACCGATTCGCACATTCTTCCGAACGAGCAAGTACGATGCGCACAACTGCATAGATTCCGACCCAGTCGTACTCACCCAATCCAGGTCCTGTTCTCCGACCGAGCCGGATCCGTAAACGCAGAATCGAGTCGCACGGAAGCCAAAATGCAGCCCCGTCCGGCCGGACAAGTACGATGCGTTTTCCGTACGCGCCTAACCCGTCGCTACGCACGGCACGTCAAAGCATCCGGGAGAGGCGCACAAAAGCTCCAATTCGCGCCACAACACGATCCACGGCTACGAGACGAACACGCCAGCGACGAGGACGAGGCGAAGCAAAGAGAAAGACGAACGAGACGAACCAACTATGAATCCCATCTTGCCGATCCTACCAATACTCTACATCTACTACCGGAACAGGCACGGACGCGTACGACTCAGAAGGTAAGTCAGACACCAAGCACAAAAACAGACTACACGTACCGACATATCACACACACACAGAGGGATGCAGAAATTACTTACACCAGCAACAGCAGCACCATAGGGGCGGGATGGCCATCACCAATACCACATATACACATAGGGGCCTGGATGCCCACCACCACTACCACCCCTACTCAGGGGGTGCCAGATGCCTGTCACTACTCCCACCTCTACCCATGGGGGGCCAGATGCCTGTCACTACTCCCACCTCTACCCAGGGGGTGCCAGATGCCTACCACTACTATCACCCCTCCCCAGGGGGTGCCAGATGCCTACCACTACTACCACCCCTACCCAGGGGGTGCCAGATGCCTACCACCACTACCACCCCTCCCCAGGGGGTGCCAGATGCCTACCACTACTCCCACCTCTACCCAGGGGGTGCCAGATGCCTACCACCACTACCACCCCTCCCCAGGGGGTGCCAGATGCCTACCACTACTACCACCTCTACCCAGGGGGTGCCAGATGCCTACCACTACTACCACCCCTACCCAGGGGGTGCCAGATGCCTACCACTACTACCACCTCTACCCATGGGGGGCTGGATGCCTGTCACCACTACCACCTCTACCCATGGGGGGCTGGATGCCTGTCACTACTACCACCCCTACCCAGGGGGTGCCAGATGCCTACCACTACTACCACCCCTAACCAGGGGGTGCCAGATGCCTACCACCACTACCACCCCTCCCCAGGGGGTGCCAGATGCCAACCACTACTACCACCTCTACCCATGGGGGGCTGGATGCCTGTCACTACTCCCACCTCTACCCAGGGGGTGCCAGATGCCTACCACTACTACCACCCCTCACCAGGGGGTGCCAGATGCCTACCACTACTACCACCCTTACCCAGGGGGTGCCAGATGCCTACCACTACTACCACCCCTCCCCAGGGGGTGCCAGATGCCTACCACTACTACCACCTCTACCCATGGGGGGCCAGATGCCTACCACTACTCCCACCTCTACCCAGGGGGTGCCAGATGCCAACCACTACTACCACCTCTACCCATGGGGGGCTGGATGCCTGTCACTACTCCCACCTCTACCCAGGGGGTGCCAGATGCCTACCACTACTACCACCCCTCCCCAGGGGGTGCCAGATGCCTACCACTACTACCACCTCTACCCATGGGGGGCTGGATGCCTACCACTACTACCACCTCTACCCATGGGGGGCTGGATGCCCACCACCACTACCACCCCTACTCAGGGGTGCCAGATGCCTACCACTACTACCACCCTTGCCCAGGGGGTGCCAGATGCCTACCACTACTACCACCCTCCCCAGGGGGTGCCAGATGCCTACCACTACTACCACCTCGACCCATGGGGGGCTGGATGCCTGTCACTACTCCCACCTCTATCCATGGGGGGCCAGATGCCTACCACTACTCCCACCTCTACCCAGGGGTGCCGGATGCCTACCACTACTACCACCCCTACCCATGGGGGCCAGATGCCTACCACTACTACCACCTCTACCCAGGGGGTGCCAGATGCCTCCCACTACTACCACCTCTACCCATGGGGGCTGGATGCCTGTCACTACTCCCACCTCTACCCAGGGGGTGCCAGATGCCTACCACTACTACCACCCTCCCCAGGGGGTGCCAGATGCCTACCACTACTACCACCCCTACCCAGGGGTGCCAGATGCCAACCACTACTACCACCTCTACCCATGGGGGCTGGATGCCTGTCACTACTCCCACCTCTACCCAGGGGGTGCCAGATGCCTACCACCACTACCACCCCTCCCCAGGGGGTGCCAGATGCCTACCACTACTACCACCCTTACCCAGGGGAGCCAGATGCCTACCACTACTACCACCCCTACCCAGGGGTGCCAGATGCCTACCACTACTACCACCTCTACCCATGGGGGGCTGGATGCCTACCACTACTACCACCCCTACTCAGGGGGTGCCAGATGCCTACTACTACTACCACCTCTACCCATGGGGGGCTGGCTGCCCACCACCACTACCACCCCTACTCAGGGGGTGCCAGATGCCTACCACTACTACCACGCTTACCCAGGGGTGCCAGATGCCTACCACTACTACCACCCCTCCCCAGGGGGTGCCAGATGCCTACCACTACTACCACCTCTACCCAGGGGTACCAGATGCCCACCACTACTACCACCCTTACCCAGGGGTGCCAGATGCCTACCACTACTACCACCTCTACCCATGGGGGGCTGGATGCCTACCACTACTACCACCCCTACTCAGGGGTGCCAGATGCCTACCACTACTACCACCTCTACCCATGGGGGGCTGGATGCCAACCACTACTACCACCTCTACCCATGGGGGGCTGGATGCCTGTCACTACTCCCACCTCTACCCAGGGGGTGCCAGATGCCTACCACCACCCCTCCCCAGGGGGTGCCAGATGCCTACCACTACTACCACCTCTATCCATGGGGGGCTGGATGCCCACCACCACTACCACCCCTACTCAGGGGGTGCCAGATGCCTACCACTACTACCACCCTTACCCAGGGGTGCCAGATGCCTACCACTACTACCACCCCTCCCCAGGGGTGCCAGATGCCTACCACTACTACCACCTCTACCCAGGGGGTGCCAGATGCCTACCACTACTACCACCCTTACCCAGGGGTGCCAGATGCCTACCACTACTACCACCTCTACCCATGGGGGGCTGGATGCCTACCACTACTACCACCCCTCCTCAGGGGGTGCCAGATGCCTACCACTACTACCACCTCTACCCATGGGGGGCTGGATGCCAACCACTACTACCACCTCTACCCTTGGGGGGCTGGATGCCTGTCACTACTCCCACCTCTACCCAGGGGGTGCCAGATGCCTACCACTACTACCACCCCTCCCCAGGGGGTGCCAGATGCCTACCACTACTACCACCTCTACCCATGGGGGGCTGGATGCCTACCACTACTACCACCTCTACCCATGGGGGGCTGGATGCCCACCACCACTACCACCCCTACTCAGGGGGTGCCAGATGCCTACCACTACTACCACCCTTACCCAGGGGGTGCCAGATGCCTACCACTACTACCACCCCTCCCCAGGGGGTGCCAGATGCCTACCACTACTACCACCCCTCCCCAGGGGGTGCCAGATGCCTACCACTACTACCACCTCTACCCATGGGGGGCTGGATGCCTGTCACTACTCCCACCTCTACCCATGGGGGGGCCAGATGCCTATCACTACTCCCACCTCTACCCAGGGGGTGCCAGATGCCTACCACTACTACCACCCCTACCCATGGGGGGCCAGATGCCTACCACTACTACCACCTCTACCCAGGGGTGCCAGATGCCTCCCACTACTACCACCTCTACCCATGGGGGCTGGATGCCTGTCACTACTCCCACCTCTACCCAGGGGTGCCAGATGCCTACCACTACTACCACCCTCCCCAGGGGGTGCCAGATGCCTACCACTACAACCACCCCTACCCAGGGGGTGCCAGATGCCAACCACTACTACCACCTCTACCCATGGGGGGCTGGATGCCTGTCACTACTCCCACCTCTACCCAGGGGTGCCAGATGCCTACCACCACTACCACCCCTCCCCAGGGGTGCAAGATGCCTACCACTACTACCACCCTTACCCAGGGGAGCCAGATGCCTACCACTACTACCACCCCTACCCAGGGGTGCCAGATGCCTACCACTACTACCACCTCTACCCATGGGGGGCTGGATGCCTACCACTACTACCACCCCTACTCAGGGGTGCCAGATGCCTACTACTACTACCACCTCTACCCATGGGGGCTGGCTGCCCACCACCACTACCACCCCTACTCAGGGGTGCCAGATGCCTACCACTACTACCACGCTTACCCAGGGGGTGCCAGATGCCTACCACTACTACCACCCCTCCCCAGGGGGTGCCAGATGCCTACCACTACTACCACCTCTTCCCAGGGGTACCAGATGCCTACCACTACTACCACCCTTACCCAGGGGTGCCAGATGCCTACCACTACTACCACCTCTACCCATGGGGGGCTGGATGCCTACCACTACTACCACCCCTACTCAGGGGGTGCCAGATGCCTACCACTACTACCACCTCTACCCATGGGGGGCTGGATGCCAACCACTACTACCACCTCTACCCATGGGGGGCTGGATGCCTGTCACTACTCCCACCTCTACCCAGGGGGTGCCAGATGCCTACCACTACTACCACCCCTCCCCAGGGGGTGCCAGATGCCTACCACTACTACCACCTCTACCCATGGGGGGCTGGATGCCCACCACCACTACCACCCCTACTCAGGGGGTGCCAGATGCCTACCACTACTACCATCCTTACCCAGGGGTGCCAGATGCCTACCACTACTACCACCCCTCCCCAGGGGGTGCCAGATGCCTACCACTACTACCACCTCTACCCAGGGGTGCCAGATGCCTCCCACTACTACCACCCTTACCCAGGGGGTGCCAGATGCCTACCACTACTACCACCTCTACCCATGGGGGGCTGGATGCCTACCACTACTACCACCCCTACTCAGGGGGTGCCAGATGCCTACCACTACTACCACCTCTACCCATGGGGGCTGGATGCCAACCACTACTACCACCTCTACCCTTGGGGGCTGGATGCCTGTCACTACTCCCACCTCTACCCAGGGGGTGCCAGATGCCTACCACTACTACCACCCCTCCCCAGGGGGTGCCAGATGCCTACCACTACTACCACCTCTACCCATGGGGGGCTGGATGCATACCACTACTACCACCTCTGCCCATGGGGGGCTGGATGCCCACCACCACTACCACCCCTACTCAGGGGGTGCCAGATGCCTACCACTACTACCACCCTTACCCAGGGGGTGCCAGATGCCTACCACTACTACCACCCCTCCCCAGGGGGTGCCAGATGCCTACCACTACTACCACCCCTACCCAGGGGGTGCCAGATGCCTACCACTACAACCACCTCTACTCAGGGGGTGCCAGATGCCTACCACTACTACCACCTCTACCCATGGGGGGCTGGATGCCTACCACTACTACCACCTCTACCCATGGGGGGCTGGATGCCCTCCACCACTACCACCCCTACTCGGGGTGCCAGATGCCTACCACTACTACCACCCTTACCCAGGGGGTGCCAGATGCCTACCACTACTACCACCCCTCCCCAGGGGGTGCCAGATGCCTACCACTACTACCACCCCTACCCAGGGGGTGCCAGATGCCTACCACTACTACCACCTCTACCCATGGGGGGCTGGATGCCTACCACTACTACCACCTCTACCCATGGGGGCTGGATGCCTACCACTACTACCACCTCTACCCATGGGGGCTGGATGCCCACCACCACTACCACCCCTACTCAGGGGTGCCAGATGCCTACCACTACTACCACCCTTAACCAGGGGTGCCAGATGCCTACCACTACTACCACCCCCACTCACAGGATGGCTAATACATGACACAACAAGCACACACCAACATAAACAATGCAACATAAAGACATCCCCCCAACACCATGACAAGCGTGTGTAGACTGTGTCAAATGGCTACAACACTAAACATGACTTTGAACATACAATGTGACCCCTATCACATGTGCCACACATAAATGTGTGTGGCCCCCACAATGCAAGCAGACCATGACCACTGTGGCAATGGGGTCCAACCCCCATCATCACAGTGACCAAAATGTAAGTGTGGGGCCCATAGCTGAAGCACATCTTGAACATTGTGGCAATGGGGTACAAACCCCCATCATCACAGTGACCAAAAGGTAAGTGTGGGGCCCATAGCTGAAGCACATCATGAACATTGTGGCAATGGGGTTCAAACCCCCATCATCACAGTGACCAAAATGTAAGTGTGGGGCCCATAGCTGAAGCACATCTTGAACATTGTGGCAATGGGGTACAAACCCCCATCATCACTGTGACCAAAAGGTAAGTGTGGGGCCCATAGCTGAAGCACATCTTGAACATTGTGGCAATGGGGTTCAAACCCCCATCATCACAGTGACCAAAATGTAAGTGTGGGGCCCATAGCTGAAGCACATCTTGAACATTGTGGCAATGGGGTACAAACCCCCATCATCACAGTGACCAAAAGGTAAGTGTGGGGCCCATAGCTGAAGCACATCTTGAACATTGTGGCAATGGGGTTCAAACCCCCATCATCACAGTGACCAAAATGTAAGTGTTGACATTGAAAAAGCTGCAACTGCCAAACTGCATGGATGATTCCTGGTCACAGAACAACAAACACATCATTGGCAAAGTAGTGCTTGTGTCCCATAGCAACATAGATTGGGGGAGGCAAACACTGCAGTGCAAATAAGACATACCTTTGGCCATGTGCAGACAAACATCACCCATGGGGGCTGACACTGTCAACATTCATCAATGACACAATGACAGAAGTGACCATCAGAATGCAGACCCACATATTTGCACCAATGGGCACACAAATACAGATACCCTGTGGAGACTGTAGATGTGAGGTGAACAGATACCATACCATGGCAGCAATGGGACACACAAACAATGATCATTGTGCTGACTGATGACCTAGGAGTCCCAGGGACAGCAGGGGAAATCCACCAAACAACATACAGCCAATGGCACACTAAAGACATGCCAATGCAGTGGTGCAGATGCACAAACAGGCAGACCCACACTGCACATCAAACACAACAGGTGAGGGGGGGGGGCCAGTGTCCCCAGGCAACCACACAACACATGATGAGGCCTGAATACCAATTACACAGATGTGCATACAGTGCCACACAAAGGTAACTCATGGATCCAAATCCCCTATGTGGGCAATCAGGCATTGTTAGATGAGAGGGAGCACAAATCACACATGTCACACAAGCATGTAGGAACAGCAACTGACACAGCAAGACACAGACACACCACAGCACTACCCCCAGGGTCCCCACAATGTGATGACCCTGGGCTGCATTACAATCCCACTGTGATGACAAAGCTAGATGTCGTTCACACTGTGAACCACAGTCATGTGTCCTGAGCAACAAACTACCATCACACCTACACAAGCACAAATCAATCAGCACGGCCAGTAAGCCAAGGCCAACATGGAGGCAGGGGTCTAGCCGTGCAACAACTCTCATCTGCACTCACTCAACACCACACACCTCGACCTCCAACAATGTGCAGCAGTGAAGCTCACATGCACTGGTGACATTGCACATGCACCCATGACAATCCCATGGGTGGTGGTGGGAACCAAGGTGCAGAAACACATCACACATGGCCACTCAACAAGACTCTTGAATGTCTGACACACTGCACACTACGCTGTACATGGACATGACGGCAATACCACACCAACCAATGGGATCCCAGCCACAGTCCCACACCAATGAAGAAGCCAAGGTCACCCACAAAGAACACACATAGACAACTACCAACATTGCAGCCCTGAGGAGTGCCAGCAGTCACTCACACAACGTGTCACAATCACTGAAAGCTAACACAAACTGGAAATCACATGACAGGTGTAAACAACAAGTGCCAAGGGGAATCCTGACTGTGACCCATCTGCGTCTGCACACAAACTCAGCCCTCACAGCCAACACACCTATGGGTGACATCCTGATGACCAGTAATGTGCCATGCACCCACATCACAGAGAACCCAGGGAGAAGACTTTCGGGGAACATAGGTCAACTCAGCAAGCATCACAAACAGGAACACCACTAGGGATCCCAGCATGCACAGCAAAATGGAAGTGAACACACATACATGCTCATACAACACACACCTTGGGCGCAGGCGATGTCACAGGAGTACACACTGCCATGAGGGGACTCCACTCCTGTGTGAGGAAAGCTGTGCCATATGTTGCCACAGTAGGGCTCCATCATGTCAGCAGAACACTTGGTCACACAGTCAACAATTTGCACCAAATGAAGGCTCCCGTCACATCAGCCTGGTCATGGGAGTGTCAACGAAATCATCAGCACAGATCCAACACACATGTATAGCAAGTTGCACTGACAACACAGATGAGTCCTTCCCCATTGATGCCCAAACCTGCATGTCCAGTGGAGATGGCCACACGGTCAGGGAAGTAGAATAATTGAACAATGGCAAGCACAACAGATGTGCAGGGGTGGAAGCCACATATGTGACATTGTTATGTAAGTAGGAAATCCCATTGCCAAATATTGAAAACATGACACCCTCAGATGCTGCTAAGGATGACATGGATACACCACAGGATAGGACACATTCCCCCTGGACCACATGGGTTCCTGAACAGTAACACTTCATTTTCATGAGACCAAATATCACCATCACTGCAGCAAGGGCATGGTTAGCATCATCAACATCATGTACATCAGAAGCAAAAGCACTAGTGAACAGAAAGTCGCTTTATTCAGCATATGTGGGTTCAAAAGTTGAAGTCCAGTAAAAAGAAACAAAGGCCAATGGCCAGTCCATCCTGAAAGTCAAAACAGGGTGACAGTGGCAGATGTCACCCTACACATGCCTGCACTGACAAAAACCAGGGACAATCCCCTCGGAGGGGTATACGGGGGGCAGGCCAGGCACCGAAGGGACAGGATCAGGGCTCACCAGAAGGAGGCAGGGAAGGGGTGGTGGGTGCTGAAGAGCCACTGACAACTGCAGCGGAGGTGTCTGACATGGTGTGTGCCGGCACAACTGGGGGGCATGACACTGATGGTGTGGGTGCCGGCACGACTGCAGTGGACCATGCAGATGGAGTGGACAGGTCCCCCACTGCAGTGCCCAAGTCAGACAGGGTGGTAGTGGACTCCACTGCAGTGCCTACCTCCAGGGGAGGAGAATGGGGATCAGGTAAGGTGGGCAGGACAGAGGGGGAGGACACCGTCTCCACACCAATGGCACATACAAGCGCAGCGGGGGGTGTGGGGCCGGAAGAGCAAGTGGCAGGGGGAGAAGGCCGGATCTTTTTGGGGATGGTGTATCTGTGGGTGGGGGAACCTGGGGCAGGGTGTGGTGGTGGCACCTGTGGAGTGGGGGCCTGAGGGATGGAGGAAGGAGTCTTGGTGCCTGAGCTGCAGGGCGGCGGCGGGGTCTTGCTCTTCCGGGTCCGGGGGACTTGCGGATGGGGCGTCAGTCGGTCTGCTCCTGGGGGAGGGTGTCCGGGGGCGAGGGGCACTCCGCTCCGTGTGGGTGGGCTTCCTCTTCCCCCTGAATGCTGGATCAGCTGGATCGGAGGGGAAGAGGCCGAGGTCACTGAGGAAGAGCCGCTGGGTCTTTGGGGTTGCAGGTGAGGCAAGGGAGGGGGCTTTGGAGGGAGATGCAGCTGAGGACTGCGCAGTGCTCGTGGATGCATGTGTGTGTGCCTGGGCCCCATCCCCTGTGAGTGTGGTTTCAGTCCCCTGACTGTGCGTGCGTGTGCGTCTTGTTTGTGGTGTGTGTGTCTGTGTGCTGCTCGTGTCTGTGCTGGTGTGTGCCTGTGCCGGTGTGTGTGTGCTTGGGACAGGTAAGGTGCTGGGGAGTGTGGATGGGGCAGAGGCAGGAGGGGTGAGGGACTGTTGGAGGAGGGACACTGCTGCCGTCAGGGAGGAGTCCATGGACCTATTGCCCCTCTGTAGGGCAGACATGCCCGATGAGATGCCCTCCATGAACGACACCAGCTGAGTCAACAGAGTGGTGTGTGCATAGAGGACACTCAGCATCGCTGTCTGCCCTACATGGAGCTGGCGAAGGAGGTACACAGACTCCTCACTCAGGGCAGCAGGGGACACAGGGGCAGGGGGTGCGGTGCCTGGGCCAAAGGAGACACGCTCCCGAACATGGGAGCCTCCAAGGACCTCGAGAATGGGAGCCGATGGGAGGGCGGTGGTGGTGGTGGTGGCGGGGACAGCAACACTAGGTGGGGTGTGGTGGCTGCTGACACCCGCATCCACAAGGGAGTCATCCTCCGAGCTGCTGTGGTCCTCAGCTGAGGTGGATGCTGCTGAGGACTCCTCGGTGTGGCTCCCCTCGCCCTCCGTGCCACTGGGTCCCTCCGACCACTCCTCAGCTGCTGACCCAGTCTGGCTCTGCGGCTCCTCCTGGTCCGTGGAGCTGTCCCCTCCTGTGGCTGTGGATGTATCTGCAAACAATAGGGAAACAGACAGACATCAGTCACCTGCACCGAACGCACACACCACAGTAAGTACAGCACATTACAGAGCAAGCCCTGGCATCCTTAGTTGAACATTGCCAAAAGTGCCCAAACAGAATAGGAGTAGCCAATTGTCAGTCTGATGGTCAACCATGGCACTCACATCCCTCCTGGCCTTGCACCCATCTGTCTGGTGTCTGTTGGATGGCAATACCCCAGTGTGGACACATGCACCACCTACACAGTAGTTGGACAGTGCAGAAAACACGGTGAAGCATGTGAACGTGCACACATCACAACTCTTGCCACTGAGTCAGTACAGGTGTCCGGATGAAAGGGATGCCCAGAGTCAAATATGAAATGCATGTGATGCATACCAGCGACAGACACCATGATGCACCCATGTCCTGATAGCCATTGCCACAATGGTGTGCATGTAGCACATGTCACTCCCCTGCAGGATCACTCATAGGAAGTTACATGCCATGGCACAGGCATGCCTGCTAAGTCATACATCACTGTCTCCAGTCACATGGGCAGGGCAGCCAGACAACAACAGTCTGCACTCTGTCACAATAGTAGGTCATGGGGAATGCAAGTCCTGGAGCTGAACAAGTGCACATGTACATCCCCCAGACACCACATCATCTGAACCCTTATCTATCCAGGTCATACCGATTGGACATTTGGGAGACCTGTAACACAACCCTCTGAACCTGAGCACCTCACAATCTGCTGTGAATGGGAAACAGCTGCCTGAACTTCACATTCTCATACCCCAGTCTGCACGGTCAGGTGATCAAACACCTATGTGTCACCCAAGTATCGTCTCCTATGGTCACATCTCCGGTGGCATGCTGAGCCCCAACCGAGAGACACCCCAGCAGTCATGACAACGAAGCCACAGCACAATGACACAGAGGCAGACACCTGAGGGGACATATCACTGAGCACAACGTGTCAGCTGATTCACGGGAGTGGGAGTACAGAGTGTATTGTATGGCCAGGAGTAGGCATGACTGTCCTGCCCCACATGAATGAGGGATGAGCCCTGGACAGTAGGCAGCTGGCTAAGTATGTGTGACACACGTAATATACACACTCCTGGGGCCCAAGCATTGTTCCCACCCGCAGCATGGGTGTGTGCCAGATACCCCAGGCACATGTGGTGGATCAGCTCAGCAATTGGACCACATATCAAAGTAACACGCAGATTACATGTCAGAACACAGGCATTGTGTAAGCAAAGGACCCACCCATGATGCCCACCACAGAGTTAGGGGAACAGATGCTGTTCCCCACCTTGAAGTCAAGCAAACTGCAAGGACACAGTACCCAAGTGACACAATTCCCTGACTGCAAGGGCCACACCTGGGTATCAGATGAGGAGTGGGCAGTGCACAATCGAGGGACATGGGTCCTGGACCACATGACTGATGTACTGTGGAAGTTCAACCAGGCCAGAGGAGGGCACATAGCATGGCAGACAAAGTTCACAATGCAGTCATGGACTCACCCCTCCTTGCTGCTCTCTAGCCTTCAGCTGCCCATCCAGATCAGGGAAGACCACCGCCAGGATCCTGAGCATGTGGGGGGTCAGGGTCCGGTGTCCGCCCCTCCTGCGAGGAGGCGACAGCTTCAGCTGGACCCGTGCGATCCTCCGGGTCCAGCCCCGAAGGTCCTGCCACCTCTTCTGGCAGTTGCGGATCCGGCGCTTGTAGTCCCCCACGGATCTCACTGCCCGGACGATGGTCAGCCATATCTTCTGCTTCTGGTGGGCATCAACCTGTGAGGATGACAAAGTGAGAATGCCATTACTACAAATGCAACATATCCGTGCATTACACAGTTGGATATACATGTCTCAATCACAGGGGCACATGATGTACACAGGCAGTGCAAAGATGGCTATGGACAGTATGCCAGCAGTTACTACATGGTATCATTGCCTGGGAAGTAAAACCTTGTTTAAATGCACTGTCACTGCACTATACCTGTTCAGTGCATGTAACTACACACTATGGGGGCTGACAACTACTCAGTGAGCCTGCTAGCCAGTGGCGTGCAGACTGTTAGCCCTGCTAGTCAGACAACATGCACATTTAGTAAGGCAGTGGACAGCACACTCACGTGCTCCCCTGCTTTCCCATACAGCTTGCTGTACTGTGGAAGGAGGCTGTCCAGCAGGGCCTGGTTCTCTTCAGTGCTGAAGGCTGGGGCTCTCTCCACAGTACGTGCCATTGCAGGGTCCAGAGGGTGCAGATACAGCAGCAGTGGTGGTGGCAGATGTCGTCCTGGAGCATGTAGTGCAGGCAAGTGAGCTCTCAGGGGAACAGCCAGCATTATATGTGTGCTGCAGAGGCAGATACTATCCCATGTGTCCAAAGTGATAGGTCCAAGTCCTTAGTATCTTCTGAATCTGGCCAATCCATGGAATTGCACCACTTACACACGCCCACAGCATCCTTCAAAAGTTCAACTTCATGACACCCATGAATTTGCAACATTGTTGTGGGTGACCAACTGAATTTCCAGCATCAGACTCGTTCAAGATTTGAAAACCCGTCCGTTGCCAGGCCAGGCCATAGCCAATGGGTGCGCACCGATCGGTCCATTGCTGTTCAACGCGTGCCCGGATACAACGGCGTACCCGCTCACATTGAATGCAATGGGCCGGCCGGGCACACCGATCGGTCCATTGCTGTTCAACGCGTATTGCGGATACAACGCTTACCCGCTCACATTGAATGCAATGGGCCGGCCGGGCACACCGATCGGTCCATTGCTGTTCAACGCGTATTGCGGATACAACGCGTACCCGCTCACATTGAATGCAATGGGCCGGCCGGGCACACCGATCGGTCCTTTGCTGTTCAACGCGTATTGCGGATACAACGCGTACCCGCTCACATTGAATGCAATGAGCCGGCCGGGCACATCGATCGGTCCATTGCTGTTCAACGCATACCCGGATACAACGCGTACCCGCTCACATTGAATGCAATGGGCCGGCCGGGCACACCGATCGGTCCATTGCTGTTCAACGCGTATTGCGGATACAACGCGTACCCGCTCACATTGAATGCAATGGGCCGGCCGGGCACACCGATCGGTCCATTGCTGTTCAACGGCGTATTGCGGATACAACGCGTACCCGCTCACATTGAATGCAATGGGCCGGCCGGGCACACCGATCGGTCCATTGCTGTTCAACGCGTATTGCGGATACAACGCGTACCCGCTCACATTGAATGCAATGAGCCGGCCGGGCACATCGATCGGTCCATTGCTGTTCAACGCATACCCGGATACAACGCGTACCCGCTCACATTGAATGCAATGGGCCGGCCGGGCACACCGATCGGTCCATTGCTGTTCAACGCATATTGCGGATACAACGCGTACCCGCTCACATTGAATGCAATGGGCCGGCCGGGCACACCGATCGGTCCATTGCTGTTCAACGCGTCCCTGTACAAGTCACTGGCATATGTCACCATGCCTGTCACAGGTGAATATATGCCAGCAACATATACTTCCCAGGGAGTGAGGGGCACACCTACAACACCACACCTGTCCACACTGTAACCTGAGGCATGTAAGGCTGCATTACCTATTCCGTGTATGGGATGAACATGTTGTTCTGTGGGTGGCACTTGGGGGCAGCCACTCCCAGGCTGTGCACGTGTTCATGGGGACAGAATCCTTGGTGTTTCATGTACATGACCACAGTGATGTGCAACTGTTCATTTCTGTGCATGTGGCATGGTCACATTTCACGGTGGTGTATGTGTATGTCATGTCACATACCCCCTGAGTCCCATGTGTGACGGTATGTACGTCCCAGGGTGACCCATTGCCACAATGGTGATGGTCCTCCACAGTCTGTGTGCATGTTGTGTTTACAATGTCTCTGATTCCATGTGCACAATGGGAGACAGTCTCCACATCCACGTTGTTTGTGCATGGACTTTGATGTTGTACGTGTGTGTGTCACAGACGTCCATGTCTGTCCTGCAGAGGCAACAGGGACCACTACCTGTGGGGGTCATGGTTGTTTTGCTGTGGTGTATTCATGATACACCATGTCATGCCAGTGTCCATGTGGCAATACAGGGTCCCTGGGAATCTACCTGTCGTTGAGCTGTGATGCCTGGGGCACATCTGTCCTCACATGTCACTGTGGGGTGTGTTTGGAACGTGGCAGCAGGAGATGGGAACTGTGACACGGCCTCATGATATCCCATGGCACAACCTGAGACTTGTTGATGCCACTTGTTGAACTGTGATGTTAGATGTTGGCCATGTATGTGCCATACATGTCCTTACGGAACTGCACACATCATGTACTTGTGCCTCATAATGATGTATCATGTGATATTGAGTATGGTCAATGCCACATATGTGGGGTGACTGACAATCTTTCTTTCTTCACCTATGCACTGCAGGGCACCAGCTGTCCATAGACCATTCCGTGACCTTGCAACCATGGTGGAACGGGGCTGCATCCAACGGTACCGCTTCACCAGGCCGCTGATTGAGGTGTTGACGGTGCGGTTGGCCCCACATTTGCAAGCTGGCCGGACATACCCTACAGCGCTGACCCCCAAGGTGAAGGTGATGGCAGCCCTACACTTCTTTGCCACCGGTACCTTTCAACACACTGTGGCGACTGCTGGTGGGATGTCACAGACCATGTTCAGCCGTGTGCTCCGCGATGTTTTGGAGGCTATGTTGATTTACCTGAACCAGTACATCTATTTCCCTAGACTCCAACAACTCACTGACGTGAAGAGTGCCTTCTATGCCCTGGGGAGGATGCCGCATGTCATTGGCTCCATTGATGGGACACATGTTGCTTTGGTACCACCACAGGCCCAAGAGCAGGCATACAGGAACCGCAAACACTACCACTCGGTCAATGCACTGGTGGTATGTCTTGCAGATATGAGCATCTCACACGTCTGTGCCCGTTTCCCCGGTTCTGCACACGATGCGTACGTGATGAGGAGTAGTCGCATCCCGAGGATGATGTCACAGATGCGGAACCAGCGTGCCTGGCTTGTTGGTGTGTACTGACTTAGTGCCATTGTGTGTGTTCTGCAATGTAGTGTTCCACCCTCTTTTCCAACTCAGCTAATGTGCAATTGTCTGCATGTAGGTGACTCCGGATACCCCAACATGCCGTGGTTGCTGACGCCCTCAGGAACCCTGTGACACCAGGCCAGATGCGCTACAATGAGGCACATGGTCGGACCAGGAGAGTGATTGAGCGGACCTTTGGTCTCCTGAAGGGCCGCTTCCGCTGCCTGGACAAGACAGGAGGGGCCCTCCCATATGCCCCAGCAAAGGTGTGCAAGATTGTCATCGTCTGCTGCATGCTACACAACCTGGCAGTGCGGAAGGAGTTGCCTCTCATCCTGGATGACGATGACCAACATCCGCCACCTGTGGAGGATCCTGGTCTGGACCACGATGCCAGTGATGATGATGATGATGATGGTGATGTCCGCACACAGCTCATCACCAACTTCTTCAGCTGAATGTGAGTATCCAGAGATGTCATGTCAATGATGTGAGTATGCATGATATGTGTTGGTGGTGCTCTGGTGCTGTTTGAGTGTGTCCATGTGCTACATGACTGTATGCGTGTAGCGATGTGTCCTTACAGGTAGTCTGTACTCCCCAACAGTGTTGACATGCTAACTTGGTTCTGGGTGGGTGTCTTGTGACATGTATTGGGCATGAGTATTGCAGTTCTGTCCTGTTCTTCAGTGCTTTTGACTGTGTTTTATTTCTGTCCTTCACAGGGTACTTTCAGAGTGGTTTGGTCAACTGTGATCCCCAACACCGTGATTCGACTTCCAGGGTGGTAGCTTTCGTGTCCCTACAGGTGATGTGCGCCACACCCATGGACTTCCTTCCTTCTACACTTGTTGACTGTGTGCCCGCTGCCAGGTGGGATTGCCTTGCATCTGTAGTGGTTACAACATGTTGCAAATGTGTAATAAACCTGTGCTTCACTTTGTGATGTGCGTTGTCTGTGGTCACACATCTGACTGACATTTGCTTACTGCACCAGTGGGCTAGTTGACAGAGACTATGAATAGGAGTTGTGTCTGTGCATTGCACCGTATTTCCTGGCAACATCAGTGTAGGCGATGAGTCAGATGGGCTAGGTGTGTATATGTTGTGTAGCCCTGGTGGTGTGTCTCCCTCATATGTGTCACGTTGCCATGACTCACATGCCTGTGTTGTACTTGCTGTAGCAGTTAGCATGCACAGTGTAATTTTGCAGGTCATCATCTCCATGACAGGAACCACGTTGGAATCACAACTGAGGCAGGTATGGTGTATTAGTGTGTTTATTGTCATACATGTGTGTGTATAGTGCACAGGATGGTGGGTGCTGTACATTTTGATTTCAATCCTAAGTTTCTAGATGAATTGGAAGTCCTGGTAGCAGATATGTCCAGAATAAAGTCCACAGTCATCTGATACATTGGCCCAACTTGTACTCCCCATGTCATGTGGGGGAGTTGTGTTGCAGTCAACAGGGTGAACAGTTTGCGCACAAAGGTGATTATCCAGTACAGGTTTTTACTTCCTGGGGGTTGCACATGGCCATCGGCCTCTCACTTGCCCCTCCTCGGACGACCCCTCTTCTTTGGGGGGGGACCCTCAAGTGCAGGCTGCTGCAGTGCAGGGGACTCTCCGCCAGAGTCATCCTCCCTCCCTGTGGCAGTTGCAGTTGTTTCAGCACCAGATGTTGTGGGCACACGGGGAGGTGTTGACTGGTTGCTGCTCATCTGGCGGAGGCATTGTAATATGTCCCTATGCACCGCCGTCATCTCTTGCAGTGTGTCCCACTTGGACTCCACGCGGGACATGTGCGAGTCCAAGCGGGCATGATGGGCAGCCTGCTGCTGTTTAATGTCCCTGAGGAGCCCCACTACCTGGCTGAGCTCTCCGGTGCTGGACTGGTACGCATCGGCTATGCGTACCAGTTGTGGGTCATCATGCAGTCCAGACCCCTCTGCGATCAGTGACCTATGTCTCCCACCCCTCCCACCACCCCTGGCGACACGTGCAGTACCTGAGGTGGCACGCACAGGTGACCCTTGGTGTTGGTGTCCATAGCCCCACGTTGGTCCAGGGTCCCTGTGCTGGTGGTGGTGGTGCTCCTTGGTCTGTCCGTGTCAGCAGGGGTGGTATGTGTGTTGACAGTCGTTGGAGGGGTGGGTGCAGGGGGTGCAGCTGGTGGTCCTGCTTGTGCTGCATGATGACTTGCTCCGGAGGTGCCAGGTAGGTCTTCGTCATCCGAGGAGGGCAGAGGCTGTTCCACACCAGTGAGCTCCGTTTCCCCTTGAGCCTGGGACAGGGACTCCTCAGCGTCTGCTGCTGTGTCCCCATCATCACCTGTTTTTGGGAGACACACAATGTATGTTATGTTTCTGCAGGCATGAATGGTTGACACACATGACAGTTGTGACTGTACCTCTGGATGCGGGCCTGTACATTGCATTGTCCTAAGTTGTCACAGTCAGAGGTTGATATTGGTGTAGCACATTGTCCTGCATACTTTGGGCATTTCTATATGAATGTTGGGGTGTGTACATGGTCTGCATTGGTTGTATTTGGTTGACATCCGGCCCTCCTTCCCACCCAGCCAGATATCCCACCATGGAACGTGCTTCCATTGCAGGGAGTGCAAGTTGTCTTTCAGGATGTCAGTCAGTGGTGTCCTGCTGTTGGTTGGTGCACAGTTGCCAGCAGGGCCTTGTGCTCCCCCACAGCAGTACCCAGTGTCAGCCATCTTGTCAGTTCTTTTCCACTCCCTGTGCTGTGCGCATGGTTCAGGGTGGTGTTGATGGGACAGTTGTGGGGGTGACCAATATCTGTGACTACCACTCCCATCATGCTATTGCCTCCACCCCACTTCCCAGCATGCCCATACTTACTTGCTTTTGGGTGGACTTCACTGTGTGTGAGTGTGAGAGCAATGGCAAGATGGCTGACAGTGGTGTCCTGCTGTTGGTTGGTGCCCAGTTCCCAGCAGGGCCATGTGCTCCCCACAAGTGAGCACCAGTGTCAGCCATCTTTGAAGTGGCTTTTGACTCCCTGTGAGGTGTGCATGCTTAGGTGTGAACTTGCTGGGCCATGTGGGTGGGGGATGTTGGGCTGTGACTACCACTCCCATCATGCTGTTGCCTCTACCCCACTTCCCAGCATGCCCATTCTTACTTGCTTTTGGGTGGACTTCACTGTGTGTGGGTGTGAGAGCAATGGCAAGATGGCTGACAGTGGTGTCCTGCTGTTGGTTGGTGCCCAGTTCCCAGCAGGGCCATGTTTATTTATTTATTTAGGGAGTTTTATATAGCGCTGGCCTGACCCTAGGGTATCGGAGCGCTTTACAGCAGATACATTGAAAAGAGTCATAAAACACAAAACAGAAGAGCAACACATTAATAGAGTCGGAACAGTCTCAGTCTTCGGAGTCTTTCGAAACCTTGGAGTTAGAGCAGTGCGCGGTGTCAGCTAGCTGCTCTGATTGATCCTATCCAACCCCTAGGGAGCGGTTTAGGAACAGGATTTTGAGTTGACTTTTGAATTTTACAAAGGAGGGAATGGTTCTGATGTGAGGGGGAATAGAGTTCCAGATTTTTGGGGCGCTTCCGGCGAAGGATCGATCCGCAGTTTTTTGTTTTCGAGTCTTTGGTGGGATGAGTAGGAGGGAGTTTGAGCTTCTGAGGTTCCTAGCCTGGCCTGGCCAGCTTTTTGAGTTTTTTGCCAGATATTCGGGTTTGCCGGTGTGCAGGGCTTTATGCGTGAGGCAGGCTGTTCTGAAGCTAATCCGCATTTCTACTGGAAGCCACTTAAGTTCCCTGAGAGCAGGAGAAATGTGGTCGAATTTCTTGATACCGGTGATCATTCTGGCTGCCGCATGTAGCGTTGTTTTGATGGGCGCCAGATGTGATTTTGGGATTCCTGAGAGGACTGCGTTCCCATAGTCCAGTCTTGACAGTACCAGAGTTTGGGTGGCTTGTTTGAGATCACTGGGCGGGATGAAGGGTTTTATTTTGTTCAGTAGTCTGAGGTTAAGGAAAGCGCTCTTGGCCGAATTCTTGATGTGTCTGGTCATGTTCAGTTTCGGGTCTAGAGTGATGCCTAGTGATTTGACAGAGTCTGCTAGAGTGAGATTCCCGTTGAGTGCATCAATGGCCTTTAACCATTCGGCAATTTGGGGGTTCTCTTCCTTGTTCGAGATGAGGAGTGTCTCAGTCTTGTCAGGGTTTAGTTTAAGGTGGTTGCATGACAGCCAGTGTTGGACATCTCTCAGTACGTCATTGAGTCTTTGAATGTCTGTGAGGGAGGTAGTTTCCAAATAGATCTGAGTATCATCAGCGTAGAGGTGAAAGCGGATGTTGGCTTTATTGAGTAGTTTGGAGAGAGGTTCCATGTAAATGTTAAAAAGTTGCGGGGATAGCACCGAGCCTTGAGGGACGCCCTTGTTGACTTGGTGGAGGTCGGAAGTGAAGTTTCTGATTTTTATTTTTTGCGTGCGGTTGTGCAGGAAGGAGGAGAACCATTGGAGGACCATCTCGCCAAGACCGGCTCTTTCTTGGAGAGCCCTAAGGAGAAGATTGTGGTCTACCGTGTCAAATGCTGCCGAGAGGTCAAGGAGAATGAGGAGGCAGCATTGGTCGGAGTCTAGTGATCTGTGGATATCGTCAATGATGTTGAGGATCGCGGTTTCTGTGCTACAGCCTTTTCTGAAGCCAGATTGGTGGGGGTCCAGGAGATTGATGTTGTCCAGGTGTTGGGTTAGTTGTTGGAGTACGCATCTTTCTAGGGTTTTGGACAGAAGGGGAGGTTTGATACAGGTCTAAAGTTATTCAGCTCCGTAGTGTCGAGGCCAGGTTTTTTCAGTAATGGTGTGACTTGTCCCATTTTAAGGCAGTCTGGAACGACTCCATTTTTCAAGGAGCTATTTATGATCTCGCACCAAAGTGGAGCTAGGGCGTGCTTCAGTTTTTTGGTCAGGTTGGGAGGAATGGGGTCTAGGACATGAGCTGAGGGTTTGGAGGTGGAGATCAGCGTGACTATCTCAGATTCTTGAATGGGGCGGAAGCTTCGCCAGGAATTGGAAGAGGTACAGGGATCGAAATCAGGCGTCCTGGATGTGATGACCTTAGTGGGGTGTGTAATGTTGACGTCCAGTGAGAGTTCGATCTTGGTGATCTTATCATTGAAGAAGTTGGCGAAGTTATCGCAGAGTTCTTTGGATGCCTGTAAAGAGGAGGTCGCGGGCTTGGAGGTTTGTTGCCTGATAATGTTATAGAGCTCCTTGGGTCGATTTTTTGCGCTGTCCAGCGCCGAGCGGAAAAAGCTGGATTTCTTGTTTTTAATGTGATTGTTGTACTTCCTACGGGCTGTTTTGAGTTGTTCGCGGAGGATGGAGGTAGGATTATTCCTCCAGCTTCTTTCTTTGGCTCTTAGTTTTCTCCTTTCAGAATTGAGGTCGGAGTTGAACCATGACCTGGATGGAATGGTTCGGCTTTTTTCCAGCTTTAGGGGAGCTAGCTGGTCAAGCATGGTCACTAGCTTTGCGTTGTACCGCTCGGTGAGTTCAGTTGTGGAGAGGTGGTCGTTGGTGTGGGGAAGAAGCGAGCTTATCCGTTCTTCGAGGACTGCCATGGGGATCTGGGAGAAGTTTCTGGTCCATTTGGGGGGGTCTTGCATAGGTGTTTGAGAGAGAGTTTGTTGGTTGATATGAAATAGTATCATGTGGTGGTCTGACCAGTCCACGGGGAGTATGTGGTTGATTGTAATTGCGTTTCGTTGAGCGATGATGGCATCCAGGGTGGCTCCTTTGTGGTGCGTTTCCTCCGTGCAGTGTTGGGTTAGATTATTGTCACAGAGTAGATTGGATAGCGTTTGAATTAGCGGGTTGTTAGTTTCATTCCACCGCAGGTTGAGGTCGCCACGAATTAGATTGTTGGCATCTCCAAGTGCACATTGAGCTATCAGGTCAGCTAAGTGTTCCCCAAATGCAGCTGTGTTGCCTGGCGGGTGATAGAGAAGGTGGCAGAGCAAAGTTCCTTTGTCTTTGGTCTTTATGTTGGTTGAAAGGCATTCAAATGAGTTGTAATTGCATGATTCTATTTCCGTGATGACCAAGTTGTTTTTGTGAATGATAGCTACCCCTCCCCCTCGCTGGTCTTTTCTGTCTTTGTTAATGATGGAAAACCCTGGGGGCACAAGCATGTCTAGGTATGATGAGGAGAGCTCGGTGAGCCAGGTTTCCGTGCAGAACGCGATGTCGATGTCCTGTGAGAGGATGGCTTCTGCTAGTTCGGTTGCATGCATAGTCGCCGACCTACAGTTGATGAGCAAGCAGTTGGTGGATAGCTCTTTGTTGCTGGGGATCAATCCTTTGGGCGCCCTAGGTAGGGTGGTGAGGAAGGGCAGTCTAGGTGGTTTTGTGCAAGGAAGGTCTTTTCTGAAACCCGTGATCACTTGGATTTTGGAATTTGGGGAGTCTGAGGGAGGTGAGTCATATGAGGAGGCTAGATCGGCTGCTTCTTTGTCCGACATTGCTGCTTTTGCCCTGGTGGGTCTTGAGGCCCGAGGCTCGATCTCGGTATTAGGGCGTCTCTGAGCCCTAAAGGGGAAGGCAGAGTTTCTTAGGGATTTTTGTGGCCAGGCTACGGCGTCCGATCTTGAGAGTCTCTGTGACCGTGCCACGGGGGTTGCTGAGGGCCAACTAGGGCACTTGTGGTGGTTGGTGTTGGATGTAGTGGGTATCCAGGGAGGGGATTGGTGGGGCCTGCGTTCCTTGTCAAGATTGGTGAGGATTTCGGACAAGCCCCGGGAAATCGAGTCTATCTGGCTTTCTAGTGATGCGAGACGCTGTGCCATGTAGTCATGGGAGGGAGTAAGGGCATCTTGGGGGGATTCGCCCTGTGTGTTGCAGGCCGGGTTTATGGAATGTTGTCTATTACTCATTGTGTAGGACATGCTGACACCTTTTGGGATCCTGGGAGGGGGTGTGTTGGGTCATGGTATGAATTCAGATTTCCAAGATCTGTGCGGGAACTAGTGTGATTAAAGGTCGCTGTCGGCCGGGCTGGTTCGTGGGGTTGCGGAGGGTGGGTCCCATTAGGAAGTGGATTTATACTTTCCTTAGGGAGTTGGAGAGCACGCTTTGTGGAGGCTCTGTGGTGGGAGGTGACTCGTGGGAGGCGGGCGGCGGGGGCGGGGCAGGGTGGCGATGGTTTGTGGTTCCTGTTGGGGCCATTTAGCTGTGGGTGGGAGCTGTGTTAGGGCGGGTTGAGGCAGGTGGGGGAGAGTGGATCGTAGTGTGGGGAAGAGGGAGTCGAAAGCCTCTAGGTTCTCGTTATTTGCCTGAATGAGGACAGTGCCGTTAGTGTAGATGGTCACGGACGTGCTCCCTCTTCTTGACGAACGATTAGGGAGCAAGGATGTTAATTTGCAGCTGTGTGGTGTGGTTGTGGTTTTGGAGATGCAGAGTTGTGCTCTGATAGCGGTGTTCCAGTTTTCTGGTCTCTCAGTGTGGAAGATTAAGTCCATCTTAATCAGTCCTCTAGATGAGCAGTGGTATATGTCTGTAAATAGGGTTTCTTTGTACTGTCTGATCAGTTTCTGCTTGAAATTTCGTCTCGCTTTAGAGGAAAGGTTGGGGGGGAAGTTAATAGAGTATGCGTTCGCGCTGTGAGGTTTCAGGTGGGTCGGTAAGGGTTGATTGGGGTGAGTTGGTGTGTCCAGGGCCATTGTGTGAATTCTACAGGCTGGGGGATCGAGCCTCTGAAAGGGAGTTTGGGAAAGTTGGTGAGATAAGACAGATCCGCGGTGAGTGAGTTAAAGGTTGTCGCCAAAAAGATGTGTCAAGAGGATGCGATTGTAACTGAGTGGTCCCTTACACACCTGTCTGACGGTCCTGTGGTACTGACTTCAGGAGGCCACCCTTTTTATGCCTCCTGGTCGGTTGAGGAGTAGGTCAGCAACCGTGGATAGGGGTCCCCTTCGACTTGCTTTTTCCTGTCACAGCTGTTTTAGGCGGAAGTGGCTTCTGGCCAATTATTTGGGTGGTTTAGCTGCTAGAGCTGTGCTCCCCACAACTGAGCACCAGTGTCAGCCATCTTGTCAGTTCTTGTCCACTCCCTGTGATGTGCGCATGGTTCAGGGTGGTGTTGATGGGACAGTTGTGGGGGTGACCAATATCTGTGACTACCACTCCCATCATGCTATTGCCTTCACCCCACTTCCCAGCATGCCCATTCTTACTTGCTTTTGGGTGGACTTCACTGTGTGTGGGTGTGAGAGCAATGGCAAGATGGCTGACAGTGGTGTCCTGCTGTTGGTTGGTGCCCAGTTCCCAGCAGGGCCATGTGCTCCCCACAACTGAGCACCAGTGTCAGCCATCTTTGAAGTGGCTTTTGACTCCCTGTGAGGTGTGCATGCTTGGGTGTGAGCTTGCTGGGCCATGTGGGTGGGGGATGTTGGCCTGTGACTACCACTCCCATCATGCTGTTGCCTCCACCCCACTTCCCAGCATGCCCATTCTTACTTGCTTTTGGGTGGACTTCACTGTGTGTGGGTGTGAGAGCAATGGCAAGATGGCTGACAGTGGTGTCCTGCTGTTGCTTGGTGCCCAGTTCCCAGCAGGGCCATGTGCTCCCCACAACTGAGCACCAGTGTCAGCCATCTTTGAAGTGGCTTTTGACTCCCTGTGAGGTGTGCATGCTTGGGTGTGAGCTTGCTGGGCCATGTGGGTGGGGGATGTTGGGCTGTGACTACCACTCCCATCATGCTGTTGCCTCCACCCCACTTCCCAGCATGCCCATTCTTACTTGCTTTTGGGTGGACGTCACTGTGTGTGGGTGTGAGAGCAATGGCAAGATGGCTGACAGTGTTGTCCTGCTGTTGCTTGGTGCCCAGTTCCCAGCAGGGCCATGTGCTCCCCACAACTGAGCACCAGTGTCAGCCATCTTTGAAGTGGCTTTTGACTCCCTGTGAGGTGTGCATGCTTGGGTGTGAGCTTGCTGGGCCGTGTGGGTGGGGGATGTTGGGCTGTGACTACCACTCCCATCATGCTGTTGCCTCCACCCCACTTCCCAGCATGCCCATTCTGACTTGCTTTTGGGTGGACTTCACTGTGTGTGAGTGTGAGAGCAATGGCAAGATGGCTGACAGTGGTGTCCTGCTGTTGGTTGGTGCCCAGTTCCCAGCAGGGCCATGTGCTCCCCACAAGTGAGCACCAGTGTCAGCCATCTTTGAAGTGGCTTTTGACTCCCTGTGAGGTGTGCATGCTTGGGTGTGAGCTTGCTGGGCCATGTGGGTGGGGGATGTTGGGCTGTGACTACCACTCCCATCATGCTGTTGCCTCCACCCCACTTCCCAGCATGCCCATTCTTACTTGCTTTTGGGTGGACTTCACTGTGTGTGGGTGTGAGAGCAATGGCAAGATGGCTGACAGTGGTGTCCTGCTGTTGCTTGGTGTCCAGTTCCCAGCAGGGCCATGTGCTCCCCACAGCAGTACCAAGTGTCAGCCATCTTGTCAGTTCTTTTCCACTCCCTGTGATGTGCGCATGGTTCAGGGTGGTGTTGATGGGACAGTTGTGGGGGTGACCAATATCTGGGACTACCACTCCCATCATGCTATTGCCTCCACCCCACTTCCCAGCATGCCCATGCTTCCTTCCTTTTGACTCTGCTTCCCTGTGGGGTTGTGTGCCTGTGCTGACAAGATGGCTGACAGTGTTATCCTGGGGTTAGTTTTGCTACAAGTCCCATGTGTGTCCCTGTGCTTCACACTGCATGACCCAGGGTTGTGGTTCTTTGTGGGATATTTGATTAGAGTGTGAGGCAATGCATTCTCCCAGGTGAGTTGTGTGGAGTTTGTGTTAGGGATGTGTGTGAGTGGAGCTGCTGGTAACTATGGTCAGTGCTGTCAGTCCTCCTTCCCACCCAGCCAGATTCTCCACCATGGAACGTGCTTCCGTTGCAGGGAGTGCAAGTTGTCTTTCAGGATGTCAGTCAGTGGTGTCCTGCTGTTGGTTGGTGCACAGTTGCCAGCAGGTCCTTGTGCTCCCCACAGCAGTAGCCAGTGTCAGCCATCTTGTCAGTTGTTTTCCACTCCCTGTGATGTGAGCATGGTTCATGGTGGTGTTGATGTGCGCATTGAGAGGGTGGGCAATATCTGTGAGTACGACTCCCATGATGCTATTGGCTACACTGACTTGCCCAGCATACACAAGATTCCTTCCTTTCAGTGGGCTTCACTGTGAGGTGGTGTTGTAGTGGTGGCTACATGTCTGGATGTGTTTGTTAGTTATATTTGTGCCACTGCCTAGCTGTAGTTGTAGTTGTGTTTGTACATGTGATGACACAGTTACATATCACTATGAGATGGCATGTGTTGTGTTTATCTGACTGACATACACATTTTGGGATGATTCTGTTCTGGTTGGTGTGTATTTGCTTAGGGTGCATGGTTTGACTCTCCCCTTGACAGTGATGTGTGTGTATTGTCGCACAATATTGTGTACATTTGTTGTGTACTCACCAGGCTCTGGGATGTTTTCTAGTCCATAGACGCTCACTGGTGGTAGGATGGCCTGCACCTTCTCCTCCCAGGGCCTGAGGTATACTGGTTTGGCAGGAGGGCCACTGCCGGTGTGTTGGCTCATGAGGTAGTCCTTCTTCAACAGCTCCCTGACCCTCCTGCGCACGTCATACCACCTGTTCTGGATGTCTACCTTTGTCCGCAAACATGGTGATTGTGCGTTCACCCTGTCGACGATCCTCTCCCACATCTTGGTTTTCTGCGACATGGGTGTCTGTTGGACCAGTGTACCAAACAGCTGTGGCTCTACCCTGAGGATCTCATCTACCAGGACTTCCAATTCACTATCTAGGAACTTATGATTCTTCTTTGGGGGCATGGTGATGGGTGGTGATGGTGAGTGATGTGTGTGTTGGTGTGCAGGTGAGGGTGTGTTAGTGTGTGTTTAGCTGGGTGTATGTGAGGGTGCTATTTGTTGAGGTGCTGATGGTGTGTGGCTTGTGTGATGGATGAGCTGTGGGTGGGTGGGTGGTTGCTGTCTGTTATGTGCTGGCAGGTCATTAGAATTTGCAAAGGATCATGGTAGGGATTTGTGTCCTTTATATGGGTGGAGTTGTGGGTGTGTCTTTGTTCCCTGTCCCCCCCCCAATATTTATTGGCTTTGTAATTGCTTGTTTGGTCTTTTTTAGTGTGTTTTTCCCTTTGTAGTTTTTGTGCATGTAGGACACGTTCTTGTGACCGAGTCGGACCCTGCAGTTGTCTCGTACGAGCTTCTCCGAGTCGTTCACGCTGTGTTTGTGCTGTTTTCTATGCTGCGTACGCATCGGTCGCGATGTATTGGGTTGCTTCTGCTCGCAGTTTTGTATGCGTGTCGGTCGTACGGCTTGGGCTCCGTGCGACTCGGTCGTGTTTTCCACGCGTTGCATCGTACTGCGCGGGTCAGACTTTGTGGGTACGTTTCGTTCGGGTTCATTCCTGGTGCGTGTCGGTCGGTTCGATTCGCGTGGTTTTCCGGCCGGATGGCTGTTTTCCGCGCGGCTCGGTTGTTCGGCTTGTGTTCCGTTCGAGTCGGTCGGATTTTGCACGCTTCTCATCGTACTTTGCGGGTCGGCCTGCACCTGTACGTGTCGGTCGGTATTAATTCCGGCTCCGAGTCGGTCGGTACGTTTTCCGGCCCGAATCGGAATCGGCCCCTAAGTGCTTTGCATAGAATCACAGGATGTTGCGCTGCAGAGACTCGAACCAGGATCCCCAGTTCTCGAGTCAGCAGCTCTGGCCACTGCGCCACATCCTCTCTGCTCAAATGTTATTGTCAGAGAGCTCTTTCCTTCTCCCAGATGATGAGTGATGGTGGTTTAAAAAAAAAAAGAGGTTCGGTGATGATAACTATTGATTCATCTGCATAGACACAGTGGAGGATATCCACGAGGAGGCACAGATGTTTGTCTCTTGTGACGTTGTGGTGCGCAATAACTTACTTCTCCCTATCCCCCCTTCCCAAGGGCGCTCTCTGATAGTTGGACGCGCCAGGAGTACTCTGGGCACCCCCTTTATGGGGTTGCAGTTATAACACTGGTCACTTCCAAGGCTATGCGGGAGCTATGGTGACAGGCAGGGTTGGATTGGTAACGCGGGAACTCGGGAAATGACCGAAGGGCCAGTAGCCAAGTTCTAGCTGTGGTCTGCTTTTTTGGGCAGCCTGGGGGCTGTCTGTGCTGTTAGGATGCCGCCAGTGGGTGCCTGAGTGGCCTTTCTAGAGGCAGATGGGCGGAGGTGTCACTCCCTTTCTCTCGCTGGGCCGGCCCATTAATGTATGCTGATTGAGCAGGGGCAGAGGGCCTGAGCAGAAGTGGTCTCATTTGCATTCATGTGTGGCTCAGCAGTGTGAACTAATCTGTGCATTTTTTTTTATCTAAGTGAAGTTAATAAAACATGCCCCCCACCCCCTTTCTTTTCACCAAACTTCGCTGAGGCAGTGTTTTGCAGAAAAGCAATCGCAAATGTGGGCCACTTTTTTTTGGCTTGCCCGGGCCAATTTTTGATCCCAATCCAACCCTGGTGACAGGGTGTGTGCACACCGCACCCTGGCCTTTGGGGGTGTCCTTGAGAGGCCCCAACCACAGTGGTGCTTGTAAAGGGTGAGTTGGCCTTCATATCAACCAGTGGCGTAACAGTAGCCCCCGCAGCCCCCACGGTGCGGGGATGAGTTCTGTGGTGTCGGGCCTCAGGCCCACATGATGGTAATCAAGGACACAGACACCAGGTGGTATAGTGCAGTAACTGGCCACGAGCACGTGCACCCGGGCCCTTTTATTGTCGGGGCCACGTCACTCGTGACACCCGTGATGGATGGGTGGAAGTGCGAGTGTGCCCAGCCCTCAAGGGAGTGGCTGGGAATGTCATAGCCTGCCAAACACTAGAACGTGTCCTGCAGGACACTACATTCCTCCCCAACTTTATTGAAGAACAACAACAAACGTTAGTCCAACCTGTGGGGACAAAACAAACAGTCAACTAAACACCACAGGGTCCATCAGCCTTCCGAGTCAGGTGGCGGGAAGACGTCAGACATGGGCTGGTGACTCTGCCTGCAGCAGGACCATCTCGGCAGGCACTCGTAGTTTACCCTGAGGGGTTCAGGACACAACCGCTGGCTTGGAGACGTCCGCTGCATACCATCAGCTCCCTGATGATGACGTGTCTTACAGTCTTGCATGGCTCCACATTGCTGATGTCGGGGATGGTCTGTGGTGATTTCTAACAGTTCATACAATGGGATGCGTCATGAGCATGGATGGAGTCCATGGTGAGAGTTCACGGAGGTGTTGCCTGATCGATTGTCTCTGTTGAACCGCTTGGCTGTAACCGATGACCTGTCGGTGGGGCAATGTCTCTTCTCACTCTCCCGCCTGGGGAGGCCCGTTGTCTGGGTTGCTACGGGATTGCAGGAGGGCTGCGCTGGGGCCGCTTGTGTGCCGACTGGAGGCAGCTGCAGGACCACCGAGGAGCCGTTACTTAGTCGCACGCACAACCCTCAAGGGTGGATGAGTCTTGGCCAAGACATGCTCTCGCTGCCGCGGTTCAGGTGTAGGCCAGGTTCGCAGGTAGCCTCTGCTTTCTTTTGTCGGCTGGTGTGGCAACGGTGTAGGACTCCAGTCCATCGGTACTCCGAGAGTGGTGTTGTTTGACGCATGTGCTGAGGGCTGGCGTGATGGTGGTTGCCGGCCATATGGTGAGTCAGAATAACAGGTGGTGGTGACTTGCGGGGAGAGTTGGATGTCAGGAGGGACTTAGCAGCCATGTGTCTCCGCCTTGCTGAGGTTGATCTTCGGTGGCGGCTTGACACATGGAGTGTGCGAATCCACTCTTGCCTGTCTTGGGGGCCACTGCCGACTCCATCTTGAGGCGGTGTGAGGAAGGACACTCGGTGCTGATCTTCACCCGTGGCATCTGAGGTCAGGAGCAGGGATGCCGTTTGACTTACACTGCCGACGCTCGGGGATGGACGGTCTCCTGGGGAAGCGTTGGGGAAAGACGCGGTTTGCGCTTGCTGCGGCTTATGTTCGGTTCTCCCGTGAGGCTGTGTCCAGGGACGTCGGTCTGCCTTGGTGGCTGTCTGGTGTGTCTGGGTGTGCTCTTGGCTTGCTGTGCGAGTCCTCAATCTTCTTCCCTTGTTGGTCTGTTCAGCGCACCTGTGTTCATCCGGTTCTTCGGGGTGACAGGGCTGTCACTCTTCTTCCTTCGAGGGCGTTGCGCTTGGACCTCGAGGCGGCGCTGTCGTGGCGCCTGCTTCTGCCTTCGCTCCGGCGTGACGTGCTCCTTACTTGCTGTGCGACGTGACGTCCGGCCACGTGTCGCCTGTTGTCGGAGCACTTGTCGCTGTGGCGGCCTGCCACATGGAGTGTGCGACTCCTCTCTTGCCTGTCTTGGGTCACCGACGACTCCATCTTGAGGCAGTGCGAGGGAGGACACTCTGGGGCATATTCACAAGGAGCTATCGCCAAATTAACGGCACTTTATCGCAGCCAAAGTCGTGATAAATTGACCTCCCCATTCACAAGCCGGTGTTAACAGCCCACACCACCAGTTTACCCGCGATAGCAGCCGCCAAAAACATCGCCACAGAGGACCCTCGCAAATATCGCTAATGAGATGCAGAGTAGGCGTTCCCGTGACAAAAGCCGAGACAACAGCACACCTCAACATTCACAACGACCAGCCACATCCGCGATAAAAACACAAAACAGGCGATAAGGCGCGTTAGCACCAGGAAATCTACACCTGCTCTGACCTGGTGTAAAGTCGGACGGCAGCCAGCACCACAAAAGGGAGCACAGCCCAGGGCCACAAACGAAGGGCAACAGATGCCATGGAGCCACACATCATGCAGCCCGGACACCCAAGAGGGCCACAACACCCACCCCCACCACCCCAGGACCCCATCCTACACCCGGAACACCCCCTCCCCCCCGGACCAACACAGACGCAGCGCAGACAAAGACAGCGGAACCGCAGGAAACGTTCCAGCCGCACAGACCCAACATCTGACAATGTCACCGTCCACTACAGGCTGAAAGGGACAACCATCCTACGCATCCTGACCATCATCGCCTAACAGGTCTACGGCAACAACACAGCGGACAACCAACATCCCACCCCACACAAAGCTGATGGCGTGGCTGCACTTGTTGGCCCCTGAGACCCCCCATCCAACACCCACCAGAGTCGGAGGAGTCCCACAGCCAGCCACATCCAAGTCCCCCACACCTGTCCTGGACATCTCCATCACCCTGGTACCCCAGTCCCCATACGTACAACACAATGCGCAGGATCCGCTGGAGACCAAGCAAGGACCATACGCCATAGCAGGATGCACGCACGTGTTGGGGCCAACACACAGCACACATGTACTACCTGTGCCCCCTGGTGACACAGCACACAATCACCGCAACAGGAAGCACACGTCTCACACCAATGTGCAGGCAACAACAGAACACCGTGGAACACCCAACAATGTCGCCTTCAAATACACAGCCAGTGTGCATGATACCTTCATCCTCCGACAGTCCATCATCAACCAGCGTTCCCAGGATGGCAACAAGGCAAATGTACAGCCCCTTGGCAATATACAAATGAACACCCCACACACCTCAACTACCCAACCATGCAACTCACAACTCTGGCAAAGCACACGTCACAAAATCACATACAACAGGCACAACAATATGCCCACCCACCAGACACGACAGAACAACTTACAATGTGCACATGGGCAAGCCCTGAAAATGAGCCAGCAATGGCATGGCACCTCAGCCACATACTAGCCGAATGTGGGGAGAGGTGGCAACCAGGCATGTGTGAAGGATGCAGTAGAACCATGATTGGGAAAGTACACAATGCCAAGAGTGCCGGAGATGTGCTGGACACCTCGCAGTATGCAGAACACACCCATATCCATGGCGACATACACTGCTTGCTTATGGAGTGTAGTGGACAGTGGACGCCACCATGTCACCACAGCCAGTGGGGAACCTCATGGAAATGTTGCCTGTTACGCCCCCCCCTAAGCGTCAGCGCAGTGGGATGGCCCGGCGTACGCCACGCCAGTGTAGGGGTGTGAATAAAAACCATGGAGGCCTGGGCGTGGTCCACTTCCGGAAAGACCCACGTCTCTGCCAGTGCGGCGCCTCCCACCTCGCCACGAGGCCGACGCCATCCTCGTGAGCGGAGTGGCCTGAGATGCCGTGCGCCTGCCGGACCCCGGCACGCTGGTCCACGAACCCGTCAGGCCAGCCCCTGCGCAGCCAGGCTACACTGATCACCTTCCGACACCGGCGTGTGTCAAGGAGGGCCCACCACGTGCCGGCGCAAGCCACAAGCCCTAGGCCCGAGACCTTGGCAGCCACCTCAGACCATCACAGCTGCCACGACACCGGCCCGCTTTATTCCTTTTCGTTGACGTACTCCACTGCCGCCCCGGCCTACTCTTCGGACCAGTAGGTCCCACATGTGGAACTGTGTCTTGAGTCATGAATGGCAGTGACCCCATATCCCGGCCAGCGGCCACAGCACCAGACCCCCCCAGTTGAGTGAGGCTTAGTTCCATATGGGCATCTTGCGACACGTGGTGCCACTAACCCTGCTCAATGCCAGCCTGCTACACGTGGTGCCACTAACCCTGTTCAACGCCAGCCTGCTACACGTGGTGCCACTGAACCTGAACTACGCAGGCCGGTGGGGCCATCCAACCTATGCAGGCGACACTCGGTGAATGGGCCGTGCTGGCCGCTGCCTCAGGCCTACACCACTGTCAGGTAGGTCACACATTTGGAACTGAGTCTTGATTACACTATGGCAGTGAACATCATTTAAGGCAGAGAACAATACACTATACACCCTCCAATGTGGTGGCGACAAGTCTGTGCATGGCATCACAACCACACGTGTCTGTGGGCCTACGCGGACCACTGCCCTCGGCCTACGCTGCGCACGAGTGGGATCACTGATTTGGAACTGAACATCGGTAATTCAGAAGGCAGAATACATTTCCTCGCACGCACAGAGGGGCGTAAGAGGATGATACGTTGCAGTCCGGAGGGAACAGGATCAGCGTCACAGAGGTGATTGAACACTACCGACAACTGCCACTGTGTCACCGACTCTGTGCCTCGCGAGCCAACGACCCGTGGCTGAGGGCCACTGCTGACCGCTGCCTCCGGCCTACACTGCGGTCCAGTAGGTCACAGAGCCTTGATTTGGCAATGTTGGAGTTCACATCTGTGTACTGGCATCATCGCAGACTGCATCCCCTCACAGCACCTGTGCCAATAAGTTTGTTCCCCGACATTCATGGACAATCACTGGTCGTACATTGGTGGCGTTTGAGTCTGTGGACTAGGGGCTAGTTTTCATCCTCATGAAACTGATCCCGAATTGTTGGTGCAAACGAGGTTGCGCTTTCCACTCCTCCATTTGCTGCTTCCAGATGACATCAGACCTTCCGCATCATGCCCTGGAGGACACCTTCCACTGTCCCCCGGAACCCTCCTCAACATACACCTCGGACATTGATGGGGACCCGCTCAGGTCGCATGGCCCATCTGACTGCACCGCATGTCACCGTCCCGTGGCTGGGTGCCTGTGCCGGCCGCAGTGCATCCGGGGCCACTAACTCTGTGCTGGTCAGGTCTGGGACACCTTCTTCTGAGACATTGAATAGCCTCTGTAGCGATGGTCTTGGGGTCATCAACGCCATGTGTCTGTGGCCCTGCGCTGTCCGCATCCTCCGGCCTCAACTGCGGGCCACCAGGGCCCACACATAGCATCGAGTCTTGACCGGCCCGGACGTCGCATCACCGCAGGGGGCACACGCCACCACCGCAAGGTCCACCTCCAACTGCCATCTGCCAGAGTCGAAAGGGTGGTCCTGACAGACCTACGGAGTTGCTCAGACCTGTCGTGGATGCCATCATCGGCCTGCTACCCTGCTCGGCACTACAGGTGCCAGTGACTCAGTGCACCGCAAGCCATTGTCCGTTACTGATATAGTTTTGTGCTGTTGTGAGGTTGCGCAGCAATGTCACCTCATGCAGTGGGGAAGACCTCGGACTATGATGAGGAAGTTGATGCAGGTGTAACACACCCCACTGCATCTGCATCAGGACTAACCCCAAGGGACACAATCCTAGCAATTTCCTCACATGAGCGAGCTCTTCTCTAGTGCCCCTACCCCAGTGCACTGCAACTCACGGAACCTCCTGACTGATTATTGGGTGACCTCTGTCCTTACTCCGGATCCCTCCATGTTGCTCTGCATTTGACTCTGTTATGCTGGTGTTTTCTGTTTCCATTACACTGGTGTCCACTGTTCAGGTTGTTGCCAGCACCAAGCACTCCGTGCGGGCTGGCTTATGCTCACCCCACACACATCCAGCACAGGCGTCACTGTACATGTGGCCCTGCCAATAAAGGGGCCGGGCGCACGTGCCCGTAGCCAGTTCAACATGATATGTGCATGTGTCTCTGTGGAGGTGTGGGTCTCCTTTGTGGGGTGTGGGGGGTCCCTGAAGGGTATTGGACACCCACGTATGTGTTCTAGATAGCATTCCATGGGTTTGGCAACACCCTCACCTGTTGGGCCACCTCCTTTTGGCATTCTGCCACCTGGCATAGGGGTGCCATGTGTGGGTGGGTGAAGTGTTGTGGGGCAGCCATGCTTGCGGGTGCTTCATGCTGTGTGGTCTGTTGCAGGGGCTGGGTTCTCCTCTGAGTAGCTTCTCTGCCCTGGTCCTGGTGGTGGGTTGTGTGGGATGTCCATGGGCTGTTGTAGGGCGTCGGTGTCTGGGCTATGGTGTTCGTCTCGGCCATCACTGATGGGTTGTCTGTTCTGACCTGCTGGAGGTGTTGTTTGTCCCTCTGCATTGTGAAGTGGAGGTGCATGTTGGCATTGTGTTGGCGCCGTGTTCTTGTCGACATGCAGACTGTGTGACAATGTACATTGTGACTGTTTGGGGGGTGGTGGCTATTTGAGTTGGGACAGTGTACATTTGGCCTACATGGGTGATGTGGGGTTGTAGGGGTAGATGTGCATCTCACAGTTCCCTGCTCTATCGGATGTGATTGTTCTGTTTCTGTACCTGGGTGGACCCAGTTGTGTCCCCTGTTCTGCAGTGTGGGTGTTGCACTTTGTGCCACATTGTCATGGTATGTGCTGTGATTGCTATGTGTGTGTGCTGCAGTGTGCCACGGGGATGGGGGACATGTCCCTGGGTAATTGTGGGTGTGCAGTGTGTTACACCTCATTGTGCATGTGTGGCATTGTGCTCATCACCCCCTGTCCCCCAAGTCCCTGTTGGATCCTCACCCTGTTGTTGTTGTGTCAGGTCCTGTCGGGCTGTGTCCTTACTCCCTACTCCTTACACCGTCTCCACACTGATGACTGTGGCCTGGGTTTCCTCCAGCTCCTCCTGTGGCGCTGGACTGCCACCTCCTGTCGCCGTTGCTGCCTTCCTGTTGGCAGCGGGTTTGTACCTGGTTTAGGTTGTCAGGTCCTGCCGGCGCCTCTTGGCCTCCTGGATTGGCCTTCTGGGCACTCCGACTGCATTCCAGGTGGTCGGCTTGTGGGTCAGTTGCTGGTAGTGTTCTGTCTCCTCCTTGACACTGGTCTTGTTTTCCTGCGGTCTGCACCCCGTCTTCCTCTCCCTTTTCTCCTTGGCCTTCCCCGAGCCAGTTGTTCCTTGCTGGTGGTCTGTGGGGGTTGTGGGGTTCGCGTTGCCCTCTGCGCTGGGTCAGGGTGCATCCATGTTGCTTCGTGCTTTGGCTTGTTTCTGGTGTGTTGTGTCTGTGGTTTTTATGGTGCAATTTCCCGCCAGACGCGTGGGATTTGCATGCCTGAGGCTGGTTTTCGCAACTTTTTGTACCGCGATTGGCCTCATCGCATGATTTCTCGCGTTCGCGTTTCGCATTATTTCGGCGTGGCGTTGATTTTCACGCTGACATTTGACGCGTTATCTGGTGACTATCGCATGCTACCGCCTTGTTGTGAATTCCACGTTGACACAGGGTTATTTTCCCGCGATGGGCTGCGATAATGAAAGTTGCGTTACGCTACTCTTGCGGTAGTTATCACACGTTCTTGTGAATATACCCCTCTGTGTTGTCTTCGGCCCACTGCGGGGCTTCGCTGGTGCAGTAGAGATGTGGTTGCTCACTGTGCTGCATTCAGCAGGGCTTCTTTATGGAGATGTCTCTATCTCCCGGGCGCCTGCCCGTGCTGTCAAATTCGCTGGCGCGGCCTTCTGCGCATCTCTGACTTAGTGCGCTCCGTCTTCTCCTTGGGCGCTCTCTTCTGGCACTTGGTGTGCCTGTGGTGTAGCTTGCGGTTGTGTCTGTACACCAGTAGGCGCGAAGGATGCGGTCTCCTCTCTGGCGGTGGCGTTGGGCAGCCACTGGTGGTGCGCGCTCGGCACCAGTCTTTCTTGTGCTGTTGGTGTGGAGGGGTACCTTGTGACGTTGCTGTCTGTTCGGCTTGCTGCTTTGGGGCCTTGCAGACTGACAGGCACCACTGGTCAGTGTTCAGGGGTTTCCGAGTTTCGCTGGTAGCGAGTGAAACGATGCTCTGTTGGGGTGTACAGTTTCTCTTCTCCTGGTCCTGGCTGCTGTGTCTGTCCAGCTCTCTTGCAGTGTTGGCCGTTCGCCACTCGGGGCGGGTGACGCAGTTTCCTTGCTGGCGGTGGCGTCCGACAGCCACTGGGGGGTGTGCGCCACGCTCGTTCTGTTTGCGGCTTTTGTGGGCTCTGGGCAGTTCTCAGAGTAGAGGTAGCTTTGGGGTTTCTTGGTTCTCGGCAGGGGCTCAGTTTCTCCGCTTCAGCCTGCTAGACAGTCCGCAGGCTTGCGTGCTGTGCACACGTCTAACGGCCAGCAGCCTCTGGGTTGCAGTCTCATGGGGCTGCGCTGCGTCCTCTCCACTGGACTCTCGGTGGCTGCATTTTGCTTTAGTGCCTTGTCACAGGCTGTAACCTATGCTTCTTGGTGGTTGTCGATCCTCCAAGCACCGGGCACTGCTGGCTCCTTTCATTCCAGCGCCTGCCCCTCTGTCACCCAAGAGCTCCACCTGTAGGCTGTCTGGGAGGGCTGACTCGCTGGTCTCTTCTCTCTGTGCCACGGATGACAGATGTGTCAAGAAGCGTACATCTTCTCCAGTGCTGTGGGTCGGTTCGTTGTGAACAGCCCTCTCGTGTGAGTGGCACGATGTTTCTCAATGGCCACTAGGTGGCAGTGTAGCGCTTTCCTCCAGGCACCCGCAGACTGTTCTTCAATCATGGGCCTCTACCTTTGCTGCTGAGGCCGGTGCTGGGTTTCTGTCCGAGTCTGCGTGGGAGCCGAATGCAGCTTACGTGTTCTCAGCTCCTAGTTGCTCCGGTCGGGAGCAGGCGCAGCCGTCAACCCCTCTCGTGGGGACAGTGCTTCAGTAGAGGTGAGGCTCTGAGCGGGTGGGGCTGCCTTCCCTCGTCTCGCTCTTCTGCGCAGTGCAAAGCAGGTGAGCCAGGCAGGTCGCTTCTCAGTTGCGCCGCTTGGTGCCCTGGATGGCCGCTGGAGGGGCTGGGGCGTTGAAACGGCTTGGTTCTGGGCAGGGGCCGTGTCACGCAGCTCTCTCGCTGGGCAGGGATGCCGGTGCGGTGCGCGACCAGCAGGTGGCGCTGCTCATTTTTTTCAGCCGCAGTAGCCGTCTCTCCGATCGCGGGCGTGATGTCGGAGTTAGGCGGGCCTCTTCATTTTCGGGCCGCCTCTGGGTGCAGGAGGCGGAAGCACTCTCTGGGCCGTTTTCCACAGGCCAGTCGCTGCTTGGGGCCAGAACCTGGAAGACAGCGCTTCCGCTACGGCTTCTCTTCGCGGAGCAGCAAGCGTCGGGCGAGACGGCTTCCAAGCGCCCGAGCAGGTAAGGGGGCATGGACCTGTTCTCCGCGCCGCTCCTTTCACTTTCACCTCCTCCCAGGCGCTCATATGGCAGTTCTGTGTGGCGGCGCAACGTTCCCTCGCGGGGCAATTCCAGTCCTACCTCTGGTGCTATAACTGCTCTAGGGCACCGGTGTTCGCGGGCACTCTTCTGCGGCGGGACTTACTGAAGCTTGCACTCCGCTGGGGTGACGTAGGGTGGCCCACTCTTCCCCCCTGCGTGGGTGCCTCCGGAGACGAACCAGGGAACATATTCATGCGGCATGTTGCTGGGCCGCGATGTTTCCCCAGCCGGCCGACGCCACGGGCTGCCCCTGTGCTCGGGACTGATGCAGGGGTTTCAGTTGAGGGTCACCGGGCTCGTCACCTACTGCAGCGGTAGCCTGAGCGCGGCAGCAGGCTCATTGCTCACTCACTGCTCACGTAGCGGGGCTCTCGCTCACCCCGGTGCTGGGTAGCTGCGTTTCCTCTCTTTTTCCACCGGAGCCAGAGGAGGTAGGAGACAGCCAGTCACCAGGCGTCACTCCGTGACGGTGTCGAGCTCGATCCTCAGGGCAGTGGGAATATCGCAGCCCGGGCGCATTTCCTCCCCATGAGGAACGATGAAGCGCCTCGCAGCGGGCACACGAGGTCAGACCCGCCTCGTCGCCAATGTGGTGTCGGGCCTCAGGCCCACATGATGGTAATCAAGGACACAGACACCAGGTGGTATAGTGCAGTAACTGGCCACGAGCACGTGCACCCGGGCCCTTTTATTGTCGGGGACACGTCACTCGTGACACCCATGATGGATGGGTGGAAGTGCGAGTGTGCCCAGCCCTCAAGGGAGTGGCTGGGAATGTCATAGCCTGCCAAACACTAGAACGTGTCCCGCAGGACACTACAAGTTCTACCCCCCCCCCAACTCCAGCACTGTGCACAGGCGGCAGGTCCCTGGCATGAGAGATCCTGACTAGGCCCGGAGCGTGAGGGAGGAAGTACGGACACACCATGTACTTTGCAGAGGGGCCCCCTCAAGTTTCGTAACGCCATTGACATCAACTTACACTGCAGCGGATGTACTCACTGCTTTGTGCCTATCAGCTGCACCTTCCGGGGCGCTTTGTGCTCTTCGAAAGGGGAACACATTTCATTTTGGTAGCAGGGCAGTGTTCACTCTTCGACAACCACGCCCCTATGTTCGGCAAAACCATCTTAGCCAATAATGAAACATTTCTGGCCAAGATGTGTGGTTTTTGACGAGAAGACGTCCCAGAGCTAGTACCAGCATTGGCAACCTACCCCACCCCTCCAACGTAACATGCATGCTCATAAATAATCACACAACACATTTCTTGTTTGGGTAAAGATTGCTGCAGGTTTATTACATACACCGTTATGTAATATGGTGGGTTATCTTACGGGCGATCCAAGGGCAGGCAACCGTCTGGGCCGCCTGCCCGCCTGATGAGCCAAGCAGCACTGGGGCGAACCCCATCTGTGCTGCCACTTCTGGTGATCCTCTTCCCGGATCACGTGACACATGGTTCCTTATTACTCACGCCCCTTTCAGGGCGGAGCGTAGCATAGCAAACCCCCCGGTTGTTCAGGCCCACAACCGCCCGAAGGACTAACGGGGCGCCGACACGGTTTTCTAGGAACCTCCCATGAGGCTCCTAGGATTTGGCTCTGGCACCCACCATGGTGCCGCGCAGAGGTACCCTTCTGTACCCCTCTGCTTCCAGATCGCCCTGTAACTCCGCCTGCAACGAAAAAGACAACATTACAACATTCTCTGCCTCCTGCCTGCCACGAACCACGCCGGGTAAGCGGTAGGGTGGGAGACGGCATGTCCGGGCGCGCGAAAGAGGACGACAAGATGGTGGGGGAGGCCTATATACCCCTCCCCCTGTCCTCGCGCCCCGGACGTGATTCTCGCCTATCGCGCTGCGACCAGGCTTGGGGGACTCCTCCCTGAGTCCCTGCCCCTACGGGGTGTGGGGTGCCCAGCTGGCACTAGAGGGCTGCCCTCTTTAGTGGCCCCTGCGGGGGCCTCGGACAGCCGCATAGTACCAGCATTGGCAACCTACCCCACCCTCCAACGTAACATGCATGCTCATAAATAATCACACAACACATTTCTTGTTTGGGTAAAGATTGCTGCAGGTTTATTACATACACCGTTATGTAATATGGTGGGTTATCTTACGGGCGATCCAAGGGCAGGCAACCGTCTGGGCCGCCTGCCCGCCTGATGAGCCAAGCAGCACTGGGGAGAACCCCATCTGTGCTGCCACTTCTGGTGATCCTCTTCCCGGATCACGTGACACATGGTTCCTTATTACTCACGCCCCTTTCAGGGCGGAGCGTAGCATAGCAAACCCCCCGGTTGTTCAGGCCCACAACCGCCCGATGGACTAACGGGGCGCCGACACGGTTTTCTAGGAACCTCCCATGAGGCTCCTAGGATTTGGCTCTGGCACCCACCATGGTGCCGCGCAGAGGTACCCTTCTGTACCCCTCTGCTTCCAGATCGCCCTGTAACTCCGCCACAGCTCTGGAGGTGGCCACCGTCGCCGCCAGAGCCCCCCACCAAAAGCTCCTTTCTTACCTGCAACCTCTCATTTCCAGGCCTCCTGCAAAGCTAGGGAAGAGATCCCTCCCACTGGTGATAGATGAACCCCATCTGTATCACAATAGCCCTTGCCGTAAGCCTGGATCAGCTAGTGTCTAATGCAACACAAAGGCCCTTCTGCCCTGTGAATTTGTGCCAAAAACTATCCACCCTCCTGTGGGAAAGTTCCACTACTTCACATACATAACTCAGCCCCGTGCCAACTCTGGGCGGGGCAGATCAGATTCCCTTGCTCACATTGCCCCATGAATTTGCTGAGCTCACCTAGCTGCCGTCCTACTAGGACGGTGTGTCTAGCGCACCTGTGTCCCCACTTAAGGGATAGCTGCCCGCTTGTTGGGAGACCGCTCCCACACCCACCTGCCTACTTCTGGCTATTCGGGCGAGAAGGCTTATACTTTAACCTTTGCACCGTCCATTTGCTTTCTAACTCATGACGCACAGGAATGTCCATAACTAGACGTGTGTGACGATGAGCCAGGGTGCCCTCCTGCCCTTGCCGTGCATCCCTTATTTCTTATAGGAATTTCGCCAGCTCAGCTCCCTTCGTGGTGAACCCCCCTAGGGATACCAGCTAGAGAATCCGTGTGATTAATGCAGTGCGCACTGGCTGCCATATGGTGCCTAACTTTAAGGATTGGCTAAGTCCTACTTTGCCCTTCATCCCAGAATATTCCCGAATAGGAGGGGGGGGGGGTTCACACTGCTCGCCTTGCCTTTTGTGCTTGGCACCTTGTTCCCCCCTTTCTTGGGGACGCAGCACAATGTGTTAGCTGACAGCACCCCCGCTCAGTGAGGCTGATATAGCTAACCGGGCAGGGCATTTGACCTTAACTGCAGGAAAAGTCGACAGGCTAGAACCCTCCCTGCGAGGGCCCCCGGATAGGGGGGCAGGGGTGTTCACACTGCCCACCCCAGGGCAACCCCAGCGGTGGAAAATTACCTGCTCAGTTAAATTTAGCTTTTTGTTGATCACTGGACATGCCAAATGTTCTTTTACATGGTAGCCTTTTGTGCTTGACACCTTGTGTCCCCATTACTTGGGACGGCAGCCCACTGTTGGCTGACAGCGTCACCACCCAGCGTGGCATCTCTTACTGACCGGGCGGGCGTTTGCGCCTAACTGCAGGATCCTAGTCAACTGCCCTTGGGTCTGGGGTGCACTTATTTCGCCCCTTTGCCCAGACTTATGCACAAACCCCTTTGCTTGCTACCCTGGTGAACACCTTAATGGTATCGAAGCTGGTTTGAAACAATGTATGTCTTGCGCCCACTACTGGAGACACCTCACCCTTTCATGTAATTACAACTTACGCAGCGCACCCCGCTTGCCTAACTGCCATCGGATCACAGATGCACAGTACCTACTGTGCCTCTCCTACCCTGGATGCTTTAAACCTGCCACAGTGACGGAAACCAAGCTTCCCAGTTCCCTGTTTAGCTGCAGTACACCGTCAGTGTGTCCGCTAGGAGATACCATAAACAGACACGCATATGTATTGTGCCCACTATTGGAGACAATACACCCCTTCGTGGAGTGACAACTACATGGTGCCTACCCAAGTCACCCAACAGACAAGTTGGCCCTGACTACCTTGTGTTCTGGTGCCAGGTTTGGGAAGAGCCTTGCCTTCACTAGCTGCCCCTCTGGGAAACACAAAGACAGTGCTCTGGCCGCAGCGATGCCCTCGTGTAGCATCGAACCCCTGGTCAATAAGAGTGACAACTCCAACTTACTGAAGACTACACCATGACCATGGGTGGAGTTTAGCTCTTCCCCAAACTTCTGCTAGCGTAACCCACAGTCACGCCTCCTGTTCAGTTCACTTTAGTAATTCATGGCACTGACCCACAAGGGCCTGATACTGGGCTGTGTAAATGGGGCCCAGTGTGACCTTAACACTCGGCTTGGTGTGGATGGGTGCTAACAATACCTGGCTGAAGTGCAATCCCTTTGACAATCACTCCTGACAAGATGTGCCAATGCAGGTAGAAGCAAGGGATATCCAGCCCACCTTACCTCCTGTCCCAGTAATCTGGGTAACTTAGTGAAAGATGCACCTTTGAACTGGTAGCGGAAACTGTTACTTACGCCTGCTAATGCTCTGCTCAGAGCAGCCCACAAGACTAATGAAACGTTGTCAATTTGGCTGTCAACTTTGCTGCCTGTGCCACCCTTCCGCCCCATGGAAATTGTTCTGGGCTCTCGTTTACTACCCTGCTGAGTGGGGCCACTGTATTCACCAGATTCATTAACGATTTCCGCTTCTGACTGTACTTGGTAACACGTACACCCCATGGTATCTTGGCGCTGCATAACATGTTTGTTACTCAGCTCCATGGTACTTGTTTTATCGACCTCAGAAGGATGAAATGCTTGTTGATTGCAACCTTGTTGGTGTACATACATAGAAGAGCAGACTAGACACCCGAGTATGAATTACTCTTGTGCAGCTTGCTGCTTTTTAAATTAAGCCCCTGCTCGCAAACTGGGAGAGGGATAGTGCAGTGGGCACAGTTAACAATGCTTCCATCAGGGACAACATCTTGCTAACCCGGTTTGAGGAGCAAGCACGCTGATGCTGATCATGGGCGGGCCCATGAAATCCAACCCTTATCCGCCCCCCCGCCAAATTCTGGTAGTAGTGATCCTAGCACAATTGCAGCAATTTGGTGAACGTGCCAGGTTTACAATGATGTGTACTCGAAAATACCAGGACTGTGGAAGGTCTGACCTCGTTCTAGTGCCACAAAGATTAACGTGTTTGTACCAGTGTAAGCATTTTGCGTTGTACTAATGCGCACACGTCATAGCAGATAAGAGGCTGCTCTGCTTCCGGTGGAGGGTGTTCGAGTTTCTTGGGAGGGAGGGAACAGGGTCTCCAGAGTGGACGCTCCCTGGCCGGCCCACGAGCAGCCACAAAGTGCCACACAGGACAGCTGAAATGTGACATCCAAAACAAACAGTGCATACGAACCACCACTGTCAACTCCCACTCCATGCAAAATCCTCCCTTGGGCTGGCCCCACCATGATCAAACACGACATCTCGACTGAGCATGTGAGCGCCGAAAATTCACAGCTCGCCGACAGCAGAGAAGCGGCCAGCTCCCATCGTCCTCACCAGAAGGCACCGGTTTCTAAATCCGGCCCCCACATGATCTTGGGCAGAAAAGTTAACCGGTGAGGATATCAACTTCCTCACCTGCAGAAGCAGGGAGTGCTGGCGAACAGGCTCATCCCTGAATACCAGTCACAATGTTAACCGTGTATGTCCAAAAACGTTAGAGGGCCTTTCCCCTCCAACCCGACAAATTGTTGGCCTCCTGGACAACTCTGCAAGTATGAGTGTGTGCCCACGTGTACAACTGCATTTGATGCATGTATTGGACCCTGTGTCCAACAGTGCCCAGCAGTACATCATCCCATTACTCTGTCGGTAGTGTGGGACTAGATACCACCATTTCCGGTACCAGTAGTGCTTCACGGCAACGACAACGATTGGCCTTCCACCAAGAGGCATGTCTGCTGGCCACTGCCTGCACACACCTCTGATCTGCTGCCTGCTCTCACCCCTCTGCAGCTGTAATAACCCCCATTCGACCAACGAGAAACTCTAAGACCACCAAGGTTTAAGGCTTGCATTGGTGCGCATTACCGGGCTTAGAGGCGCCTTGAGCGATGTACACATGTTACATAAACCCTAGTGGCACAAGGACCTTGTCGCCCATGCAGCGAAGTCTTCACTCAATGCAATAAAACGAAACCAATTGCACCAGCGCACGGCCCCCACAGCACCCCCCAGGCGCCAACGAGACAAGCCAAAGTTTGTACCGAGCATTCCCACTCCAAGGAAAGGCACCACAACCAACACGCTGCGCAGGTCACTCACAAAGGCACCACTGTAAGGACACCACCTTAATGGCCCCTACATGAACCTTGAGTGCACCTTGTGAATAATGTAGGCTGAAAAGACTGCCCGTCGCCCATACACTGTTATTACATAAAGAACGAACACTGGTAGGCCTGGAGCGATACCCCGGAGTTTACAGCTGCCGGTCCGCGGTGACCTCAAACACCTCACCTGTGTGCTATTAAAATTAAATCTTTTGCCCAAACACAGTGGTATATTCCTGTGACAACAAATGGCTATGAACAGTGAGCCCTATATATTTACCAAATTCCTTTACCATCACCGTTTCGGACTACCATAGTGGGAGATTGCCAGCCCCAATCCCACACAGGGAAATTAAACATAGTCCATCAGGGCCAAGGCCTTGCCTTTGTCCTCTGTGGTGTGAGCTGGGCACCTGCACATTATACGCCATGGGGACCTGAAAGGAGTGGAAAGCAAGCTGAGCACCAGCTGGAGTCTTTATAATAATAACTGCCGCTACCCTTGATCTATTCTGCTCCTTTCAGCCTCCTCGCAGAGTTAGCCTGTGGAGGAAACTGAGGCAGCTCAGGACGACAGTGACCATCCACCTGGCTGATGGCTGGAAGTTGTGCGAGAGCTCACCGGCGACCCACCCACCGAGCCGCACACAAGCTGTATCACATATGGGCTCCTAGGGTTTTAAAGCCCCACCAATGACAACCTACATTCAAATTGCACACACAGCTGAAAGACCGGGCATCGCAGAGAGCGCCCCTCCCCCAAGTGTGCAAACTGCCAATGGCGGCCACCTAAAACGGACGTAGGGGCCCCGCCCAATTGCTATACCCACACAGGACAACATCCGCCGGAAAATGCGCTAATTATACTTCAGAACGACAACGATTAAAGCACCAGGATTTGCACACCTGACAATCAGCGTAGGAGTCAGAGGCCTTAACCAGTAGGCCAGTGACTCAATTAACATTCCGATATCTGAATAATTAGGACACATTAAATGCAATTAACCGCACTTTGTTTCTGTGCAGCACTGGCTAAACAAGTCCTTGAAAATACCAATTTTTGAACCCTTCACCTTTGAATGGACATTCATAGACCTGAATAATTAGGACACATTGCCTCGAACTTAACTGGGCCCTCAACACAATAGTAGAGAACACCAAGAACTTGCACCAACACGCACATTCCGATCTCTGAATAATTAGGACACATTGAATGCAAATAACCGCGCTTTGTTTCTGTGCAGCACTGGCAAGTTATCTGATACCCAGCCACTTCCCATTGCTTCAGCAGGGCCTGCAGGTGCAAGGATGCGATGCGTCCAAGGGGCGGTGTGACCCGATAGATGACGCATCCAGGTAATGATAAAAACGTAACATCACACCTAAAGCCTGCCAACAGAAACAGAAGGTACTGACACATAGGCCCCCCCCCCCTCGCATGTTTCGTCACCTTGCCGTGCGGAGCCCAGAACGGAGCTGCCCCGTAGGACAAGCCCGTGTGCCACGTGCAGTGACTCAATGATAATTAAAGGCCCTAGGCCGGAGATGCCGCACGTAGGACTGATGGCTGGAGAAGTGAGCACATCCATCCCTGGGTCCCGCGAGCGAGGCCCGTGGCCCGCCCACACCCCCAGATTTTTTATTTTTTTTGTGCATATTTATATAGCGCAAACTCGACCCGAAGGTATTGGAGCGCTTTACATGAGCACCGTATTTACATTACACATTCAGGCACGGGGAGATTAAGTGATTTGCCCAGAATCACAGGATGTGGACGCGACCCCGAGGCTCGAACCCTGGTTTCCAGCACCAAAGTCGGCAATCGAGCCGACGGACCACATCCTGGCCGGGCGGGGCAAAAATGGCGGCCACCCCCGCAGGGAGTGCTTATTCCCGGCACAAGCTCTTGCTGGTGTAATTGGCAGCGCTCCCTTTCCACAAAGAGGTCCAAAGGTCCTCATTGCTCTCCTTCTGATGGATTTAACCCCTCTGATCAGTGGCGGCGCGTCAGCAAGGTCTTTGCCCGGCATGCCCTACGTATGGCAGTGGATGATAGGCAATCCTGGCCCCAAAATTTGCTCTTTCTCACGCGTGGCTGGCTGCATGGGGGTCTGCGTGCCATTAGTTGATAAACCCTTTGGCTTCCAGGCGCAATTATGTATTGCGCTGATTGCTCGGGGAGTAAAGATAATCCCCTTTCCTTCACCACTTTCAGGTGTTCCGGAGCGGTAAATACAGTATTCCCGTATAAGAGGCCCAAAGGCTTCTGTGCTCCACGCGGTGATAATTATTACCAGGGAGAGGTGGACGAGAAGGTGTAGGAGATGCAGCTTAGTCCCTGTGTGGAGACAATTGTATGCACCATCGTGGGGACCTCCACATGCCTAAGTGGGGCAGGCGGTAATTATGATAGACGCCCTGCTGCAAGTGTATAGTAGGGTGAACCCCCAAGGTTACAAACGCAAATGCGTCAGTCTCGGGCCTCTGACGGTATGTCAGACGCCCGCACTCACCAGGGCCTGCGATAACCCCGGACCGTGAGCCGTGAGCAGTGGCCGCACTTAACCAAGCCGCCCTACCTCGGCGTAATGCTCGGCCTGAGACCGCATTGTACAAGACAAACCGCATATGCGAAACCACGCGGTGCAGGCAGCCATGCGACATGCTACCCCGTACACCGCCCATCCATACCTGACCCGAGCAACGACCCGCCAGCAATGAAACACTTACCCATTCGCTAACGGAAGCATTTCAAAATCGTGCATCGCATAACATCCAAATTTTTGCCTAGCCGTAGCCTGAACCTGCTCAGACGGCGTTGTCCGTGCCCGGCTTGCTTACACGCTAGACTGGGCCAGGAGCTGCTGCCCCTCGTAAAGAGGGCACCGGAAGACAGGTAAGACCTGCAACTACTTTCAAGCTTTTCCTGCTTAAAAGCGCATCCAGCCACTACCTCTGCATGGACGCTCTGACCATCTGCCCCCCCTTTAAACATAGGGAGCGCGGTGGGTGGGGGCCTCCCCCTCATTGTCCCGACCCCTGCGCCACCGCGCGGCCCACTAGCAGCCCTGTGCATTCCTGGTCATCGATGTCCGTGGAAGCGGGGGCACGTCCTGCCAGCAGGGCAACCAACACGAGGGGTCGCATCCGGGCAACCTCACCGCAAGTTGATCCAAAAAGTTGCAGCCCGACCCGCGATTAAAAGTTCTTTCCAGCACCGCCTGCTCCTTTACTTAAAGCCGCCTCCGAACCGCACACGCGTTGGTACAAGCGGCGGCATTAATCACACCCCTATCCACTGCAGCACTGCTGCCAACTTCCACGTTGTGGTGCGCGACCAACCACCACCGCCTCCCCCCCTTGCACACCAACATTCGGCATATAGCGCCGGCTCACGTGCCCCGAACAACCAAGAGCAACCGGCAACCGAGGAGGGGGGGGGGGGAAACAACTCACCGCAGAAAATCACCAATGCCGACTCCATGTATGCGGCCAGGGCGATCGGCAATGCTACGCCGACGGACACGATCTTTCTACAAGTCGGGTCCCGGGACAGTCCCCGCCCCCCAGGCCCGGCAAATGTTCCTCCGGCGGGCCCATTCGCACGCCCAAGCAACCCGACTCCCTAACCCCCCGTGACAAAACGCGCCCTACAATGAGCACGAACTTCGATCACGGGGGGGGTAGTGGCATCCAACCCAAAGGACTATGTGGGGAGGCGAGAGGAACTGCCCAAATGGCCCGGAGGTTTGGGGAACTGCCCCAGGTGGCCCAGACTCACCAAAAACCTTGACTCTATCTCCGACGGTGTCGCAGAACTGAGAGACGACCTGCAGACGGCGTGTCCGGGCGCGCGAAAGAGGACGACAAGATGGTGGGGGGAGGCCTATATACCCCTCCCCCTGTCCTCGCGCCCCGGACGTGATTCTCGCCTATCGCGCTGCGACCAGCTTGGGGGACTCCTCCCTGAGTCCCTGCCCCTACGGGGGTGTGGGGTGCCCAGCTGGCACTAGAGGGCTGCCCTCTTTAGTGGCCCCCTGCGGGGGCCTCGGACAGCCGCATTTTTAAGGCAAGTGATTGTTGGACGATTTGAGACTGAATGCAAGCTTATGTGCTTTATTTTGGATGTGCAGCAGCGTTTTATATGCATTACAGTGTAATGCATATAAAACATGATTACACACACAAACGCAGGCGCGCGCTCAGCTCCCCTACCTGGCTGTTACTATGTACAATGATGACTGTTGTTTTTGAATCCACATTTGAGTCTGAGAGGGAGCTTGGGCAATTTGTTTTGTTTGTTTTGCCGAACGTGACTGTAAAACAGCAGCACTTTGTGGAAATTAGCTTCTGTGTTCCACAAATACGAGCGCCAAAGGAAAGTCATGCCACACTAAATTTCATGAACGGTTCGGCATTTCATTGTGGTTCACGAATCACGCCCAACATCCAAAACGTTCACGTAATGACCCTGAAATAGCAACAGTACGGCGACTCCTGTCTCCATGCGAAATTCCTTCGTAAATGGATTTCGTGCATTTCAGAATCCATGGAAACTTTTCCCCAGGCCTGCCAGGTAAGTTGGCAGAAACTGCCAGAGTTAGGTTTTCTGTATTCAGGGATCAAAGGGGAACAAAGTTAAACAAATAAGCAAAGGAAAAAAGTGTATTCACTATATCATTGGACTGCAGCGGTGGCATTAACTAACTATGGCATCTCTAACATTGTTTCTTAAGAGTTAAAAATGTAGTAATGCATCTTTAGGGTAGGTATGTTGCCGGAACAGTACATCTATAATGTTGTTGTAGAACTAACATCAGCTGGGTTAAATCCTAGCAAGGTATTTCAGCCTCATCGTATATGGAATGTAATGTGGAGAACATTTAATATGGTGCCCATGTGGGAAACACCTGCCAGGGAGAACCGGAGTCCTCACAGAAAGAAAAACAAGCTGCGGACGCATACCTTGCATAATAAAAGAGGTTTCAGGAGATGAAGAAAGGCATTGGCCACGGTATTAATAATTTATAAAATTTAAAAAATGTATGAATTGTGGAGAAGGAATATGGAGGGTTAATTCAAACAGGCAAGCAGCCACATTGCAGTATTCTACTTTATCAGTTTGACTCGCTTGGATCAAGACACCCGGAGACAAATTTATCGTTGAGTTGCGTCGCGCAAGGGGGCTCAAGGGCGCTGCAAATATGAATTCAAATTTATCAAGCCACGCAAGGTCACCTTGGTGCCTACGTTGGCGCTAGGCAGCACATTGTGCACCAGTACAATTAAAAGGCAGGAATGCGCTGTGTAATGTTAAATACAGCGCATTCCTGCCCATTTCCTCTCACGCTGGCAGCAAGGTGGCTTGTTGCGTTGCACGAGTTCTTGATAAATCTGCCCCTGATGTGTAATCATTAGATAGACAAGTGGCAATGCCATGAAGCGGTTTACTGACCTGTGTTACAACTCAAGGAAATGGATACTCGTGTTGTCTGCACATTTGTGATTACTAAGGCATGCCCTGCCTCCCATTGCACAGTAAGCAGGTCTGGCAACTCAGACAGGTAGTGTAGTCGCTGACTTGGTACCTGTACTAGAATAAGCACTTGCACCAATGCCTTCGCTTTCCCTACTACTGTAGTTACACCCAGTGGCACCTGAATTGTACCTGCACAAACAGACAGCAACACTGGTACCTACCCCTTCGAGTACCCGCACTGAACCTACACATACTGCTTCCTTCCACAGATTACAGATTCAGGGTCTGATTTATACTTTGGCGGGCAGCCTGCCATCTGTCCTTTGAATCACTGACAAAATATCGCCGACCACAATATCGAGGTACAAAAATATTGGGACATAAATATCGATGTCAAGAATATCGACATCCTATCTACAACATGGTAAGTATAAAAATATCGAGAAAAAAAATATCATTGTTAAAAATATCGAAGTACAAAATATCGTTTTTTTTATATATAATAAATAATGTAAAATAAATTAAATAATACATATAACTTAGAATTTTTTTATGATTATTAGAAAATGTTAACAATTATAAATAATAAATGTAATGTAAAAATAAATTAAACATATATATGTATAAAATATAATATATATACTTACTTAATAATATTTATAAATAATTATTTTAATAACATACATTTTTAAAAACATTTTAAAATTTATAAATACATATATATACACATACACCAATAATATAAATAAAAATATAAAAAATATATATAACAAATTAAAACATTAAAATATTTTTAATCTTTTTATAATAAATTATACACTACATTAACTAAAACAGTAGACAAAATATTGTATAGCGGAAGGGATAAAATTACTATTCCAACTCCAGAGAGTGCAACAGTAGGGAAAGTATTGGATAGCGTAGGGGTAAAAATTACTATTCCCACTCCACTAAGTGCAAAAGTAGGGAAAGTGTTGGATAGAGTAGGGGTAAAAATTACTATTCCCACTCCAGAGAGTGCAACAGTAGGGAAAATGTTGGATAGCGTAGGGGTAAAAATTACTATTCCCACTCCACTGAGTGCAACAGTAGGGAAAGTGTTGGCTAGCGTAGGGGTAAAAATTACTATTCCCACTCCAGTGAGTGCAACAGTAGAGAAAGTGTTGGATAGCGTAGGGGTAAATATTACTATACACACTCCAGTGAGTGCAACAGTAGGGAAAGTGTTGGATAGCGTAGGGGTAAAAATTACTATTCCCACTCCAGAGAGTGCAACAGTAGGGAAAGTGTTGGATAGCGTAGGGGTAAAAATTACTATTCCCACTCCAGAGAGTGCAACAGTAGGGAAAGTGTAGGATAGCGTAGGGGTAAAAATTACTATTCCCACTCCAGTGAGTGCAACAGTAGGGAAAGTGTTGGATAGCGAAGGGGTTAAAATTACTATTCACACTCCAGAGAGTGCAACAGTAGGGAAAGTGTTGGATAGCGAAGGGGTAAAAATTACTATTTCCACTCCAATGAGTGCAACAGTAGGGAAAGTGTTGGATAGCGAAGGGGTAAAAATTACTATTTCCACTCCAATGAGTGCAACAGTAGGGAAAGTGTTGGATAGCGTAGGGGTAAAAATTACTATTCCCACTCCAGAAAGTGTAACTGTAGAGAAAGTGTTGGATAGCAGAGAATTAAAATTAACATGCCAATCAATTAATTTTTTTTTAAATTAAATAACCAATTAATAATTAATTAACAATTAATTAATTATGAAGACCAATAAATAAAAATTAATAATTACTTTATTAAAATTAAATTACTTCCCACCCTATTCCCCTATAAACCCACAACGTGCTCCTAAAATACATTAACACAATTAATATAATTATCAATTGATCAATTAATACGAATTAATTACCAATTAATAATTAAAAAATAATAATTACCAATACCAATAAATAAAAATTAATAATTAGTTTATTATAATTAAATTACTACCCACCCTTTTCCCCTATAAACCCACAACCCGCTCCTAAAATTAATTAACACAATTAATATAATTATCAATTAATCAATTAATAAACATTAATTACCAATTAATATTTAATTTTCCAAAAATTATTTATCAAAACCAATAAATAAAAATTATTAATTACTTTATTATAATTAAATTACTTCCCACCCTATTCCCCTATAAACCCACAACCCGCTCCTAAAATAAATTAACACAATTAATATAATTCTCAATTAATCAATTAATAATTAATTACCAATTAATAATTAACAATACATTATTTGTCAATACCAATAAATAAAAATTAATAATTACTTTATTATAATTAAATTACTTCCCACCCTATTCTCCTATAAACCCACAACCCGCTACGGAACTAAAACGCAAAATTTAATTAAAAATAATTAATAATTTCAGAAAATTATTATTACATTTACTATAATTAAATTACTTCCCACCCTATTCCCCTTTAAACCCACAACCTGCTACGGAACTAAAACGCACAATTTACTATAAAAAAAATTAATAACTTCTAAAAAATGTATACATATATTTAAAACAAAATACAATACTTAGCAAAAAATATAGAACACATACATATAAAATAAATACAAAAATACATAACACTGATATAAACATCGATATTAACAACGATATTTTTGCAAACGATATTACTGACTTCGATATTAACAAAAACGATATTTCTTACCTTTAGGTCGATATTCTAGTCACCGATATTCTTGATGTCGATATTCTGTCCCTTCGATATTTGAAACTCGATATTTCTGTAGGTCGAAAATAAAAACTCGATATTATGTCTGTGCACCCTGTCCTTTGCTACTCTGGTTGGAATACCACTTGCACTATTAAGAGATCTCCACCGGTCCTGCGGAGATCTCTTGTGCCTTCAAGGGAGCTGCCATCACAAAGCCAAACTCTAAATCAGGCCATTAATAAACAATGCTGTCCCATCTCCTACCTATACGCACAAAATGGAGGACAGTAACCATAGCCTTTCAGATGGTCCCCTTGCCATAAGGTGATATAGCCCCTGTCACCATGTGATATCCTATACCAATTCACTACCTGTTCCCTCATCAACAAGACAGCTATATAATGTATGAAAGGACATGTGGAACTTTGCTGCCAGCTGGTGGGCACAGATACAGCCTATATCAGCCTACTTAACTAACCAGTCGATACTTACCAGACAGGCCTGCAGAGACTGGAGCGATCTGCCACACATTACAGGTCACTGGCGAACTCTAGCAAAGTCCACCCTGAGGTCAGGGCCGGACTAGCTACCGGGCTTTCCTTAATAAACAATGCAAAACAAATGTTTTAAAAAGAAGGCTTTAAAGCTATTTGTTTTGCATTGTTCATTTGGAGGGGCCTGCAGTTCCCCAGCAACAAAATCGGCCTGTCTGCAGTGAACATGGGCCCCACACTGCCACCCCAGCAAAAAACGCCCGGTAAACAGTCCGGCCCTGCCTGAGGTCCTGAATAGTCGCAAACTTTGAGCACTGACATTCTATAATGTTAATGATAGAAAGAATTAAATATAACAAACACAGTGCGTCTTGGCAATTCTCCCTACTTGATGTCTCGTAATGGCAATCATATAAAGAAAGGCTATTGAGCAGTTTATCAGGCATATTTCTGATTCTTCTCACTCTTTCTCTACATCTGTTACCTCTCCCAGACCCATAAGAACTCAAGGTGGATGGCCTCCTGCCACAGCCAGCAGAGTTAATCGGATTGTGAATGTAAAAGAGAATATTGCCAGCATATTAAAGGAACTGGGAAAGCTAATTAGAGCTGCCAGCATGCCACAATCTATAAAATGCACGTTTGTCTTTTACTCTACCAAACTGTGTGTCCCATCAGTGGCGGCTGACATCTATGCGGAGGTGGGACAGGCAAATGGTTGGGTGCACGCGCAAATGAAAAATCAAATGAATTTAAACTTACCTGAGTCCAGACAATATGGTGTCTTCCTCGCTCCGGACCTCTTCTTCGGAGACTGTAGTGCAGGTCCCAGCAAACTCCCTTGACCAATCCTGGCACTGCTCACATGCTGTTAACCAGTATGAGAGCAGTGCCCTGATTGGAGGGAGCGGCCTCTCTCGTCGCTCCCCAGCGCACTGGAGGCCTGCATTTGCTAAGACAGCTGGGTTGAGAGGTTTAAAGTGCGCATGTCTGGCTAGCCATCGCAAGACAGCCGGCGAAAGAGACATGCACACTTCAAACAGTGCACAGGCAGCCCTCTGCCCACCACTCCCTGCTGCTGCTCAGCAGGCCCGCCCGTCCTGACACTCGGTTCTGGACAGGGTGATGAAAAATAAAATGGTAAGAAATTACCATTTTATTTTTCGTCTCTGGGGGACATTTAAGTGGGATGACGCTCCTCCACTCCAATGGAGGAGCCGCTCCTGTGTCCCATAACATTATAAATGCATCTTCTGCTCATCACGTATGACTTGGAAAAAGTTTCCACAATGACTCAAGGCAAAAACGAAACCCTTCCAACCTGACACCCCAAACGGTGTGGAGGCTAAGCACTGCAGTGCCCCAAATTGGGGTGATACTCACTCTACAGATGCTACAACAATACAGACTCACGCAGACTCCCACACGACTAGGTGCTCCATTTACACGCAAAGTGTCAATTAGGCACTGAAATGAGGATGGAAAGACGTTGACGATATGAGAGGGAGCGCGGTAGAGGGAGATGCTTACTGGCTAGAGAAACAAGACCCTGAGACAGGGACGCTGAAAGTGACACCGAGCTAAGGAATCACAAACACTGGGGAAGTGAAACCTAGACAGTGGACAAGGAGACACAGACACTGAGACAGACAGACATTTAGACTAGGACAGGAAGACATGGACACTGGGACGAGAGGCAAGGACACTATGATGGGGAGACAGTGACACAGCAAAAGGAAGATTGCAACAGCAGTGCAGGGATTGTGGCATGGTTAGACGTGGGCATTGGGATCTGGAGACAGAAAAATGGAGATATAGACATACTGAGGCAAGTACAAGGAGAGATTAACACTGGGAGAGGTGAAACACTGACACCGGGTGAGGGAAAGAGAGGTGATTGCACAGAGGGATAATGGTGTGGGGGCAGGGTGCTAAGAACACATGAAGCAGGATAGATACACAGAGATTGGGACAGGGAAGCAGATGAAACAGTTGGTGGAGACACAGCCATGGTGACAGAGAGACCCCAGTGCAGTGCAGGGGGCGCAGATACAGGGATAGGGAGACAGTAGCGCATGGCGGATACAAAGGCAATTGGACAAGTAAGGAACTAGGGGCATATCAGCAAGGAGGCGCTATGTAATTATCGCCGCTTTTGCGTCCGTTTTCGGGCGAAAAGCGGCGATAATTTCATCGCCGTATCAGCAAAGACACACTATCGCGTGTTTTGCTGATTTAGCGCCCCTTACAACAACGCCCAGCTTTGCATCTCTAATGAGATGCAAAGTGGGCATTCCGTGCCAAAATAACTGGAGAAATGTCGCTAACCGACATTTCTCCAATTAACAAGCTGCACGCAAACAAGCAGAGCGATAAGAAAAGTAGCGATAACCATAGTTATCGCTAATTTCCTTACGCCTGCTTGTAATCTGACTTAGCCATGTAATCCAATGGGAGGTGGATTACATGGCTAAAACCACCCTGCCCTATCAGCAAGGTATCGCTGGTCGCAGTGCGATTATCGCTGGATTTCCAGCGATAATCACACTGTTTTCCAGCTAACGCATGGATTCCTATCGATTGGGAGATAAGCGTTGCTGATAGCACGCTATCTCCACGATAGAATCCAGCGTTAGCCTGCGATAATTATCCTCGTGCTAAAAGCGCTGAGCGATAATTATTGCAGGCCCTTGCTGATATGCCCCTAGGGAAGGTGAACAGGTGGTACCTCGACTCAGAGAAAAGAAGCGGTATTCATTCATAGAGGGAGACACAGTCCCCATGGCATGGAAACATGGAGATGAGGTCAGAAATACATTGATTCCATGGCAAGAGACCCACAGGCAGTTTGACACGTGAGACACGGACACGGGCCCTCGTGATACATACAGTGGGAGAGTCAGAGACGCCATGAGAGTCAGACTCTGACACTAGCACCAGTGAGGTGAATACACTAGGCAGGTGAGACACAGACACGGAGCCATCGTGATACAGACAATAGGAGAATCACAGACGCCATGAGAGTCAAACTCTGAGCACCAGTGAGCAGGGGCCGCTCCTCCGTTATAGCGGAGGAGCGTCCCCCTACTGAAACGCACCCAGAGATGGAAAAATAAAATGGTAATTAAGTTACTTCATTATAATTTTATTTTTTGTCACCCCGTCCCGAACTGAGTGTCAGGACTAGGGCGGGGCCGCTGCTGAATGGCAGCAGGGAGGAGGGTGGGCTGCCTTTTGCACTTGTTTAAAGTGCAAATGTCTGGCAGGCCGTCTTGCAATGGCCACCCACACATGCACACTTTAAACCTCTCTAACCCAGCTGTCTTAGACAGCTGGGTTAGAGAAAGCAAAAGCCTCCAGTGCTCTTGTGAGTGCTAATAAAGTCCGCTCCCACCAATCCTGGCACTGCTCTGATGCTGTGACAGGATTGGTTACGAGAGTTAGCTGGGGCCCTGGAGTTACGAGGGAAGATGACCGGAGCAAGGACTTCGCAGCACCAACCACGGTAAGACCATGGCCAGGAATGAACCTCTAGACAAGGAAGCATCGCAATGCACAGCCCTCTGGCATGTGGGACTGCCGAACGGTGGTCCGACAGCTCTTTGTGGGGGGTCAGCTTTTTAAATTTTTGATAGGCCTGCTGTAAGGTCTGTATGGCCTGTTTTGACTGATATTACCACAAACATTGCCTGCAGCTAGCACAAAAGATGCAGCAAATCATCTTTACAGCGCGTCAGTACAAGTTCAAAACTGCCTGAGTTACGGAATGTGGCAGACCGCTTTTATTTTAATGCTTTGGCCTAATAATAATGTTGATAATAATAAGAATTATGCTGATATTATTACAACTACCACTATTACTACTACTACTAATAGTAATACTCTGCTCTGGCAGCATTTCAGTAGTCCTTGATGTTCTATTATTATTAATAATAATAATAATAATAATAATAAGATTAATCATACTACTACTACTAATATTAATAATAATAAGCACCTACATCTAGTTCTAATAATAATAATAAAGCATTCTGTGTCTTCTGCCACATTACTGGATTGTTTATAGTCTATCCTATGAATTGCCGGCAATAAGCATAACCCGTTTACAGATTCAAATATAATAAACCTCTCGTCTATAAACAATTGTGCTTTGTTATTAGCAGTACATGATGGTGCGTCACATGATCAATTCTATAATTTGGGAGCAAAAAGTCTAGAAAGTACTTTCATTGTTTCTACTTTCAAATATCAGACAGAAATTAATGTATGTTCTACCATGCCCAGCTTACATACCCAGCGTACCTACCTGACATACCTAACTTACCATACAAACCTGTCATATCTACCATACGAATAGGACACGTTACAACGCAAACATTTACAACGCATGCCTTTAAAACGCGTTTTTTACATCGCAACATCCATTACAACGCATGATTTTACAACGCATGCCATCACAACGCATTTTTAGAAACTACATTTACAACGTATTCCATTACAACGCATACTAGTACAACGCATACCATTACAATGCATAATACTTTTAGGGCAACAGTAGGGTAAGTGTTGGATAGTGTGGGGGTAAAAATTACTATTCCCACTCCAGTGAGTGCAACAGTAGGGTAAGTGTTGGATAGTGTAGGGGTAATGCGTTGTAATGGCATGCGTTGTAGTGACGTGTGTTGTAATGACATGCGTTATAGTGACATGGGTTGTAATGGCTGCGTTATAATGGCATGCAATGTAAAGGCAGTTGCGTTGTAATGACTGCGTTGTAAATGTAGTGCGTTGTAATGACTGCGCTGTAATGGTTGTTTCCCCTACCGTACCTACCATAGCTATCTACCCTACCTACCTACAATACGTAACATATCAGGCCCATCTACCATACCTCCCTGAACTAACTACCATACTTAACCCATTTTACCAAACCTACCATAAGTACCCTTTATTACCTGCCTTACTTAACCTGTCATATCTAACCTACCCACCGTACCTGACCTGAACTCATAATCTTTCATACTTACCTATCATACCTACAAAATCTACCATACCTACATACAATTCCTACCACCCATAACTACCAGACCGTACCTTTCATAACTTACCTAACCTACCATACGTCCTCAACATACCATACCTACTCTACCATACCTACCATACTCAACCTACCACCAGCTGTACAGTGTGTTTATCTTTCTCCAGCCTCGAGGTGGCAGTTTTCTGTAAAAGGGACAGTTTAATGCCTATGGGACCTCTAGTGACGGCTGAAGGCACTTCAGCCGGTTACAGGAAGCACGTGTGTCGAACTCAAGGGACCTCTAAGAATGGCCTAAGGCAGTGGTTCTTAACCGTTGGTTTCTTTGGAAACCTGCTTAATCATTACTGGAACCCAGCAACCCCCGCTGAATCATTATTGGAATCTGGGGACTCTCACTGAGTCATTACTAGAAGCTAGACACCCGGCCTAAGCAATTTCGATGATCTGAACCACAAACAGTACAGAAAAATACTTATACAAGTATTCCTCAAACAAATACAGAAATTAATAAATATTTTTTTAAATTCACAAATATAAAAAAATCTAAATTTCAATTTGAATGGGATTTATGTACCTTTTCTAAATTCAGTTGAGGCCACCAGTTGTCTGCACTATATTCTGTTTGCTGCACTTGCACTGCTCCCATGAATCAATCTGAGGACACCAACTTAAGTTGTAGCTTCCGATTTCAGATTCCTTCTCATTTACAGAACGTTTCAAAATGTTCAATTTACATTTTTCTTCATAATTTATATACACTTTAGTAATGAGTTAATATTATTGAATTTTCGAAGCAGTCGCAGACCCCTTGAAAAGGCGTTGAGGACCCCCAGAGGTCCCCGGCCCCAGTGGCGGCCCGTGCAGGTAAGCGTGGCAGGGCTAGGGGGGGGGGCTGTAAGTAGGCATACGACGGGATAGTGAAGCTAAAATAAATAACGTAAGGTAATTGGTTTTATTTATTTATGTATTTATGTTCGTTCACTATCCGGTCGTATGTCGACTCCCACCACCGCCCCATCGCCCAACCGCGCTTACCTGCGAGGGCCGCTACTGCCCGGCCCACAGGACAAGGGCCACTGGCCTAAGCTACTTTAGGCTGCTTCAGGAAAGTGTTAATTGCAGCTGGTGAAGAGCATGAAAATGTGAGGGCCACCGCTCCTTTAAAAATAGCTAGATCTAAGTTTTGCCAAAGTTTGATTTTATAATGGTGGCTGTGCTCATCGGTTATTTTTAGGGTGATTTATAGAATTATGCACAGAAGCTTAAATCGTGGCATTGCTTGGGTTTCGTCCGATAGTGGTTGATTGAAAATGTGCCCCACTATTATTGGTCCATGTGGGATGCTGGCATATATTTTATCTGGACTTAAGGGTCATGATGCCTGTGTTTTATTTTTGTGAACATTGAAAGGTCTGTGTTTACTAATTGTTCCCACACATCATGTGGATGGCTGCTTTCAAACCCTTGAGTGTGATTAGTGTTTTCAGTGTTATTACTCTGTATATGGCAGTAGGCAGTAAATCGAGTTAGTAATGTCGCCGCAGGCAGATTAATGTGCAGTAAAATACCAAATAAATACTGTGGAGCTGCAAAGGAAGGATGAAAGGATCAAGGTGAACTTTAGCAAAAAAAAGGAATCAATAATCTAAAATTATTTATATAATGTTCAAGGGATGCCCGTTGCCTTTCTCATTGATGTTGCTTGAAAGGGCAGATTTAATTTCAAAGAGAAAGGGAAGGTTGAACGGTTCTGTCGTTAATTCAGCCACAGCGACCTCTAGCGGCTAGCTTTGTAACCTGGACAAACGCCAGCAATAACTACAGGGATCGAACTATCGTCGATCCAGGCAATTAGAGTAGAAACATTGTTTAGAAGCCTGCAGAAGGCCCCAACTAGATTGAAAGTTATATGCCAGCAGCTCGGTGAGTCTCACTAAAGTCTGCCTGCGAACTCTAGGTCGTTGGTTTTGATCCCGACACGGCAGTGTCATTCCTTCGTCCTGCAAAGGCGCGGCCTAGTGCCAAGAAATAACAGCAACTCCCAAGAACAAGGTCCATATAAAACACACATTGTTGTTTATTTAGTTCGAATATAGCCTTTATGAGATTCCCTGATTACCTCTGAGCGCAAAGCACTGTAAGATTAAAAGAAAATTGGACAAAACAAAAATGTGGCGCTGATGTTGAATCTCTAGGCTTTATGAAGGACGAGACATCTCTAAAAGATGATGTCTGAGTGGTTCTAAGACAGACCTTAAAACAAGAATTGGTAAATACAATAGGTTTTGCCTATGTGATTAATAATATATATATATATATATATATATATTCACTGAAAAAACCATAGGTTTCAGGGACGTTATAGTTAGTTGGACATTTCACTCGTACAAAACCATAGAAATTCGGCCGTTATAGTTAGTTCAGCTAACTATAACTCGCGCCTCCGCAATGCACTGCTGATGACGTCACATATTACATCATTCATGACATGGTCAGTGACATCACTGATGACATCACTGATGACATCTCAAATGACATCACTGATGACATCACTGACTGACTGTCCAACTAACTATAACGTCCCTGAAACCTATGGTTTTTTCAGTGAATTTCTAAGGTTTTTTAAATGCTAATTTCTAACTATAACGTCCCTGAAACCTATGGTTTTTTCAGTGAATTTCAATGGTTTTTTAAAGAAAAATTTCTAATTATAATGTGCCTCAATCCTATGGTTTTTTTAGTTAATTTCTAAGGTTTTATAAATGCTAATTTCTAACTATAACATCCCTATTAAGTCCCCTTGAATCCTGAAGGTCCCTGGTGGCCAAGTAGCCCACCAGGTACCTCCAGTAAGCGCCACAGAGCTGCGTTGCAGAGAGGTGGTCTGAGGCCACGCCCCTTTTTACATCATTCTGCAAACGCAGCTTCTGGCGCACTGCTGCTCTGACAATGAAGTCCACTAGTGTCCTGAGGTCCTCAGGACACAAGAGGACCTCATCGCCCCACCAGCAGTGCACCACAAGCCACGTTTGCAGAATGGTGTAAAAGGGGCGTGGCCTCGGACCACCTCTCTGCAACGCAGCTCTGTGGCGCTACTGGAGGTACCTGGTGGGCTAGTTAGCCTCAGGGACCCTCAGATTCAAGGGGACTTAATCCTCCAATTTACAATGCTCCAGGGGGTGTGTTTGCACACTTGTAATATCAGGCCCGCCCCCTCCCTGCACCACTATGCAAACGCGCCCTCTGGCGCGTTGTAAGTTGGGGGTTTAAGTCCCCTTGAATCCTGAGGGTCCTTGGGGGCCAACTAGCCCACCATGTACCTCCAGTAAGCGCCACAGAGCTGCGCAGCCCCCCTCCCTTTGTCAAAATAGCCCCGGGGAGGTGGTGGTCCCCGGGACTGGTGGTCCGCTACGGACCCTCTAATTTAAATAAGTATGTGCCCCGGGGAGGTGGTGGTCCCCGGGGCGTGTGGGGGCTTGAGCCCCCACACATGTATTTTTTTAAAAACAAGAGCCCCGGGAAGGTGGCGGTCCCCGGGGCTGCGAGGGGGCCGTGTGCCCCCGCATCCAATTTATAATGCCCCAGGGAGGTGGCGGTCCCCGGGGCAGCGTGGGGGGTGGAACCCCCCATGCATTATTTGTTAAAAAAGCCCCGGGGAGGTGGCGGTCCCCGGGGCTGCGGGGGGCTGCGTGCCCCCCGCACATAATGAGCATAGCCCCGGGGAGGTGGCGGTCCCCGGGGCTGCAGGGGCCCCCGCTATTATTTTTTCACAATGCCCCCGGGACCTGGCCCACCCGGGGGCCTCATTAAAATGAAGCGCGGGATTCGCGACCCCAACGCGAATTTCGCCGAAATTATTAAAGAAAATAAATGCTTTTTTTCGCCCTGGGGGTCCTTGTGGGACCCCCTGAGCAGGCCTAGGTGGTCAGGGTGTTTCTACCCTGCCCCTTTTCTTGTTTTTCATGTTTTTTTCACTTTTTTCTTGTGACTCGGTTCTCACAAGATGGTTGCCAACACTTCCTGGTTTGGAGTGTTGGCAGCCAATGAGAATGAAGCTCGTGCTCGGAAGGGTTCGCAAACCTACAGCGCCCATAGATATCGATATTTTTTCTTTTTCTAATTTCTCAAGAACTACTGAACAGATTTACACCATTTAACAAAAAGGGATCTTTCTGAACCAAGACCTACCTTTTTGCCAAATTTGGTGTAATTCCGTTCAGCAGTTCGGGCTGTAGCTTTGTCTAAAGTTTCCTATGGAAAATTACATGGGGAAAACGCGTTTTGGGACCCCCCTTTTTCTCGGCCTCCGCTTGACGAATCACCCCGAAACTTTCAAGACAGCAGCTAACCGGAGCGCGCCACTAGTTTTGAAAATTTCGCGAAAATTCGTCAACCGGTGCCAAAGTTATTGGGAAAAGAAAAAACGCTTTTTGAATAGAAACGAGGTCCTAACCATAACTACCTACTGGCGACCGCCAGTTGGTAATATATATACATATATATATTTTTTTGTAAACAAAAAGATGGACACTTTTGTATATGAGGCATTAATCCAGGCAGGTAACTGCTAGAGACCTTAACCAGGTTTTATATTAATGTGCAAACTATGTATATTATTGTACCTGTCCTTGGCACGAGAGGGCGAGAGGCACAGAGAGGGTGGAGAGAGCAAGGGCGAGAAAGAGGGTAAGAGAAAGAGCATTTGAGAGGTGCATTGGGAGAGCGCTTTGGGGTTACCTGTACTATAGGGGCAGATCTTGCTGCAGGTCAGGATGGAGATGTGTTTTCAGGGCTGTTTGTGGGTGCCGGTGCTGGCTGAGAGGCGACAGCTGCATGCCAGAGTTGAAATCCATGGCAGGAGCTGTGTGGGGGTGCTCAGTTCGAAAGGCAGCAGGTACTGTAGAAGGAGTTGATGTGCACTGGCGGAGCTTAGCATGGCTGCTAGTACTTGGCTATCTGAGGGTGCTGTGGGTGGTGGTATTGATATGGCAGGCTTTTGCAGAGGCTGCCCCCAAAGGGGGCTAGAGAGCCGGCGCCATAACTAGCGCCGTGCCCCCGGACAGAATAAGTTGGGGGCTGGTTTTGGCGCACAAAACGGCCAAACGGCAGAAAGGGGGGGAAAAACACCCGGTCCCCCCTCCGCGGCGGCCGCCAAAGAGGCGCCGGCCCCCTCGGCCAATGGGGACCCAGGCGGGATATGAACCCCCCAATGGGGGAAGACGCCTACCGGGGGCGGGAAAGCAAGTGGGGGGGCATATAAGCGCTGCTCCCCCAGGTAAGCTCCTATCTTCACGGAGCGGGGGAGCAGCATCGGCGTCGGAACCTTTTTTGTCCCACCCACCCACACCTAAGGAACAGCAATGTCGCAGGGCTGAGGAGCAAGCAAGGCTTGGGCGAAGAACTACGCTGATAACGGTTGGTACGGAGGCACACCGGAGGGCGGTGTGCCAGAATAGGTCCACTCTCCTTGGGATGCCTCACGGCTGGGTGAGTCGGCCTAAGGGCGGCGTGTAGGACCACTCACTTTGGGATGCCTCACGGCTGGGTGAGTTGGCCTACCAAAGAGGGGGTAGCAAACGGAGACGGCGCTCGCAGCCCAGCCCCCGCCGGACGGCAGGGCACAACAAGAGTCGGACAAGGTAGCGAGTTGTGGCCTAACTCCGGGACAGAAGCTACTCCTCCCCGCGCAGAAAACAAAACCAAGAAAACGACCCAGAAGGGCCAAGAGACAATACCAAGGAAGTTGTTATAACATAATATGCAAAATATGCAAAGTATATACATGTTTCCTTGTATTCCTAATAAACTGCGGCCAACAAATGACCACCACAAGACAAGCGTGTACGTTGGCTTTTTTCAGGAGGAGGAATACAGTAGGGGGAATGTTGCATGTATGTGGGAGTGGGGCGGAGTGCGCGGGTTATGCTTTCAGGGCCTTTTTGTGCATCATGGGTTGCAGCTGCTGCTTCTGGGCCCGGTACTGGGGTGGATGGAGGGGCGTGGTGGTGTGTCTGCAGGATATTGATTTGCTGGATGCCAATGCAGCTGGTGGTGTAGGGTTTTGGATCGGTGCCACAGAGCCTGCTATACTTTAGAGAGAATGCTTGCTGAAAGGGGGGGGTGCGAAGCAAGTTGCATACTTTGCCGAATGAAGTGTATTTTTACAAGTCCCTTTACCCATCTGGGTCTTTGTGGTGGCTTTCCTACTATGATTGTGTTTCGTTTTATGGGACGCATTAGCAGATCAACCCTTCACTTTACAGGGTGAATACAGTGTATGGCAAGTGCTCGGGTGTTAGTGGGAAGTGCAGGCCTGCACAGCGTTAGTTTGTTAAGTTGATTGCACTTCGGTAAGAAGAGAGACGGAAAACACATTCTCATAAGCTACGAGGATCTCCGATGTAACCATACAAAACAGCTCATTAATAAAGCAAAAATAGTTTAAAGTCTAACGACTAAAGAAAACATGCAAAGTGATGCTGATTTGCAGAAATGCATAAAATGTAAAAGAAAAAAATCTGGGGTAATAGCCAGAAATGAGGCTGAAATTTGCGTTGTATTTGCCAGCTCGCACCAACACTGACACCCCCATCCTTATCACCCCCATCCAGAACAATTTGAGCGCTTTTGATTTGCTAAGCACTTTCGGGATTGATAAGGACTTCCTATATAACTCCACTGGAAACACGGAATTCGTACCACCAGAAAAGCATGTTCTCGAGCCTGCCAGGCACTAACCAAGATGCAGCTTTTTGACAAAACAGATAATTTAATACATGCACCAACATGGTGCACCACCCTGGCTTCTCAATGCTGTCCTCCACAGAGTCTAAAACAAGCTACAGCACAAAGTAAAGAGGCGCCGTAGGACCATATCTAATCCAGAGGTACCACACTTCAGAGTTGTTTCGAATCCCAAATGGACAGCTGGCACACATGGAGACGGAAGTTATCAAATAGCTAATCTACCAATCATAAGGCAGGGAGGGTGGGTTTTTAAAATCTGTCCCCATCATTCAGAGAATGTTGCAATTTACCATGAGCAACAGAATGCGGCACTCTCAGAATCACAATCTTTCGACAGGCGTTTCAAAAGCATTTTAATAACAAATAAAAACTATTTGTTTGAGTCTGTCATTTACATTACTTGGGATAGCTAACCATCACAGTGTTGTCAGCTAGCCTTTATGTAATAAAAAAGAACTGTAAAAGACTATGACTGCTACAACTGGAAACAAGAACAGCCATTAAAAGTGAAAGCTAACTAGAAGTCTCCCGCCCTGTTAAATCTATAGCAGTGCTCACAGAATTCATGGAATGGAGAAGAATACAGACGCAACACTAAGGGGTCGATTCCGATCTCGGCCGGAGGCGCACCTAACACTATTCGTCCGGAAAAAAACCAAGCCGAACGCGTGTTTCCCGACCGATCCGAACATTCGTTCGAACGAGCAAGTACGATGCGCATAACTGCCCAGATCCCGACCCAGCCGTACGTACCCATTCCAGCTCCTGTTCCCCGCCCGAGCCGGATCCGTAAACGCAGAATCGAGTCGCACAGAAGCAAAAACACAGCACCTTCCGGCCGGACCAGTACGATGCGCCTTCCGTACGCGCCGAACCCGTCGCTACGTCCGGCACGTCAGAGCATCCGGGAGAGCCGCACGTAAGCTCCGATTCGCGCCACAAGACGATCCACGGCTACGAGACGAACAAGCCAGCGACGAGTACAAGTCGAAGCAACGAGAAACCCGAATGAGACGAACCAACCATGAATCCCATCGCGCAGGTCCTACCAATACTCTACATCTATTATCGGAACAGGTACGGACGCGTACGGCGAAGACGGTAAGTCAAACACCCACTACACAAACAAACGACACGTACCCGACATATGTCACACACACATAGGGATGCAGAAATGACGTACACTAGCAACAGCAGAACCATAGGGGCGGGATGGCTATCACCAATGCCATACACACCCATAGGGGCCTGGATGCCTACCACTACCACCACCCCTACTCAGGGGGGCTGGATGCCTACCACTACCACCACCCCTACTCATGGGGGGCTGGATGCCTACCACTACCACCACCCCTACTCAGGGGGGGCTGGATGCCTACCACTACCACCACCCCTACTCATGGGGGGCTGGATGCCTGTCACTACCACCACCCCTACTCATGGGGGGATGGATGCCTACCACTACCACCACCCCTACTCAGGGGGGGCTGGATTCCTGTCACTACTACCATCCCCACTCAGGGGGGGCTGGATGCCTACCACTACCACCACCCCTACTCAGGGGGGGCTGGATGCCTACCACTACCACCACCCCTACTCAGGGGGGGCTGGATGCCTACCACCAGCACCACCCCTACTCATGGGGGGATGGATGCCTACCACTACCACCACCCCTACTCAGGGGGGGCTGGATGCCTACCACTACCACCACCCCTACTCAGGGGGGCTGGATGCCTACCACTACCACCACCCCTACTCGGGGGGCTGGATTCCTGTCACTACTACCATCCCCACTCATAGGGGGATGGATGCCTACCACTACCACCACCCCTACTCAGGGGGGGCTGGATGCCTACCACTACCACCACCCCTACTCAGGGGGGGCTGGATGCCTACCACTTTCACCACCCCTACTCATGGGTGCTGGATGCCTACCACCAACAGCAACCCTACTCATGGGGGGCTGGATGCCTGTCACTACCACCACCCCTACTCATGGGGGGATGGATGCCTACCACTACCACCACCCCTACTCAGGGGGGGCTGGATTCCTGTCACTACTACCATCCCTACTCATAGGGGGATGGATGCCTACCACTACCACCACCCCTACTCAGGGGGGGCTGGATGCCTACCACTACCACCACCCCTACTCAGGGGGGGCTGGATGCCTACCACCAACACCACCCCTACTCATAGGGGGATGGATGCCTACCACTACCACCACCCCTACTCAGGGGGGGCTGGATGCCTACCACTACCACCACCCCTACTCAGGGGGGCTGGATGCCTACCACTACCACCACCCCTACTCATGGGTGCTGGATGCCTACCACCAACAGCACCCCTACTCATGGGGGGCTGGATGCCTGTCATTACCACCAACCCTACTCATGGGGGGATGGATGCCTACCACTACCACCACCCCTACTCATGGGGGCTGGATGCCTGTCACTACCACCACCCCTACTCATGGGGGATGGATGCCTACCACTACCACCACCCCTACTCAGGGGGCTGGATTCCTGTCACTACTACCATCCCCACTCATAGGGGGATGGATGCCTACCACTACCACCACCCCTACTCAGGGGGGGCTGGATGCCTACCACTACCACCACCCCTACTCAGGGGGGGCTGGATTCCTGTCACTACTACCATCCCCACTCATAGGGGACTGGATGCCTACCACTACCACCACCCCTACTCAGGGGGGGCTGGATGCCTACCACTACCACCACCCCTACTCAGGGGGGGCTGGATGCCTACCACCAACACCACCCCTACTCATGGGGGGATGGATGCCTACCACTATCACCACCCCTACTCAGGGGGGGCTGGATGCCTACCACTACCACCACCCCTACTCAGGGGGGGCTGGATGCCTACCACTACCACCACCCCTACTCAGGGGGGGCTGGATGCCTACCACTACCACCACCCCTACTCATGGGTGCTGGATGCCTACCACCAACAGCACCCCTACTCATGGGGGGCTGGATGCCTGTCACTACCACCACCCCTACTCATGGGGGGATGGATGCCTACCACTACCACCACCCCTTCTCAGGGGGGGCTGGATTCCTGTCACTACTACCATCCCCACTCATAGTGGGATGGATGTCTACCACTACCACCACCCGTACTCAGGGGGGCTGGATGCCTACCACTACCACCACCCCTACTCAGGGGGGGCTGGATGCCTACCACCAACACCACCCCTACTCATGGGGGGATGGATGCCTACCACTACCACCACCCCTACTCATAGGACGGGTAATGCATGACACAACCAGCATAATCCAACATAAGGAATGTCAGAAAAACACATCCCCCCAACACCATGACAAGTGTGTGTAGTCTGTGTCAAATGCCTACAACACTGAACATGACATTGAACATACAATGTGACCCCCTATCACATGTGTCACACATAAATGTGTGTGGCCTCCACAATGCAAGCAGACCATGACCACTGTGGCAATGGGGTCTAACCCCCCATCAACACAGTGACCAAAAGGTAAGTGTGGGGTCCATAGCTGAAGCACATTTTGAACATTGTGGCAATGGGGTCTAAACCCCCATCATCACAGTGACCAAAAGGTAAGTGTGGGGTCCATAGCTGAAGCACATTTTGAACATTGTGGCAATGGGGTCTAAACCCCCATCATCACAGTGACCAAAAGGTAAGTGTGGGGTCCATAGCTGAAGCACATTTTGAACATTGTGGCAATGGGGTCTAACCCCCCATCATCACAGTGACCAAAAGGTAAGTGTGGGGTCCATAGCTGAAGCACATTTTGAACATTGTGGCAATGGGGTCTAAACCCCCATCATCACAGTGACCAAAAGGTAAGTGTGGGGTCCATAGCTGGAGCACATTTTGAACATTGTGGCAATGGGGTCTAAACCCCCATCATCACAGTGACCAAAAGGTAAGTGTGGTCATGGAAAAAGCTGCAAATGCCAAACAGCATGGATGATTCCTGGTCACAGAACAACAAACACATCAGTGGCATAGTAGTGCCTGTGTCCCATAGCAACATAGATTGGGTGAGGCAAACAGTGCAGTGCAAATAAGACATACCTTTGGCCATGTGCAGACAAACATCACCCATGGGTGCTGACATTGTCAACATTCATCAATAACACAATGACAGAAGTGACCATCATAATGCAGACCCACATATCTGCACCAATGGACACACAAATGTAGATATCCTGTGGAGACTGTAGATGTGAGGTGAACAAATACCATACCATGGCAGCAATGGGACATACAAACCATGATCAATGTGCTGACTGATGACCTAGGAGTCCCAGGGACAGCAGGGGAAACACACCAAACAACATACAGCCAATGGCACACTAAAGATATGCCAATGCAGTGGTGCAGATGCACAAACACAAACAGGCAGCCCCACACTGCATATCAAACACAACAGGTGATGGGGGTGTGTGCCAGTGTCCCCAGGCAACCACACAACACATGAGGAGGCCTGAATCCCAATTACACAGATGTGCATACAGTGCCACACAAAAGTAACTCATGGATCGGATTCCCCTATGTGGGCAATCAGGCATTGTTAGATGAGAGGGAGCCCAAATTACACATGTCACACAAGCTTGTCGGAACAGCAACTAACACAGCAAGAGACAGACCCACCACAGCACTACCCCCAGGGACCCCACATTGTGGTGACACTGGCCTGCATGATAATCCCACTGTGATGACAAAGCTAGATGTTGTTCACACTGTGAACCACAGTCATGGGTCCTGAGCAACAAACTACCATCACACCTACACAAGCACAAATCAATCAGCACGGCCTGTCAGCCAAGGCAAATATGGAGGTAGGGGTCTAGCCACGAAACAACTCTCATTTGCACACACTCAACACCACACACCTTGATCTCCACCAATGTGCAGCAGTGAAGCTCACATGGACTGGTGACATTGCACATGCACCCATGACAATCCCAGGGGTGGTGGTGGAAACTAAGGTGCAGAAACACATCACACATGGCCAGTCAACAAGACTCGTAAATGTCTGACACACTGCACAGTACGCCGTACATGGGCATGATGTCAAATCCACACCAACCAATGGGATCCCGACCACAGTCACACACCAATGAAGAAGCCAAGGTCACCCACAAAGAACACACATAGACAACTTCAAACATTGCAGCTCTGAGCCAGAGGAGTGGCAGCAGTCACACACACAACGTGTCACAATCACTGAAAGCTACCGCAAACTGTAAATTACATGACTTGTGTAACCAACAAGTGCCAAGGGGAATCCTGACTGTGTCCCATCTGCGTTTGTCCACAAACTCAGCCCTGACAGCAAACACACCTATGGATGACACCCTGATGACCAGTAATGTGCCATGCACCCACATCCCAGAGAACCCAGGGCGAAGAGTTTGGGGGAACATAGGTCAACTCAGCAAGCATCACTAACAGGAACATCACTAGGGAACCCAGCCTGCGTAGCAAAATGGAAGTGAACACACACAGACATGCTCACACAATACACACCTTGGGCTCAGGCAATGTCACGGAATTACACACTGCCATGAGGGGACTCCACTCCTGTGTAAGGGAAGCTGTGCCATACGTTGTCTCTGCAGGGCTCTATCATGTCAGCAGAACACTTGGTCACTCAGTCAACAATTAGCACAAAATGAAGGCTCTCGTCACATCAGCCTGGTCATGGGAGTGTCACCGAAATCATCTGCACAGATCCAGCACACATGTATAGCAAGTTGCACTGATAACACAGATGAGTCCTTCCCCATTGATGCCCAAACTTGCATGTCCAGTGGAGATGGTCACACGGTCAGGGAAATAGACAAATTGAACAATGGCAAGCACAACAGATGTGCAGGGGTATAAGCCACAGATGTGATATTGCAAATAAAAGTAGGAAATCCCATTGCCAAAAAAATGAAAACATGACACCCTCATATTGCTGCAAAGGATGACATGGATACACACCAGGATAGGACACATTCCCCCTGGACCACATGGGGTCCTGCACAGTAACACTTCATTTTCCTGATATCAAAAATCACCATCACTGCAGCAAGGGCATGGTTAGCATCATCAACATCATGTACATCTGAAGCAAAACCACTAGAGAACAGAAAGTAGCTTTATTCAGCATATGTGGGTTTTAAATTTAAAGTCCTGAAAAAACACAAAGGCCAATGGCCAGTCCATTAGTGAAGTCCGAACAGGGTGACAGTGGCAGATGTCACCCTTTGCTTGCCTGCACTGCTACGGACAAGGGACATTCCCCTCGGAGGGGCATACGGGGGCAGGCCAGGCACCGCAGGGACAGGATCAGGGCTCACCTGAAGGAGGCAGGGAAGGGGTGGTGGGTGCTGGAGAGTCACTGACAACTGCAGTGAAGGTGTCTGACATGGTGTGTGCCGGCACAACTGGGGGGCATGAGTCAGATGGTGTGGGTGCCGACACAACTGCAGTTGGCTGGGCAGATGGAGTGGACAGGTTCCCCACTGCAGTGCCCAAGTCAGACGGGGTGGTAGTGGACTCCACTGCAGTGCCTATCTCCAGGGGAGTAGAATGGGGTTCAGGTAAGGTGGGCAGGACAGAGGGGAGGACACGGTCTCCACACCAGTGGCACAAACATGCGCAGCGGGGGGGGTGGCTGGAAGAGCAAGTGGTAGGGGAGAAGGCCGGATCATTTTGGGGATGGTGTATCTGTGGGTGGGGGAACCTGGGGCAGGGTGTGGTGGGGGAACCTGTGGAGTGGGGGCCTGAGGGATGGAGGAAGGAGACTTGGTGGTTGAGCTGCAGGGCGGTGGCGGGGTCTTGCTATTCCGGGTCCGGGGGGACTTGCAGGTGGGGGCCTCAGCCTGCCTGTGCCTGGGGGAGGGTGTCCGGGGGTGAGGGCACTCCCCTCTGTGTGGGTGGACTTCCTCTTCCCCTGAATTCTGGATCAGCTGGATCGGAGGGGAAGAGGCCGAGGTCACAGAGGAAGAGCTGCTTTGTAGGTGGGGTTGCAGGTGAGGCAAGGGAAGGGGTCTTGGAGGGAGAGGGATCGGAGGACTGCGGAGTGACTGGGGATGCCTGTGTGTGTGTCTGTTCCCCATCCCCTGTGGGTGTACTATCAGTCCCCTGAGGATGCTTGCGTGCACGTCTTGGCTTTGTTTTGGTGTTTCTGTGCTGCTCGTGTCTGTGTGTTTGCGTGATTGTGCAGGTGTGCATGTGCTTGGGACAGGTAGGGTGCTAGGAAGTGTGGATGGGGCAGAGGTAGGAGGGGTGAGGGACTGTTGGAGGAGGGACACTGCTGCCGTCAGGGAGGAGGCCATGGACTGATTGCCCCTCTGTAGGGCAGACATGCCCGATGAGATGCCCTCCATGAACAACACCAGCTGTGTCAACAGACTGGTGTATGCATGGAGGACACTCAGCATCGCTGTCTGCCCTACATGGAGCTGGCGAAGTAAGTACACATACTCCTCACTCAGGGCAGCAGGGGACACAGGGGCAGGGGGTGCAGTGCCTGGCACGAAGGAGACACGCTCCTGAACACGGGAGCCTCCACGGACCTCTGGAATGGGAGCCGATGGGAGGGCGGTGGTGGTGGTGGTGGTGGTGGTGGGGCCAGCCATACTAGCTGGGGTGTGGTGGCTGCTGACACCCGCCTCCACAAGGGAGTCATCCTCCGAGCTGCTGTGTTCCTCAGCTGAGGTGGATGGTGCTGAGGACTCCTCGGTGTGGCTCCCCTCGCCCTCCGTGCCACTGGGTCCCTCCGACCACTCATCGGCTGCTGACCCAGTCTGGCTCTGCAGCTCCTCCTGGTCCGTGGAGCTGTCCCCTCCTGTGGCCGTGGATGTATCTGCAAACAATTAGGGAAACAGACAAACATCAGTCACCTGCACTGACCGCACACACCACAGTAAGTACAGCACATTACAGAGCAAGCCCTGGCATCCTTAGTTGAACATTGCCAAAGGTGCTCACACAGATTAGCAGAAGCCAATTGTCAGTCTGATGGTCAACCATGGCACTCACATCCCTCCTGGCCTTGCACCCATCTGTCTGGTGCCTGTCGGATGGTAATACCCCAGTGTGGACACATGCACCACCTACACAGTTGTTGGACATTGCAGAGAACACGGTGAAGTATGTTAACATGCACACATCACATCTCTTGCCACTGAGTCAGTACAGGTGTCCGGATAAAGGGATGGCCAGAGTCTAATTTGAAATGCATGTGATGCATACCAGCACCAGACACCATGATGCACCCATGTCCTGATAGTCAATGCCACAATGGGGTGCATGTAGCACATGTCACTCCCCTGCAGGATCACTCTTAGGAGGTTTAATGCCATGGCACAGGCATGCCTGCAAAGTCATACATCACTGTCTCCAGTCACATGGGCAGGGCAGCCAGCCAACAACAGTCTGCACTGTGTCACAATCCTAGGTCATGGGGAATGCAAGTTCTGTAGCTGACAAGTGCACATGTCCATCCCCCACAAACCACGTCATCTGAACTCTTATTTATCCACGTCATACCAATTGGACATATGGGAGACATGAAACACAACTCTCTGAACCTGATCACCTCACAATCTGCTGTGAATGAAAAACAGCTGCCTGAACTTCAAAGTCGCATACACCAGTCTGCACAGTCAAGTGATCAAACACCTATATGTCACACAAGTATCGTCTCCTATGGTCACATCTCAGATGGCATGCTGAGCCCTAACCGATAATAACCCCAGTAGTCCTGACAACAAAGCCACAGCACAATGACACAGAGGCAGACACCTGAGGGAACATTTCACTGCGCACAACGTGTCAGCTTTTACACGGGAGTGGGAGTACAGAGTGTATTGTATGCCCTGGAGTAGGAATGACTGTCCTGCTCCACGTGAAAGAGGGATGAGCCCTGGACAGTAGGCAGGTGGCTAAGCATGTGTGACACACTTGATATACATACTCCTGAGGCCCAAACATTGTTCCCACCCGCAGCATGGGTGTGTGCCAAATACCCCAGGCACATGTGGTGAGTCAGATCAGCAATTGGACCACATATCAAAGTTACACGCAGATTATATGTCAGAACTCAGGCATTGTGTAAGCAATTGACCCACCCATGAAGCCCACCACAAAGTTACCGGAACAAATGCTGTCCCCCACCTTGAGCTAAGCAAAATGCAAGGACACAGTACCCAAGTGACACAATTTCCTGACTGTAAGGGCCACACCTGGGTATCAGATGAGGAGTGGGCATGTCACAATTGAGGGACATGGGTCCTGGACCACAAGACTGATGTACTGTGGAAGTTTAACCAGGCTAGAGGAGGGCACATAGCATGTCAGACAAAGTTCACAGTGCAGTCATGGACTCACCCCCTCCTTGCTGCTGTCTGGCCTTCAGCTGCCCACCCAGGCCCGGGAAGACCACCGCCAGAATCCTGAGCATGTGGGGGGTCAGGGTCCGGTGTCCGCCCCTCCTGTGAGGAGGCGACAGCTTCAGCTGGACCCGTGCGATCCTCCGGGTCCAGCCCCGAAGGTCCTGCCACCTCTTCTGGCAGTTGCGGATCCGGCGCTTGTAGACCCCCACGGATCTTACTGCCCGGACGATGGTCAGCCATATTTCCTGCTTCTGGTGGGCATCAACCTGTGAGGATGACAAAGTGAAAAGGCCATTACTACACATGCAACATTTCCGTGCATCACACAGTTGGATATACATGTCTCAATCACAGGGGCATATGATGTACACAGGCAGTGCAACTATGGCTATGAACAGTTTGCCAGCAGTTACCAAATGGTATCATTGCCTGGGAAGTAAAACCTTGTTGGAATGCACTGTTACTGCATTATACCTGTTCAGTGCATGTAACTACACACTTTGGGGGGTGACAACTACTCAGTGAGCATGCTAGCCAGTGGTGTGCACACTGTAAGTCTTGCAAGTCAGACAACATGCACATTTAGTAAGGCAGTGGACAGCACACTCACCTGCTCCCCTGCTGTACTGTGGAAGGAGGCTGTCCAGCAGGGCCTGGTTCTCCTCAGTGCTGAAGGCAGTGGCTCTCTCCACAGTACGTGCCATTGCAGTAGCCAGAGGATGCAGATACAGCAGCAGTGGTGGTGGCAGATGTCGTCCTGGAGCATGTAGTGCAGGCAAGTGAGCTCTCAGGGGAACAGCCAGCATTATATGTGTGCTGCAGAGGCAGATACTGTCCCATGTGTCCAAAGTGATAGGTCCAAGTCATTTGCATCTTCTGAATCTGGCCAATCCATGGAATTGCACCACTTATACACGCCCACTGCATCCTTCAAAAGTGCGTGCACACCGATCGGTCCATTGCTGTACAATGCGTACATCGGATGACAACACACATCCGTCCACATCATATGCAATGGCCAATGCGTGCACACCGATCGGTCCATTGCTGTACAACGCGTATTTCCGTCCACATCAGATGCAATGGCCAATGTGTGCACACCGATCGGTCCATTGCTGTACAACGCGTGTTTCTGTCCACATCATATGCAATGGCCAATGCGTGCACACCGATCGGTCCATTGCTGTACAACGCGTATTTCCGTCCACATCATATGCAATGGCCAATGCGTGCACACCGATCGGTCCATTGCTGTACAACGCTTATTTCCGTCCACATCATATGCAATGGCCAATGCGTGCACACCGATCGGTCCATTGCTGTACAACGCGTATTTCCGTCCACATCATATGCAATGGCCAATGCGTGCACACCGATCGGTCCATTGCTGTACAACGCGTATTTCCATCCACATCAGATGCAATGGCCAATGCGAGCACACCGATCTGTCCATTGCTGTACAACGCGTATTTCCGTCCACATCATATGCAATGGCCAATGCGTGCACACCGATCGGTCCATTGCTGTACAACGCGTATTTCCGTCCACATCAGATGCAATGGCCAATGTGTGCACACCGATCGGTCCATTGCTGTACAATGCGTATTTCTGTCCACATCATATGCAATGGCCAATGCGTGCACACCGATCGGTCCATTGCTGTACAACGCGTATTTCTGTCCACATCATATGCAATGGCCAATGCGTGCACACCGATCGGTCCATTGCTGTACAACGCGTACATCGGATGACAACACGCATCCGTCCACAGCATATGCAATGGCCAATATGTGCATACCGATCGGTCCATTGCTGTACAACGCGTATTTCCGTCCACATCAGATGCAATGGCCAATGCGTGCACACCGATCGGTCCATTGCTGTACAACGCGTATTTCCGTCCACATCATATGCAATGGCCAATGCGTGCACACCGATCGGTCCATTGCTGTACAACGCGTATTTCCGTCCACATCATATGCAATGGCCAATGCGTGCACACCGATCGGTCCATTGCTGTACAACGCGTCCCGGTACAAATCACTCGCATATGTCACCATGGTTGTCACTGGTGAACGTATGCCAGCCACAATTACTTGCCAGGGACTCAGGGGCACACCTACAACACCACAGCCTGTCCACACTGTATCCTAAGGCATGTAAGGCTGCATTACCTGTGTGTGTATGGGGGTCAACATGTGGTTTTTTTGGTGGCACTTGGGGGCAGCCACTCCCAGGCTGTGCATGTGTTCATGGGGACAGAATCCTTTGTGTGTTGTGCACATGACCACTGTGATGTGCAACTGTTCAGTTCAGGGCATGTGGCATGGTCACATTTCCAGGTTGTGTATGTGTATGTCATGTCACATACACCCTGAGTCCCATGTGGGAAGGTATGTACGTCACAGGGTGACCCATTGCCACAATAGTGATGGCCCTCCACAGTCTGTGTGCATGTTGTGTTTCAGATGTCTCTGATTCAATGTGCACAATGGGAGACAGTCTCCACATCCACGTTGTTTGTGTATCTACTTTGATGTTGTGCGTTTGTGTGTCACAGACGTCCATGTCTGTCCTGCAGAGGCAACAGGGGCCACTACCTGTGGGAGTCATGGTTGTTTTGCTGACGTGTACATGATACACCATGTCATGCCAATGTCCATGTGGCAATACAGGGTCCCTGGGAATCTACCTGTCAATGAGCTGTGATGCCTGTGGCACATCTGTCCTCACTTGTCACTGTGGTGTGTGTTTGGAACGTGACAGCAGTACATGGGTACTGTGACACAGCCTAATGATTTCCCATAGCACGACCTGGAACTTGTTGTCAACACATGTTGAACTGTGATGTTAGATGTTGGCCATGTAGGTGCCATATATGTCCATACAGAACGGCACACACATCATGTACTTGTGTCTTGTAATGATGTATCATGTGATATTGAGTATGGTCAATGCCACATATGTGGGGTGACTGACAATCTTTCTTTGTTCACCTATGCACTGCAGGGCACCAGCTGTCCATAGACCATTCCCTGACCTTGCAACCATGGTTGAACGTGACTGCATCCGACGGTACCGCTTCAACATGCCGCTGATTGAGGAATTGACGGTGCGGTTGGCCCCACATTTGCAACCTGGCCGGACATACCCTACAGCGCTGACCCCCAAGGTGAAGGTGATGGCAGCCCTACACTTCTTTGCCACCGGTACCTTTCAACACACTGTAGGCGTCTGCTGGTGGAATGTCACAGACCATGTTCAGCCGTGTGCTACGCGATGTTTTGGAGGCAATGTTGAGATACCTGAACCAGTACATCTATTTCCCTAAACGTCAACAACTCACTGACGTCAAGAGTGACTTCTATGCCCTGGGGAGGATGCCACATGTCATTGGCTCCATTGATGGGACACATGTGGCTTTGGTACCACCACAGGCACATGAGCAGGCATACAGGAACAGGAAACATTACCATTCTATCAATGCTCTGGTGGTATGTCTTGCAGATATGCACCATCTCACATGTGTGTGCACGTTTCCCCGGTTCTGCACACGATGCCTACGTGATGAGGAGTAGTCGCATCCCGAGGATGATGTCACAGATGCTGAACCAGCGTGCCTGGCTTGTCGGTGTGTACTGACTTTTTACCATTGTGTGTGTTCTGCAATGTTGTATTCCACCCTCTTCACCCAACGCAGCTAATGTGCAATTGTCTGTATGTAGGTGACTCCGGATACCCCATCATGCCGTGGTTGCTGACACCCCTCAGGAACCCTGTGACACCAGCCCATATGCGCTACAATGAGGCACATGGTCGGACCAGGAGAGTGATTGAGCGGACATTTGGTCTCCTGAAGAGCCGCTTTCGCTGCCTGGACAAGACAGGAGGGGCCCTCCCATATGCCCCAGTAAAGGTGTGCAAGATTGTCATCGTCTGCTGCATGCTACACAACCTGGCAGTGCGGAAGGAGTTGCCTCTCATCCTGGATGACGATGACCAACACCCGCCACCTGTGGAGGATCCTGGCCTGGGCCACGATGCCAGTGATGATGATGATGATGATGGTGATGTCCGCACACAGCTCATCACCAACGTCTTCAGCTGAATGTGAGTATCCAGAGATGTCATGTCAATGATTTGAGTTTGCATGATATGTGTTGGTGGTGCTCTGTTGCTGTTTGAGTGTGGCCATGTGCCACTTGACTGGATGCGTGCAGCGATGTGTCCTTACAGGTAGTCTGTACTCCCCAACAGTGTTGACATGCTAACTTGGTTTTGTGTAGGTATCTTGTGACATGTATTGGGCATGAGTATTGCAGTTCTGTCCTGTTCTTCAGTGCTTTTGACTGTGTGTCATGTCTGTCCTTCACAGGGTGCTTTCAGAGTTGTTTGGTCCACTCGGATCCCCCGACACCATGGTTCAACGTCCAGGGTGGAAGCAGTCGTTTCCCTACAGGTGATGTGCCCCACACCCCTGGACTTTATTTCTTCTACAATTGTTGACTGTGTGGCCACTGCCACGTGGGATTACCTTGCATCTGTAGTGGAAACAACATGTTGCAAATGTGTAATAAACCTGTGCCTCACTTTGGGATGTGCGTTGTCTGTGGTCACACATCTGACTGACATTTGCTTACTGCACCTGTGGGCTAGTTAACACAGACTGTGAATAGGTGTGGTGTCTGTGCATTCCACTGTATTTCCTGGCAACATCAGTGTAGGCGATGAGTCAGATGGCCCTGGTGTGTATGTGTTGTGTTGCCCTAATGGTGTGTCTCCCTCATATGTGTCACGTCTCCATGACTCACATGACGGTGTTGAACTTGCTGTAGCAGTTAGCAGGCACAGTGTCATTTAGCAGATCATCATCTCCATGTCAAAAACAACGTTGTAATCACAACAGAGGCAAGTATGGTGTATTAGTGAGTTTATTTACATACATGTGTGAGGATAGTGCACAGGATGGTGGGTGCTGTACATTGGGATTGGAATCCGAAGTTCCCAGATGAGTTGGAAGTGTTGGTAGCAGAAATGTCCTGAGTAAAGTCCACAGTCATCTGATGCATTAGTCCAACTTAAACTCCCCATGTCATGTGGGAGAGTTGTGTTGCATTTGACAGGGTGTACAGTTTGCACACAAAGGAGAATTTCCAGAACAGGTGTTGGGTTCCTGGGGGATGTACATGGCCATCGGCCTCTCAGTTGTCCTTCCTCGGACGACCCCTCTTCTTTGGGGGGGACCCTCACGTGCAGGCTGCTGCGGTGCAGAGGACTCTCCGCCAGAGTCATCCTCCCTCCCTGTGGCAGTTGCAGTTGTTGCGGTTCCAGATGTTGTGGGCACACAGGGAGGTGTGGCCATGTTGGTGCTAATCTGGCGGAGGCATGTCAATATGTCCCTATGCACCGCTGTCAGTTCTTGCAATGTGTCCCACTTGGACTCGATGCCAGACATGAGTGTCTCCACACAGGACATGTGTGTCTCCACACGGGACATGTGTGTCTCCACACGGGACATGTGTGTCTCCACACGGGACATGTGTGAGTCCAAGCGGGCATGATGGGCAGCCTGCTGCTGTTGAATGTCATTGAGGATCCCCACTACCTGGCTGACCTCTCCGGTGCTATTCTGGTACGCATCAGCAATGCGTACCAGTTGTGGGTCATCATGCAGTCCAGACCCCTCTGCAAACAGCGACCTCTGCCTACCACCCCTCACACCACCCCTGGCCACAAGTGCGGGACCTGCAGTGGCACGCACAAGTGAGCCTAGGCCCCTTTGGGGGTTGGTACTGGGGTTGTTGTCCGTTGCTTCACGGTGGGCCGGGGTCCCTGTGCTGTTGTCATTGGTGGTCCTTGTTCTGTCCGTGTCGGCGGGGGTGGTCTGTGTGTGGCAGATGTTGGAGGAGTGGGTGCAGGGGGTGCAGATGGTGGTCCTGCTGGTGCTGCATGATGACTCACACCGGAGGGGCCAGGTAGGTCTTCGCCATCCGAGGAGGGCAGAGGCTGTTCCACACCAGAGAGCTCAGGGTCCCCCGGAGCCTGGGACAGGGACTCCTCATCGTCTGCTGCTGTGTCCCCATCATCACCTGTTTTTGGAAGAGACACACAATGTATGTTATGTTTCTACAGGCATCAATGGTTCAAACACCTGACAGTTGTGACTGTACCTCTGGATGCGGGCCTGTACATTGCATTGTCCTAAGTTGTCAGAGGTTGATATTAGTGTAGCACATTGTCCTGCCAACCTGAAGCATTTCAATGTGAATGTTGAGGTGTGTGCATGGCCAGCATTGGTGGTATTTGGTTGACATCCGGCCCTCCTTCTCCCCCCAGCCCAGTTATCCCACCATGAAGCATGCCACCCTTGCAGTGGGTGCAGGTTGACTCTCAGGATGTCAGTCAGTGGTGTCCTGCTGTTGGTTGGTGCCCAGTTCCCAGCAGGGCCTTGTGCTCCCCACAACAGAGCACCAGTATCAGACATCTTTGAAGTGGCTTTTCACTCCCTGTGAGGTGTGCATGCTTCAGTGTGAGCTTGCTGTGACTACCACTCCCATCATGCTATTGCCTACACCCCCCTTCCCAGCATGCCCATACTTCCTTCCTTTTGAGTGGACTTCACTGTGTGTGAGTGTGACAGCAATGGCAAGATGGCTGACAGTGGTGTCCTATTGTTTGTTGGTTCCCAATTCCCAGCAGGGCCTTGTGCTCCCCACAACAGAGCACCAGTGTCAGACATCTTTGAAGTGGCTTCGCACTCCCTGTGAGGTGTGCATGCTTCAGTGTGAGCTTGCCGGCCATGTGGGTGGGGGATGTTGAGATGTGACTACCACTCCCATCATGCTATTGCCTACACCCCCTTCCCAGCATGCCCATACTTCCTTCCTTTTGAGTGGACTTCACTGTGTGTGAGTGTGACAGCAATGGCAAGATGGCTGACAGTGGTGTCCTGTTGTTTGTTGGTGCCCAGTTCCCAGCAGGGCCTTGTGCTCCCCACAACAGAGCACCAGTGTCAGACATCTTTGAAGTGGCTTTTCACTCCCTGTGAGGTGTGCATGCTTCAGTGTGAGCTTGCCGGGCCATGTGGGTGGGGGATGTTGAGCTGTGACTACCACTCCCATCATGCTATTGCCTACACCCTCCTTCCCAGCATGCCCATACTTCCTTCCTTTTGAGTGGACTTCACTGTGTGTGAGTGTGACAGCAATGGCAAGATGGCTGACAGTGGTGTCCTGTTGTTTGTTGGTGCCCAGTTCCCAGCAGGGCCTTGTGCTCCCCACAACAGAGCACCAGTGTCAGACATCTTTGAAGTGGCTTTTCACTCCCTGTGAGGTGTGCATGCTTCAGTGTGAGCTTGCCGGGCCATGTGGGTGGGGGATGTTGAGCTGTGACTACCACTCAAATCATGCTATTGCCTTCACCCACCTTCCCAGCATGCCCATACTTCCTTCCTTTTGAGTGGACTTCACTGTGTGTGAGTGTGACAGCAATGGCAAGATGGCTGACAGTGGTGTCCTGTTGTTTGTTGGTGCCCAGTTCCCAGCAGGGCCTTGTGCTCCCCACAACAGAGCACCAGTGTCAGACATCTTTGAAGTGGCTTTTCACTCCCTGTGAGGTGTGCATGCTTCAGTGTGAGCTTGCTGGCCCATGCGGGTGGGGGATGTTGAGCTGTGACTACCACTCCCATCATGCTATTGCCTACACCCCCCTTCCCAGCATGCCCATACTTCCTTCCTTTTGAGTGGACTTCACTGTGTGTGAGTGTGACAGCAATGGCAAGATGGCTGACAGTGGTGTCCTGTTGTTTGTTGGTGCCCAGTTCCCAGCAGGGCCTTGTGCTCCCCACAACAGAGCACCAGTGTCAGACATCTTTGAAGTGGCTTTTCACTCCCTGTGAGGTGTGCATGCTTCAGTGTGAGCTTGCTGGGCCATGCGGGTGGGGGATGTTGAGCTGTGACTACCACTCCCATCATGCTATTGCCTACACCCCCCTTCCCAGCATGCCCATACTTCCTTCCTTTTGAGTGGACTTCACTGTGTGTGAGTGTGACAGCAATGGCAAGATGGCTGACAGTGGTGTCCTGTTGTTTGTTGGTGCCCAATTCCCAGCAGGGCCTTGTGCTCCCCACAACAGAGCACCAGTGTCAGACATCTTGAAGTGGCTTTTCACTCCCTGTGAGGTGTGCATGCTTCAGTGTGAGCTTGCTGGGCCATGCGGGTGGGGGATGTTGAGCTGTGACTACCACTCCCATCATGCTATTGCCTACACCCCCCTTCCCAGCATGCCCATACTTCCTTCCTTTTGACTCTGCTTCCCTGTGGGGTAGTGTGCCTGTGCTGACAAGATGGCTGACTGTGTTGTCCTGGCGTTAGTTTGGCTACAAGTCCCAAAAGTGTCCCTGTGCTTCACACAGCATAACCCAGGGTGGTGGTTCTTTGTGGGATATTTAATTAGAGTGTGAGGCAATGCATTCTCCCAGGTGAGTTGTGTGGAGTTTGTGTTAAGGGTGTGTGTGAGAAAAGCTGCTGGTAACTATGGTCAGTGCTGTCAGTCCTCCTTCCCACCCAGCCAGATATCCCACCATGGAACGTGCTTCCATTGCAGGGAGTGCAAGTTTGCTTTCAGGATGTCAGTCAGTGGTGTCCTGCTGTTGGTTGGTGCACAGTTCCCAGCAGGGCCTTGTGCTCCCCACAGCAGTACCCAGTGTCAGCCATCTTGTCAGTTCTTTTCCACTCCCTGTGATGTGAGCATGGTTCAGAGTGGTGTTGATGGGCCAATTGTGAGGGTGACCAATATCTGTGACTACAACTCCCATCATGCTATTGGCTACACTGACTTGACCAGCATACACAGAATTCCTTCCTTTCAGTGAGCTTCCCTGTGAGGTGGTGTTCTAGTGGTGGCAAAATGTCTGACAGTGTTTGTTGGTTAGATTTGTGCCACTGCCTTGCTCTATTTGTTGTTGGGTTTGTACATGTCATGACACAGTTACATATCACTATGGGATGGCAGGTATTGTGTTTGTCTAACTAACATACACATCTTGGGATGATTATGTTTTGGTTACTGTGGCTTTGCTAAGGGTGCATGGTTTGACTATCCCCTTGACAGTGATGTGTGTGTATTGTCACACGATATTGGGTATATTGGTTGTGTACTCACCAGGCTCTGGGATGTTTGATAGTCCATGTACGCTCTCTGGTGGTAGGATGGCCCGCACCTTCTCCTCCCAGGGCCTGAGGTATACTGGTTTGGCAGGAGGGCCACTGCCGGTGCGATGGCTCAAGGTGTAATCCTTCTTGAGTAGGGCCTTGACCCTCCTGCGCACGTCATACCACCTGTTCTGGATGTCTTCCTTTGTGCGCAAACATGGTGATTGTGCGTTCACCCTGTCGACGATCCTCTCCCACATCTTGGTTTTCTGCGACATGGGGGTCTGTTGGACCAATGTACCAAACAACTGTGGCTCTACCCTGAGGATTTCATCTACCAGCACTTCCAATTCACTGTCTAGGAACTTTGGATTCTTCTTTGGGGGCATGGTGATGGGTGGTGGTGGGGATTGATGTGTGTGTGAGTGTGCAAGTGAGGGTAGGTGAGTGTCAGTTTTGCTGGGTGTATGTGAGGGTGCTATTAGGGAGGTGCTAATGGTGTGTGGCTTGTGTGATGGATGAGTTGTGGGTGTGTCTGTGGTTGCTGTCTGATGGTGTTCTGTGCTGGCAGGTCAGTTGAATTTGCAAAGGATCATGGTTGGGATTTGTGGCCTTTATATGGGTGGAGTTGTGGGTGTGTCTTTGTTCCATTCCCCCCCCCCAGTATTTATTGACTTTGTCATTGCTTGTTTGGCCCTTTTTTTTGTATTTATTCCTTTGTAGTTTTGGGGCATGTAGGAGACGTTCTCCTGACCGAGTAGGACGCTGCAGTTGGCTCGTGCGAGCTTCTCCGAGTCTTTCAGGCTGTGTTTCTGCTGTGTTTTATGTGCTGCGTACGCGTCGGTCGCGGAGTATTGGGTTGCTTCGGCTCGGTTTTGTATGCGTGTCGGTCGTACGGCTTGAGCTCCGTGCGACTCGGTCTAGTTTTACACGCATTGCATCGTACTGCGCGGGTCGGAGTTCACGGGTACGTTTCTGTCGGCTTCATTCCTGGTGCGTGTCGGTCGGTTCGAATCGCGTGTTTTTCCGGCCGGATAGCTGCTTTCCGTGTGGTTCGTTCGTTCGGCTTGTGTTCCGTACGAATCGGTTGTGATTCACATGCATTGCATCGTACTACGCGGATCGGGCAGCGCCGGTACGTGTCGGTCGGACTTAATTCCCGTACCGAGACGGTCGGTACGTTTTCCGGCCCGAATCGGAATCGGCCCCTAAGTGTTAGAGTAAGGGTTAGAGGAGCAGACCTGGAAGCTGGGGAACAGTGTTAGAGTCTTGGTGGGTGGCACAACATCCAGTGTTTCTGTACAAATCACTTAATCTCTCCATGCTTGAGAGGGTCTCTGATACCTTTGTTGGGGTTCGCGCTATGTGTAAAAGAGCAAATCAATTAAGAAAATAAGTTCCACCACAGAGGATGAAAACAGTACTTGGTCCACTGGACACTGATAAGAGAAACACACGAGAGGAACAACAGGAAATAGTATAATACAGCCAATAGAATCGAAGGAAAAGTAAGTGGCAAGCACACCAACCAATGAAATGAAAAGGCGGGATGTAAGCCCCTTTCAAGATTTATATTAAGTCCAATAGATTTCACAAGCACAGGGCAAGTGCTGTGCAGAGGAAACCTAAAAAGATGAGAGCTCTGAGGTTTTGAGGGTTTCACAACATGCGTCCAATGGCAGCTTTGCTTAATACTCATCCTGACTTTCAGACATCTTATTTTCCATTCAGATGCCATTTCTTTGTAAAAAATAAGATAAGTAAAATGACAAATATTTGCCCAGATTGTAGGTCTGATAAACAAGGGAAACAAATGTGATTTTATTTTCACAAAAAGGTCATATGTTTCACAGAAATGCCATAAACCCCTGGGAAACACAGACTGTCAGTACACAAACTCTCAATATGAAACATGTTGTGTTGTATTCAGGTCTTTAAGTGGGATAAAAAAAGTGATAGGGGGTGGGGTGTCTCTGAAATGGGCGTGGCCTAAGAAGCATAGCTAGGACTCCTTTCCAAGAGTCAGCTTGATCTATGTAATTAAGGGCATGGCTTAAAACTTGTAAACTAAAAACCTGTGCTTTCCATAGCCTGCCATCTGACCAATTTTTTGTCACCTGTTTGTAAGATTTCTGTTATTGCAGCCAAACGTATAACACAATAACAAACATATGCCTCAGAAAAGCCCAAACTATTGTCTTTGCCAATGCTTCGTAGCTGAGTAAAATAAATGAGTAACAATGACTTTGTTGTTTATAATTAGAATTGAAAATGTTTCAGTTCTGAAAATACAAGACTGGGAATTAAATATTGCTAAGGGGTAGTGGTCTTCGGAGTCTCAATCACTCCAGTCTTCCCCTCACATCACTTTCCTCTGCATTCTTTCTATATTAGACACTTACGCCCTTTTTCACCCGACTCATTTCTAAAATCCTCCTTCTGCATATCTCACACCTCGTCTCTTTCCTCTTCAACACCAAGGTTCAACATCCTCTTCTCTCTGTGTCCTGCATGTACTTCCTTGCATCTCCTTCATTTCACCATCCCTTCATACACACCCCACTAAAATGTATGCACTGCATTTTCTTATACTTTCTCCCTGTCAATATTTTGACAGCTGTGTACCTCCTTCAGATGTTTCACATGGAATCACAATTACAATTGGAGGACCTAACCATTGCTATGTGCACTCTACAGAGAGGTGAAGGATTGGATGAGCATGAACTCTGAACACTTTTATGACCTACTGACAGTCACTGTGAGAAACTTGCACTGCCGTCAGAACTCTCATTCATGCCCTATCATGCACTCAACTTACAACCTGAATTAACAGAGACACCTAGAGGCCACTCAGATCACAGTATGCTCTATATAAGAGTAATATACTGCTCAAAAAAGTACAGAAATTCAACATCCTGGAAAAAAGAAACACTATGAGGCAGGTGTCTCCAACCAGTGGATCGAGAGCTACCAGTAGCTCACAGACACCTTCAGAGTAGCTCACAGCCTTGAGTTCATTTTTAAATAAGCACAAGGTCATATTTTCCTTTTAAAGTTAAGAGAAGGCTTTGTTTATTTTACATTATTATCATCAGGCTGCAGATAGCAGGGCCTGATAATGAGTGGTTCGCAGTCAGATTTATGACCCACGCTGGGGCTTGGGCACAGATGTGAAGCACTGAGGTATTTAATTCTTAAATAAAATTCCTTGTCAACTCAATATTGGAGCTGTGAACAAAATCATGTTTTTTAATGCTTTTAAATACGAGAAAATTAAAATGAAAAGTTACCTTAATGATTAAGTTAACACTTCATTTTAATTTTCTTCCATTTCAAAGTGTTGCATTTACAAACAGCCGGCCTCTTGCTTCCACTGGCCAGTAGGCACTGTGCCATAAGTATAACTGAAAAATACAGCCATATTTCTAAATGAGAGAAAATTAAAGTGCAGAAATATGTTCCATATTATGAACATTTTTGCAGAACATTTTTCTGCACTTTAAATTTCTCCCATTTATATCCAGTGCTGCAAGTACATATGACATAGGCTCTCAGTCACCCATACAAATATATCCCATTCAGACGCTCACATGTTCATACATCCCCAAAGACCACGCTCTCACTGACACACATGGCAGCCCTGTCATAGTGCCCTTAGGCAAAGTATTTTGTTCAAACCATAGTATCGGACTCTATGGACATTAGGATTAAAGTCAAATAAGCTGGCCGTAGAGGTTTCTAGTATCAATGTGTGAGTTGTTTAGCCTTCAGTAGCTCGTTTTGATTTCCACTGATCTGAAGTAGCTCTCACTTCAGAAAATGTTTGAGACCCTTATAAGGGTATGCAAGAATAAGTAAAGCAAATGAAATGTAAACAGGAACTGCATCACTGATAGGGGTTACCTTAGCGGTTTTTAGAGTCATTGTTCAGAATTTGATCAGTGTTTTTGCCTGTAAAATGAAGGACATGAACACAGGGCTCGAAAGGGACCTGTATCAATATCAGTTTTTAATTTGTGTGGGGTCAGAGACCTGGAGGGAACTGCCTTACTTGAAGCCATGGTTGTATTTCAGTTTCTGATAAGCTCTTGTTGTTATTGCAGTTTGTCGTGACCATGTTCTGGGCCCTCTACCTTTATGACAGAGAATTGGTGTTCCCGAAGTTGCTGGATAACTTCATCCCTACATGGCTGAATCATGGAATGGTAAGTTCAGTGATGCTACCTCATTCACACTTTGACACAGGAATCAACCTGTTATGCTATACTTTGTTATGGCGTGTTTCTTTGTTATGTTACTTCAGTGTGTTAAGTTTTGCTATGTTATTTTATCAGCTCTTGTATAGCACATATGCACCATCTGTATGTCCTCTCAGCACTTTTGGGGTCTAGGCGCTATTTCTGTGTGGTTCTAGAATTTCTTATTGACCAACCACAGTGGACTGGTGTTATTTTCTTTGGATAGTAACAATCAGTCCATCCAATGCATTGTTCAGTAATGGTTGATGGTAAGTATGTGACGTGTCCAATGCAGTAAGCAATCTTTTTAGTTTACTATGTATATGAATGCATGCAACTGAAAGTATTTCCTCTTTGTTCGTCCACTGTGGTGAGCCATTATCTATCACCCAGCCTGAGGCGACTGCTCTCTTGAGCAGCATAATTAGCTAAGTGTATCGCTTGGATCTTACAAGTGCTCTAGACTTCAATAGTCCAAGGTTTGTATCATGTAAAGGGTGCACTGCCCCAGTTTGTGCGGCCTATTACAGTTAAAGCAATGCCCCCCAGCGCAGTCATGAATTCATGCCCGCTCTGGGTATCAGCTCACTGTTGAAAGGAGGACCGGCTGTTTGAAGCAGCTGGTTCATCCTTTCGGTTTGCAAACACCAACCTGCCTGCATTACAAAGGGTGTAGAGAACCCCCTGCAGGCAGGTGCAGTGAGTGGACCTTTTAGAGGGTCACCCTCATGGGACACACAGATTGTGTGTCACCTCTTTGTGGCTGAGGACATTTTTATGGATAAGGAGCGCCCTTCTTTGATCCAACTCAGCCCATCAGTAAGTAGTTTAGATCAGTCCCCTACAAAGGCAACCATGGCACCTTTTGGTGGGCTAGATTTGCATTATACATGCAGAAAAGATCTGTCTTTCAAATCAAACAAAAGGTTTTTGTACAGCAGACATGCTGAACTCACATATTTGAAGGGGCTCTCATATGTGATAATGAAGAAAAAGGTGGCTTGGTGAATTAAAATATTTGCCCAGGATCGCACAATTTGAGACCAGTTTATCAGTCAAGAGCATTACAGTTATGTCAAGTAGATTATTCAAGTCTCTAGACCTGCAGGTCTGGTAAAATTTGTAACATTTTTCGAGGCCTGCAAATATTTAAACCAATTTAATATTTATTGATTGTATATTTGAATTATAAATCAAGGGGAGTATGGTGAATTAATTATTTACAATTATCTAACACCATTTCACTTTCTTTTATCCAATTTTTTGTTGAGTTGCTCAGTAAGTGTTAGTGCCTGTATTTTTGTCAGTTAATATTATGCAAATTGTCCTCCCAGCAACCACTCCAGCCTTACTCCCTACGGTAGTCCTCCTGGGGAATAAACGCTGTCACTCACGCTTTTGTTGTTTGTCCGCAATGAGGATGACTTAATTACTTTACTTTATAAATGTGGGGTCAACTTGGCTTTATATTTTGTCTGCTAATTCCACTGCTGTGGTGGTGTGCAAAGAAGGGTAGTGAGCTATTAGTTTTTGTCTTCTATTCCTACTTTCGAACTATTAAAAAGTATGTTTATTTAATATTCATGTTCTGTGGCATTATATTTTAATCATCGTTTAGTTCTTCACAGCTTTACAATCACTCCAAAATATTTTTAAAATATTCCTTATTGATCTGTTTGAAAAACAAGCTAGTGGGAGTGTGCCCATTCTGAGTTCATTCAAGGGATGCTCCTTAACAGTGCGCCGTGTAGTGCTTAATTTGAGCTGGTGGTTACCGATGCTCCGCACTGGCACTTAATTGCCTGAAGCACTTATGACTGCTGCCACATGGTGGCGCTATTTGTGTTATTTAAAGATGAGCAGAAAAGCAGTTGTTTGTTAATTCAATATACATTAAAAACAACTAATACCTGCACCCAAGCCATCCTTAAAGCTTTGGCGGCCTCGAACAGTCTGAATGGTCACACTTCAGTGTGATGGTTAGTAGTTGTTAGTTGTGTAAGTACCATGGCAATGTGTGGTGCAAACTGCGGTGGTCTCCTGACGAGGGCCCCAGCACTTATTTTTTTTTTTACAAATTAAGCACTGGTGCCTTTTGGCATATCAGTGACAGGATTTCAGTTTTTAAAACGGATTTCAAGGGATATGTGATGTGCCCCATGCAATAATTCATTCTAATAGTGCTTTGAGGACTGATGCTCTAATACTGAAATTCAAACTCCCGCAGGCTGCTACAGTTCTGTGTTTTCTCTGTTAGTACAAGATTTGATCACCAGCTACACCAGTGAGCACAGGTCAATCACAGAGCCAGTGACACTTGCCGTGACACAGACCATTTTCCTTACACGTCCAAAATGATCTGGGATAAATGTATGAATACATTCTTAAAGCCTAACCTAACAAGCAGTGGCAAAGTTAACAGGTTTCGCCTTATCAAGCTGGTGAGATTTTATTTCCAGATTTTATTGCAAGTATATGGTACAAAATCAAAAGTAGAAAAAATGAGGAAGACAGGTGCATGCAAAACACATTTAAAACGCACAAAAAACAACTCTGCATATAATTTTAATAGAGCATAAGTGGTGCTTCCTAGCAGGGAGTTGTACTCAGAACAAATACAGAAACACTTTTTAGTGTTAATGCACTTCACAGGCTAAATGACTGTTTCTGGCAAATAGAAAGGTACTATTGTTTTCGAATTACTGTAACGTGAAGACATAGTTTAAACATACGAGAATTACTCAAAAAATTAAAAAAGAATAAATGAAATACAAAAGCATTGGCAGGCTCTAGGCGAGACTTTAAAAGGAGACACTTCCACAGGCAGAGAGAAAAACGATTATTTATGGAAAAAACCATAATAAAAACAAAACAGAATATTTACATTCTTCCTGGAGTTTATCAGAAAATATTTCTTATAAACATGGTGAGAAATGTTTTATTATGATTTTGATTGCGGAGGCAAACACATTTTGGGGGGAGTCCTGGATTTCCTGGAACAGCAGAAACATGGATTGTATATATCTGCCATGCTCGAGATTATGAATGCTGTAATTTGTTTATATATTTATGTAACTGAATGTGAAATCTCTGGTATCCTACAGTACCCTTGCATAGATACCATTCCCACTAGGACGGGGCCTGGAGTGGCACAGCTTACCTTGGTGAGCAAGAGTGGTCTGGGATCCACAGTATAGATGTGCACTGGAGTGTGCCCGGTGCACGCGGCCCCTTCACAATTCAGTGAGCATCCCCCCATATAGAGATGGCATGTAGAACTCTCTCTTCAATGAGATTAGGATCAACCAGGCTGTTCAGAAAAGACACTGTCATGTCAGCATTCTCTCAGGGAGCACACCACCCCCATGCAGCCATGGTGGCACCATTACTGTCTGAGGTACAGACTTTTAGGGTCTCTTGCTGGGTTAGCTGGTGTTCACTGTAACCGATCACCTGTGTTATTCTTAACTCTGACGCAAGCACCAGTTAGACTTATGTGCAGAACAGCGCTGTTGTGTGAATCATGTTGAGTGGGTGCTTCATTCTGCCCACGCGGAGAAGTAGCTACTGTGGGGCATCTGCACGGGTGCCTGGCTAGCGCCCATCCCAGACAAAAGGTCACAGGACTGACATGGTGCCTGACCAACCCACAGAACTGGCCATGTATAGGTGAACTGCTTGTTTTTTCACCATAGTTTGAGGATGTTCTGTTCTATACAGTGTTGAAGTGGTCCAGGGCAACCCAAACAGTTACACACCAGCATTTCAGACTGGGCCAGGAGCCTACCTCCTCAGCTTTTGAGATCTTCCTCAGTTTTTTGGGACCCGTCCTTGGAAAGCCTTATTCAGGGCCTTACATAAGCGGGGTGAGAGCTCCATTGCACTCATTCGGTAGAGATGTGCTCTCAGACTTCAACTCTCTCTCTCACAGCAGGTTCTGGGTCAGAAAGACTTTGACACACCCACTTGAGCAGCTGACCAATCACTTTCTCATGCCAGAACACACTGTCATCAGTGTTCTGCACATAAAGACCATGAAAAGCCCTACAGTTGCTATGGGTTACTTGTCATTTATCCTGTCCATACTAGGCGCGGGCAGCACCGCCAGCTCAAGGGTTGAATTGGTGTAGCCATGCAGCTTATATGCACTTTTCTTATAATGTCATACACACCAGTGACCAGGTCTCTCTAACTCATTCTTTTAGGAAGAATGCTCACAAATATACTTATTTTACAGTTTAGATTATAAAATCTGTTCTTCCTATAACTGTTATCTGAGTATGTTTTGTGTAGACCTGTGGTCAATGCTTCTAAGACTGTAATCATGCTGAATAGCACATTATAAATAGTAACTGGAAGAAAAGATTTTGGTATGCTTGTTGGCTGAGAAATTTCTGCATAAGCTACCTTTCCTACCTATAGAAACTCTCATTTTGTAGCTTGTTTTCAGTACTTTATATTGCAAGGAATCCTTAATTACTCATGTACTGTAAATATTCTCACATAAAGCACTCTAAGCCAATGGTTCTTAACCTGTGGTCCGGGGTCTCCTGGGGGTCCATGAAGCGTAATCAGATGGTTCACAAATACTTTTAGCAGATTAATAAAGGGTATATAAATAAAGAAGCAAAATTGAAAATTTTAAAATGTTCTGTAAATGTGAAGGAATTTTACAGTACTGGCTTAAAATTAAGTTAGTATCCTCAGATTGATTCGTAGGAGTAGTGCACGTGCATCAAACAGAATATAGTATGGATAATGAGTGACCTCTTGTTAAAATTAAGCAAACTTCAAACTTCTGATTAAAATTTAAATTGTGTTTTATTTATATTTGTTTGTGAAGAAATTAAAATATTTCCTCATTTGTGTATTTCTTTGATGATTGCTTGTTTTTGTATTTTTTTTCCAGTAGTGACTCAGTGGGGATCCCCGGATTTCAATAATGATTCAGTAGGGTCACCGGGTTCCAGTAATGATTATGTGGAGGTCCGCAGAAGTTAAAAGCTTAAGAACCACTGCCTAAAAAATATTGACCTATTACCTTGATTAATACAGATTGCAAGATACACACAACATTATTGGCAATGCGCTTTGGAACTGTTGTTCTTTCCATCATCCACCGTCCCCAAACAGACTTCTTGAAGGGTAGGCTAGCGGCCGGCACCACACACCTGTTGTGTCATGTGTCAGGTTGAGTAATACACAGGGTGTTGCAGAGGTACTAAATTCACAATAGATGAACAATTTATTCAGATAGTGAGGACACTCAATGACAAGTTCATGCTCAGAATCAGGATAAATGTGGTGTTTCCTAACTATATTCAACTGCATCTCTGGGTACAAAACAGGACTGGTTAATCTTCCTGGTTTGTTTTTGTTGGCCATTAAGCCACCATTATGCACAAGTAGAAATAATCCTGAGATCCCTGGGATCCCACTTAAATCCAGGAACACATAAAGCTGCGGCCGACACTGAAGATGTGCTTGTCTTCATAGCATACGCCTGCAAAGCCATTCCCGCTCTTTTTGATACCATTAACCGTTGCTCTGTCATCTTGGGCTACACCCTAAACAAGGAGAAAACCGGATTCCAGTAATGGTTACGTGGGGGTCCACAGCAGTCAAAAGGTTAAGAACCACTGCTCTAACCCTTTCGGGTTTCGCCCGCACTACAAAAAAATGCAAAATTAAATAAATAGAAAATAAATTAAGCCAAACGCCAAATTCCTACAATACCGACAAATATTATAAATCCATGCATAGAAATATATATAAACAACAACAATGAAACAGCAAGCCTATATGGCAACCGCACCTCCCTCCCCGTTACCCAAAATAAGTCCAAGGTCCAAAAGACTTTTTGAAACTGCTTAGTGTGCACATCCACTACTCCCGCCTGTTTCCAGAGAGTGATCCCAGGGACCAAAGTAATTTCAAACACGACTGTGAAGTGCACTGCAAGGAAAAGTGTCCAAAAATGACTTAGTCCATTTTATCAGAACGTATCCAAAGTATTCTTTAATCTTCATAGGAATATCATAAAAACAGCCAACGCGTTTCGTCCACCACCTGTGGACTTCATCAGCGCGTAATAGTATATTGTATTTTCCAATGTGTTTTAAATCATCAACTCCAACCCTGCGGTATTCCGGTCGGTGGTTTACCCTTATATATTCCCAGTCCCGCATATTCCCAGGGCCAGGTAGTTTTCTCTCCGTATGTGAGACGCCGTTTGTTGAAACGATAATCGGTGCTTATCAAGGCATTATTGCTGCAATGATTCAAATAAAGGTATAAGGAAAACTACAAGCTCAGACCAATCACTATGCTGCATTGCAGCATTGTGATTGGCCCAGGGGAGCTAGGGGAGCCTGGGTGTTTCTGTCTCGAGACCGGCATCGACTGAGGTCCTGTGCCCACCTCCACTGATAGGGCCGGGATGAGAATCTCAAAAGCCTAGAAAAGTTTCGACAGGGAAGATTGGCTACGACTTCTGTTTAGGTTGGTTATTTCTACAGGGAGTTGTGAGTGATTGTGATGAAACTTGTCATCAGAGGGGGGGACTGATGGAGCTCTTTGGTGCTCTTTCATTTGTAGGGGTGCATCATAATCACAAATAGTCTGCACCTACATTTATTCTTTTGTTGTGTTAACATTTGGCTATTAGAATGTACTTGGTAATAACATGTGAAAGTGTAAAGAGAGAATTCTTACGTGCCATGTAAAGAAACTAATGCAGCAGTTGCATTTTGAATAATGTAACCTTTAGCCCTTGTTTGCAATTGATTAACGAAGTTGCTCATTCACAATGTAATGCATAGATTTAAATGTGCACCATATTAAAGTTGCACATGGATGTGGTTAATTGAGCTTTAAAGTGTAGGATTTCATAGGCTGTTCACAATGATTTGCGCATTGATGTGTTTATATAACATGATGGTTTAGAAATGCTTAAATAAAATGTTCACTTGTATGCATTTTCGTAGGGCCTATGTGTTCATTCTCTCTTGGCCGATTTTTGTAGGCCTGAAATGTATTCTCCCTGATTGCTGTCATGGGGGGAACAGCTGAATTTCATGTGCACGTTAGATTTGTTCTGGTCTCACGTTTCTGTTGCAGGTGGAGAAAGTCGTCTTTATTAGTTAGAATAACGCCTTTTGTTTTAGGAGTTAGGCTTGGAGAGGAGAGGATTCTTCTATGCAAAAAAATGCTGATAATTGGGAGAAGGTGTTCTTTCTCACTGGAGGAGGCCTGGGAATCAAGGTCATCAAGCCAGGAGCTGGGAGTATTAAAACTAAATGGAAATTCACCTATGAGAAGTGCCCAGCAGGATGAGGTTATCCAGATGCAAGCGGTGGGCGTGTTCTGTGTTTTTGTGTTTTGAATTAGGGACAGTGCCCCGGGGGTTGAGTCAGGAGAAGAGGTGAGGAGATCGATGGAGAGGGAAGGAGCATCTTAGAACGAGCTCTGTAGCTTTGGCTACTTGAACCATATAACGTGAGTGAACTTCTTAGGAAGTCTTCACACGCTGACACCTTTTCCTCATCTTGCCTGTGGAAATGTTACGTAGGGATGTCATGGTAGTAGTTGTGTAGGGACAGACAAATGCTTTTGACTTACCAACCCCAAATGAAGACAGATCTTGATGTGGGGGCAATCATTGCCTGCATTCTGATTCTGCAGTTTGTCATTCTTTTCATGCTCCAGCGTTTCAATCTCGCCCGTAGGTTTGGATCTGTATTAGTTCCAATGTATTTTTACAACCTCGTCTTGAGGTGTCTGTATGTCCAGTTATATTTGGCTTTGTAATAAACCCACTGACTTGGAATTCGGAGTCAGTGATTCTTCAGAGTCATGTTCCTTTAAAGCTGGTAGTTTGCCTCAATGAGTTATTTCACCCCTCTACAGTTCTCAGCAGGTAATAACGGTCCATTGACCAAGGGTCCCAGAGTGAATAGAGAGAGAGGAACCCGGCCCTATCAGTTGGTAGCAAGGATGGTTACCTCTGTAGTGAGGGGAGAATTTAGAAAGTTAGGGAAAGTTAGTCATAGAGCCCCAGAGAGCCCAAAGGATGAAAGCCCAGAGGATTGAGGATGGAGGACGATGGGCTTTGGCGGAGACTGACGGAGAGTGACGGTGCGGCGGGAACAGCGGTTCACAGTGGAGTGAGTACGCGCTCCATCACCACCAATACTTCTCCTCCAATGCTACCAAGACTGTCGGGGTGGGTATCCTGGTCGTTTGCTCTTTTAGGGGGACAGTAGGGGGGTAGGATAACTGACATACAAGGAGGACTGCTACCGTACTGTGTGCATGTAGGGGGTTCTCCTTTACCGTATCTTCCGTTTATGCCCCCAATAGAAACCAAGAGCAATTTCTGAAAAACAAAATACGAGACACCATGGTATCACCGGACCAAGCCATCCTGATAGTGGGGGGACCTCAACTTAGTGATGGATAATGCTCTGATTGCCCTGACAATCATAGACACCATCACTATAAACTACAGTGCTTTACTAAGTCAGATTAGGGGGGGCTTGGCCCAGTGGAGGCACTATTGTCTCTCCTGGCTCGGGTGAATAGCAGCTCTAAAAAAAAATGTGCTTCACAGGGCCCTTTATCTGTTCCAAGCTCTGCCTGTGACCTCACTGGTGCGAGTCCTCATATCGCTCCAGGCAGCGTTCAATTGCTTTGTCTTGGTGGGGTCTTGTCCCGAATGCACCTCAATCAGATATACCACCCAGCAGACAAGGGGAGAGTGGGAGTTCCCAACCGCATCCATTACTACTAAGCAGCGCAACTGCACTTCTTGGTGGAGTGGAACCACCTGAAAACCGAGAAGCATTGGCGCTTCATGCACTAAGCGCTAGCAGGAGACCACATCTGGAAGGTCCCTTGTTTGCTGCGCAGGCATAGGGCTCGGGGCCTCTACTCCTCAATGGTCACCAGTGTGGGGCACAGTGGCTGCTCAGAAAGGGCTGATGTCCTTCCCTTCATCTCTCACGCCCATATTAGGAACCTGTAGTTCACCCCGGGACTCCAAGCGGCAGAGTCTGCGGCGTGGCAACACTCCGGCTATAAATTCATGGGTCATCTTTATGACACTGATAGACTTCTTTCATTCGAACGCTTGAGAGACACTTATGACCTTCCTCAAGAAGAACACCATTGCTTCCTTCTAGTCCGATATTAGGTGACCCATATTGCTACACGGGAGTGGGCACAGAGACCGCTTACACAAAATGAAAAGTGGCTCCTGACCAAGCATAACGATAAGCGCCTTATCACCGGACTCTATGACCTATTGACACATCCATCTACAGTAGAGAAAACTCCAGTGCAGAGGCTGTGGAAGCAGAGTCTGGAGCAACCCCTCATACATAGAGAATAGGAGGATATTTGCTATAGAGCACAACACACTGCGCGCAACACTGCCAGCGTGCAAACAGCCACCAAGATAGCTACATACTGGTACCTTACCACCGTCAGGCTTCACAGTGGCAACCCCTCCCACACTGAGTGTTGCCGGTGGCATTGCAGTACACCGGGCACACTGCTCCATCTCCTTTTGTCATGTCCAAAACTAACCAGATTCTGGGATGCGTTCTTGACAGACAAAGATAATCATTTTGGCACACAACTCCCACATTTTTATTTCCTGGCTTTTGTCATCTTAGCAACAACAAGGTGGTGGATGGAATGCTTGAATTAATCGCAGCCACTGGCAATCACACGGGCCGCATCCCAATCCATTGATTTTCACCCACCATGCCACCTCTGTTTGGACCCAACCATATGCAAATCAGTCTTGACCCTGCCACAATGGGAACAAACTGCCAAGACAGGTCCTCTCTGAACTGGAATACAAGTGACCTAGGACCAGTTCCGTCCTTATTATAGGCTCTTCAGCCAGGTATAGCTTGATTCCAATGACACAGTGAGCACAGGACCCATGTCTGGGCATACCCGTCGCACTAGACCTGTCTGGCACACACTACTTTAGAGTGAGTACAAAGGGAAAGAGAGAGAAGGAGTGGAAGGAATTAATTAGAAATTTGTTGATACTACTGTATTATAAAGCGTAGCCAGGCATAGCTTATACTGTTGGACACAACCTTTAACAGTAGTTGTTTGTTTGTATTGCTGTTTATCTTCTGAAATAATGAAAGAAACAGATTTAAAACATAAAAAGGGGGTCTTAACTTGTGGTCTAAGGAGCCTTCGGCTCTGAGATGCCAATTCAGGGGGTCTTCCACCACTTGGAAAATTATACAATAACAGATTAATAAAGTGTATATAAATATAGAAGCAAATTGTAAAATGAAATTTTTTTAATGTTCTGTAAATGTGAACTAATTTGAAATTGGAGGCTATAAATTAAATTGGTATACATAGATTGATTAGTGGACTGAAGCAATGCAAGTACATCAAACATAATAATGATGTGTGACTTCAATTGAATTTGGAAAAGCTCCAACCTTCCTATTAAAATTAAAATGTTGATTTTTTTTCCATATATTTAAGAATTGAATAAAATATGTGATAATTTGTGTATTTGTTTGATCAATGCTTGTTTCCATATTTTTGTATATTGCTTTGCGGTTCAAATCATCAAAATTTCTTAGGACAGGGTCCTCGGATTCCAATAATGATTCTGTGGGAGTCCCCAGATTTCAGTAATGATTGAGGACGGTCTGCTGAAGTCAAAAGGTTAAGAACCACTGTTCTAAAAAATATAGGTCTATTTCCCTGATTAATACAGATTGCAAGATACACACAAAAAAATACAGGCAAAGCGCTTTGAGACTGTTGTTCTTTCCATCATCCACCCTGCCCAAACAGACTTCTTAAAGGATAGGCTAGCGGCAGGCACAACACATAAGTTGTGTCATGTGTCAGGTTGAGTGATACCAGGTTGTTTCAGAGGTACTAAATTTACAGTTGGAGAACAATTTATTCAGATAATGAGGATACTCAATGACAAGTTCACACTCAGATTCAGGATAAATATTGCTTTTCCTAAAAATATGCAACTCGATCTCTGGGTACAAGGCAGGGCTGGTTAATCTCCCTTCTTTGTTTTTGTTGGTCACTAAGCCACTAATATGCACAAGTAGAAATAATCTGAACATTACTGGGATGCCACTTAAATCCAGGAACACATAAAGCTGTGGCCTACACTGAAGATGTGCTTGTCTTCATAGCGAGCGCCTGCAAAGCCATTTGTGCTGTTTTTGATACCATTAACCGTTGTACTGTCCTCTCGGGCTACACCCTTAATAAGGAGAAATTTTAAATCGATTGTGCGATGCACAGATGATAGATGACATCAGTTTTTGTGGGCCATCATCCTTCAAGATATACCTGGGTATATTGTTTTATGATGTTTTACATATTTCTGATAGACTTATAGAAAAGACAACTGTTAAATTCAACACTTTTGTTCATGATTGGTCCCCCAAATATATCTCTTGGTAGGGAAGGATAGATACACTGAGAATGAGGTTCACCACCATTACTAATATTTTTGCTGAGTATGTTCCCTATGAAACTTTCACCGTACTTATATAGGTCAGTAAATGAGATTATATCAGAATTCATGTGTCACTTCATAAGAGTGAGGGTCTGTCTAAGAAAGTTATGTCTGATCTATGTGACTGACTGAATGACTATTAATCGTGGTTTTACAGTGATTATGATATGGGATTGTACTTTTTATATATGTGTGTATCTTGCTTTTATGGTTTATTTTAACCGACTAAAGCTTTAAATACTATTATGTCTGCGAAAGCAGCCGTGAGGACTGGTCATAGCCAAATTTACTCATATCAGACATTCTTTCGTGTTTGGTGGAAAGCAATAAGGCACCCTTTCCTTATCCTATCCATCTTTACAATGGAAAATATTGAGGTTAATCATTCCAGGTTCACTATAACTGACACTAAAAACATTGTGAAATTGGCTGTCAATATGAGCTGGATTTGGCGTCCATAGACTGCAAGTTAATGGAAACAAGGCAACTTTGTATCAAAAAGTGAACTGCTCCCCAAGATTTCCAACAGCTCAAACCACTAAATGATAAAATGGAACACAAACTTGCTAGTAAACCCCCTCCACCGCACCTGAATCTGAACACAAGTGATGAAGCAGCTTCAAGTCTGCCACTTCTACCTGTAAAATCAAACCAACTCTTACTCAATGCAGATTCCTTCAAGGCTTTATAACCCAGGCAGCTTTTTAGATGATAAATAATGGAACTGAAATGCATCTACAGCCAACCATAAATATGTGATCTTTCATCTTGTTTTCACTACATGGGGGAGAAGTGTTACCTACATTGAAACTTCTAAATAAAGCTGTTTCTAGACTTTGTCACACCTGCCCTATGCATCTTTGTGGTTGTCCCACTATCGTCTGACTTGATGAATCAGAGCTACTCTTAGTAGGCCTTATGGCTACCAATCGAGTGAAAATGACTCTACCCCAATGGAAATTTTCCAGAAGTCTGTCAACCCACAACTTGTGAGTCTTGTTGATATTTACACATAGGGCCTGATTACGAGTTTGGTGGTCCTCCTGTGGGTCTGCCACCGCTGCGCCCACAGAAGGACCGCCAAGCCCGTGGTGTGCCCGCCTGACGGATTACGACTTTAATCCATGGCGGGCGGAAGGTGCTGCGGCGGTCTCCCAGCGGCAGCTGTTTACGGCTCATAGGAGAGCCTTAACAGCAGACCGCCGCCGTGACAGTACCTGCAGCACGTTCCTGCATAATGCAGGAATGGGGGTGCAATTCCAGGGGGGGGGCACAACATTTGCCCCCTGCATGCACCTCCAGGCCCAGAAGTGGCAGGGCGCACTGTTAGGTCCCATTTAGTTGCTTTTCCGCCACCCTTTCATGGTGGGCTCACCGCCATGAAATGGGCGGTGGACAGGCAACTCGTTATATGCTTGGTGGTGCCGCAGCTGCACTGCCAGAATATTGCTGTCCCTTTCTGCTGCGCCACTGCAGTGAGAAACTGGATCGCGGCAGCTGTAATGTCATAGTCTGACCGCCACACTCAGAATACTGCGGGCGAACCCGCAGTGGTGGCGGTGGTCGGACCTCTAGCGCGAGTACGGCGGTCCTGAGGACTGCCTTACTCGTAATAAAGCCCTCAGTGCAGACAGCACAAGTTAAAGCCTTTCAAAATCCCACCGTTGGGATAGTTCACTCTGAAATAAAACGAACAAGTACCTTCAGAAACAAAAGACCCTGTGAGAGCTTTTGCCTGTACTCCCTATGTGGTTTCATCTATATATAAATCTACCACTATTTTCCTCTTTGCTATGTCCATTTTTATAATAGTCTATCTAGTCTCCCATCACTGGGCTTATGCAATTGCTTAACAAACTGAGGGGCATATTATCAAGAACGGCGTTAAAAATTATCGCCGGTTTAGCGGCAGAAAACTGCCGCTAAAGCGGCGATAATGGGCTTGATAATATGCCCTTGAGAATTCCAATAGAAGTCCATGTTCTGGTGTGAACATGGGCTTCTATTGGAATTCTCCAGGGCATATTATCAAGCCCATTATCGTCGCTTTAGCGGCAGTTTTCTGCCGCTAAACCAGCGATAATTTTAACGCCGTTCTTGATAATATGCCCCGAGTTATATGTTAGATTTTCTTTCTTTCTTTCTTTCTTTCTTTCTTTCTTTCTTTCTTTCTTTCTTTCTTTCTTTCTTTTTCTTTCTTTCCTTTAAATATAGTTTTTCTTATGGAAGGAAAAGTACTATATTCCACAAACACTACTGAATGTTACAAATTAATTTACAAATAATAGATTGTAAAAGTAGATGGAAATACCTTTAGTGAGAGACCCACAGAACAATTCACACACCAGGAAGAGCTGAACCCACAATCACAGTCCCCCATCTGTACATAGATACAATATCTCAATATAAGGGGTTGTCAGTATCAATAAGACAGGCCTACTTGCTTTGTCATGGTGTCACCACATTAGTAATATGTTATAATCCATGACAGAAATCAATGGGGATATTACCAATATTCAAAACAATTTATTTTAGTATAAAAAAACTTGCATTCTCAATCATCAATCTTGTCAATAAAACATTATGTTGAATAACATGCCCAAAAGTCTTATGTTTATTCCTACATTCCTGCCACTTCAGCTTTAGGATCATTCACCAGATGTCCCATCACCCCATAGCCCATGTGTACAAACAACAGCTCCTGGAAAGACTAATCCTGGGATCCAGCTGAAGTTTCAAAGCCCCAAAGTCCATCCTTGCTGAGGTTTAGAGGTCTTCTTCCTTTCATTTTAGCATTATTTCAGCTTTGCAGCCCTAGGCCCAGCGTCTCCTCAAGTGTCTTCTCCTTGTGCAGGGGTTTTAAGTGGTATAAAGGTTCTGGAAGATAGGCCTCTCTGTCCAATCCCAGGATGCCATGTCATCATTTCACCCCATCCCAACTCTTCTGCACAACTTTCTGGGAGAGTTCAACATGACGTCTTCAAGTGGTCTTTGGAAAGACCTTCCATGAGATTTTCCAGTCCTGCCTCCAACTGACATAGCTGCGTGATCCATTCCCACAAGAACATCAAAGGGGAGAACTTCCTGTGTTTGGCTCCGGAGGTCTGGCCTTCCTCCTTAGTTTCTCTCAGTTTGAGCCAACCCAGGCCAGGTGCAGTGTGAGGATATAATTAACACATGCAGATGTCCTCCCCACCCTTTCCTTTTCCAGGACTGACCTATGCACTGTTAAAAGCTCTATTGTGTGTGGAGGCATTTGATCCACCTGCTGGACGGTGAAGTAATTAACTTGACCCAATTGGGAGGAAAAAGGCCTTGAAACTGATTATTGCTGAGCCGGTGAAATATGACAATTCCTAAAGAACCTTAAGTATTACAGTTATCCCAAAAGGGGCAGCAAATCTGCACTCAGGCTACATGGCGATACAAAAGGGGATGATGCTGTCGGAAATCTTTATAAGGTCTGTTCTCTCTTTACTTGTCACTTAATGAAGGCAAAGAACACATATTTCGAAAGCGTTCAACGATTGTTACATGGGAATTTATTCTGGGCCACTCTCACTTTCCCGCACACTGCATGCAACGGATGACATGCTGTATCTCTCTCCGACAGAGCAGCGCACATATTGTCAAATGGCTCCTGTTCGCATTAATAAGTGGTATCCAATCTAAGTTCACGCTTAGCAGTTCTTCATTCCTGGACACACAAATGTGGGGCAAGGATTGTTTCCAGCTCAGCACATTTGTAGTAAATGTATTCCAAATGCGTTTCGTTTCAGGGATAGTGACTGATTCATTTCAGCATTTCAGAGTTTCGATGAGGTCATCGACCCTGATACTTTGCTTTACAGACAGTGATCAGACTTTGCAGTTACAATGATTGTCTTAATTTCACTTTGTGGTGGCCAGTAGATTTTTCAGCCACACCAAGTGCCTTAATCAGATAGTTGTCATTCCTTGCCCCTGATGTTTGGGTTTGAAACTTTGCAGGGCATGTGAAGACATCTTTTGTGAAAATTCATTCATGAGAACCACAGCTCAGCTTAGCTCTGATGAATAAATAGTTTATAATTATTGTATAAATATTTCACTTCCCTAGGGTTGCTGTATAGCCCAATATAGAATGAATCACAGGCGACTTATCGCACCTTGTTGACCGCCAGCCAATATACTCCAGAGCTGAGACATCCAATTGTATATACATGATAATACATGCTTTTTGACATATTATACACACAACATACTCCATGTTTTTCACCAAACAGTCTGTGTCCTATTTCCTTGGTCCTGATGATAATCCAGTTCATAAAATCAACACCGCCCGGGTCGAAAAGTTGATGCTAAAACCATTAGATGCCTGTATTGAGTAACCTCAGAGTGGGCAAAACTATGTATTGACTTCTTGACTTTACATCTTGAGATTGTATTCACTAAAATAGGGCATTTTCTTATATCTTTTTGCATCACAGCACAACTGTTTTGCCTTTATGAGCACTGCTCTGTTGCATTTATGTAGTTCTTGTTTGGAACACCTTCCTGGTAAATATGTATACTTTATGCGACACTTGAAATAATAGCCGTTTCACTTTACATTAAAAAAAACTTGGTATTGGTGTGTGTACTTTATCTACTTTAAGTGACATGTATAGGACTTTCTCAAGCCTCTCCATTAATAGACAATAGACATTATAAAGATTACCATTCACATTAGGAGGCCTACACCACAACAGCACCAATCTCTGTAGGTTCTCTTCTGGTACAACTTACCTGTGCGCAGATATCAGCTGAGCTAGACGATAGTCTCACATGCTCAGCCCACACATGTGTGTACATGTCTGCTAAACGTGTTCGCATGTAACCAGACCAAAGCCTTTTACCCTAGCTGTCCAACAGCAGCAGCCCTATCTTAAATGTGGACACTGGCAGTTAGCACTCCAAGTCCATTTTCACAGAATCTATACTGTGACTGAAACTCAGGTACTGAAATTCACTCACAGTAAAAGTCCAAAACTGGGTAGTTCAATTATCAACTAATTAAAAAAGGGTTGAACCAGTCACCTGAAAAATTTGCTTGATCCGCCCCACTGGCAATGAGTCAAGCAGTAAGCCCAACTTTATTAGTTCCAATGTACAATCCAGTTGATCAAACGAGAACCAACAAAATCAGTTTAAACTCTTCAGACCTACAAGGTTACTGGAAAAATCAGATGCGTAATGACACTGTGACATTTCTTAACATTTCCCAAAATAGAATCACACAGCAATCCAGACAATTCCATAGAGAAGACACTGTTAGCTCTTGCACAGCTGGAAAAATCTCATTATAACATTTAATAGCCAAAGAGATCATAAGAGAAATATTCTGATTCCCCTCTTGTATAATCCAAAACACATTTTATAAATATTTTTAACTTGAGCAATCAGTTTATAACTTGTCTAATTTCCTGTTATAGCAATGAGCTGTTTATTTTATTTTTTGCTACTTCATTCAATTTTTTGTGAGATAACTGGTCAAAACTGTTATTAACCCAATTGTAACACTTATTATAATGAAACCTAGGACCACTCTAAATAAAACAGGCAACATGGGTCCAAACAATTTAAAAAGATCAGCTTCCAAGATCCTCATCAGATCATCAGTAAAGTCTTTAAGGGGATCTCTGTTTACTTAGGGAAATTGCCCGAAATGGTCTGACTAGATCAGAGACAATTACCCCAGTAAATTTATTGTTGGGAAAATGAGATTAAGAATACCCTCTACCAACCGAGTTTCACCAGAGATCAGCTGCAGCAAGTTTAATGAATCCAAGAGATACTTGGATGGGAGGGATTGGGAAGTTGATTTTGACCAACTTAAATTATCCTTGCTTAATGATAACCTGAGAGTCCAAAAACCACTTGGCATGCAATGTCTGCTATATGAGATGTAAATTTTGCCCTGCAGTTTGATCGTCTATAGAGAGGTATGAAACATGAGTGTGACTAGCTGAAACATTACATTTAAGTGTAATCAATAGAACCCACATCTCTGGTTTCTGGATAACTTATTTAGCTGGAATAGCGTCCATGAGTGCCTCCACCTCCTCCCCTTTAGCCTTGTGAATACCCTCTCTGAAGATCTTAAATCATAGCAGAATTGGCAGGACAATAGTCAGCTTGAGGAAATGTGACCAATAAAGTGCTTTAATGGATATAAGAATCTTCTCCGCTAACTGTAAAGACAGTCATTTTGACCATGTATTACATTGATCTATCTCAGATCAATGTAGTAGTTTGGCTGGATTCTTTTTGAGGATGAGGTATTAAGCGACGAGTACAAAGTCGTGCCTTTGTACATGGCCCATCCTACTACCTATACCAGTGGTGCTTCATAAAGTTCAATTTGGGCCACGGCTGGGCCGCCTGTCTCAAAGCGTCAGTATTATGTGCTCTATGCAAGTAAATTCATGGTCAGGTACATAAAAACTCAGAAAGACATGCCCCTACATGAGATGCAGACACTCTCTGGGGGATATTCTCAAGAACGTGTGTTAACTATCGCCAAATTCGCTTAACGCAACTTCTCACATCGCAGTCTATTGCTGGAAAATAACACTGTGTTAACGCAGTATTCTCAACCCGGCGGCCCCATGCTATAGTCTCACGATAACGCGACAAATGCCCGCGTTAAAATTAACGCGACGCCGAAAAAATGCGAAACACGAACGCCCAAAAAGTTGCGATGTCCCAAATCGCGAAACAAAAACCAGCGATAACCAGTGACAGGCCTGCGAGTCCCACGCAACATGCGGGAAAATGCACTATAAAAGCAGAGAAAAGAAAAAAGAGAAAAAAATGTAACTGCGTAGCACCATGGACGCACCCGGACCGAGTGCAGAGGACACCGCGATCCCCACAAGCCCCACAGACGACCAGCCAGGAACCCCGGGGCCGGGGAAGGGCAAGGAGAAGAGGAAGAGGAAGACGGGGTTCAGTCCGCAGGAAAACCGGATCACCGTCACGGAGGTGACAGAACACTACCAACAACTGTTTGTCACCTCCACTGTGTCATCGGCAACCCAAACGGAAATATGGCAGTACATCGTGAACAACGTGAATGCAGTCGGAGTGTCGAGGAGGACAATGGAAGAGGTCAAGAGGCGCTGGAATGATGTGAAGGGCAAAACCAAGAAGAAACTCGATGCCAACATGAAAGCAGCAACGCACATTGGAGGTGGGGGACCAGCGGCACACCAGGAGCTGGATGACATTGAGAAAATGGTGGCCACAGTCATCAGTCGGGATACGGTGCCATGAGTTGGGGATCGGGACACTGCTCAACATGACCTGACACAACATCAGTGAGTACCGACCAGGGACTGGGGGGACGGGGGGAGATGGGCACAACGGCACACATGCACAATTAAGTAGAGCACACTGCACACCCACAATGACTCTGGATCATGTCCCTGATCCCCGTGCCACACTGCAGCACACATACAGAAACTCAGGGAATGTGTGCTGAAATGAATTTATTTGCACATGCTGTGCCTGTGGTCATCTTGTACTGTCTCATGATTGCTAAGGACTGTCACAATGTGACGTCCTCATGTGAAGAAATTGTCAATGATGTTGTTCCTACGGGCTATTCCTGCTGCAGCTGCAGTGGGGTGTGGTCCACCTGCCTCATCTTCCTCATCATCGTCCGGTGCATCTGGCACTTGTAACCATGGGGCATTGGTGCGCACACATATGTTGTGCAGCACACAAAATGCAACGATCATCTTGCACACGATGTCTGAGCTGTACAGGAGCCTTCCACCTGTGATGTCCAGGCACCTGAAACGTGACTTCAACACGCCAAATGTGCGTTCCACGATGCCCCTGGTGCGTTTGTGGGCCCAATTGTACTGCCTCTGGGCCTGTGTGTTCGGGGCTCGGAGGGGTGTCATCATCCAAGGGCAGAGTGCATATCCTTGATCACCTGTGACAGTGCAGAGAGACATGAGTCAATAGTTGGTTCTGCATGATGTGTTGGCAGGCTCACTAGTTGATTGGCGTGTGACATGTGTGTCATAGCGATTCCTGTTTAACATGTACTGCTTGTAGCAAATGAGCGCCATCAATGTGTATTACATAGCCTCACTGCTGCTCCTCCCTCCCCCCGAGCCTATTTACTTGTGTGCGCTGCGCGGTTGCATCACTTGCACTCCTACGGCACACCATTGTCATGCCTGTCTGCGCATGTCCACAAGCCTGACAACCACACTGTGATGTTGTGCATTGAAGGTGGGCAGCCACGTGTGTGTAGGCCTATGGTAAGGATAGGGCGGACACAGATGTAGAGTTCATGGCTGGCTGAACTCGCGATGCGGTCTAGGCAAGACCTTTGGCTTATGCTGCGATACACACACAACAGTTGGCATGTATGATCCCGGACCCCTAGCGGGCTTGCGCTCATTTATTTATCCCTTTGGCCGAGCCCGCACTCCGGGGGCATGTTACATTGCAACTTTGTCCATTGCGGGACGGGTGGCGCCGACACTACAACAGAGACACACGCATTAGGTACTTCATTGGCAAGCCCAACACCTAACCACGCCTAGAGACCTGGGGTGATTATCCACACCCCTACACTAGACTGCCGTACGCCAGCCCACTCCGGCAACGCCTACAGGGGGGTACGACACAGCTACATGTCCCAGGTCTCACCCACTGCCTGAGGTGACATGGTTGCGTCCGCTGTACACAGCACAATGCAATGTGGTAGGGCCCGGGGCCCTCATGCATACACAATGACCACATGGACACACTTAGATAGATAGTTGAACTGGCTACGGGCACGTGCGCCCGACCCCTTTCATTGCCAGGGTCACATGTCCAGTGACGCCTGTGCTGGATGGGTGTGGGGTGAGTGTGAGCCAGCCCTCAAGGAGTGGTTGGTGCTGGCAACAACTACAACAGTGATCAGACAATCAGAAGTTCACAGTTCAAACAGCAAGGGTCCATGACTTGAGCTGCACAGAGTTAGTGGCCCTGGATGCACAGCGGCCGGCACATGGAACACCGCCACGGGAGGGTGACTACCGGTGCACTGAGGTAGGGCCACGAGAGCTGAGCGGGTCATCGTCGATGTCCAAGGTGAATGTCGCCGAGGGTTTTGGGGGACAGTGGAAGGTGTTCTTCCAGGGCATGATACAGAGGGCAGTACCAAGCAGACACAGGCAATATGGAGGAGATGAATGCTACAGACTCATTTTTGACACCAAGTCAGTATCAGCAACATGATGATGAAGACAACCCCCAGGCCATCGACTCAGACGCCACCAAAGCTCAATCAGAGAGTGTCCATGAATTTCAGGCCACGGAGTCAGTGGCACCAGAGCTGAAAGGGGATGCAGTCTGCGATGAGGCCTGTACAATGGTATAAACTCTGCCATAAATAAATCAAGGCTCAGTTCCAAATGTGTGACCTACTTGACCGTAGTGTAGGCCGGAGGCAGCGGTCAGCAGGGGCCCCCAGCCACGTGTCCTTGGCTTGCAATGCACAGAGTTAGTGGCACCAGAGCAGTTGTTGGTAGTGTTCGGTCACCTCCGTAATGAGGATCCTTTTTTCATCCGGACTGAACCGCGTCTTCCTCTTACTCCTCTCCTTGCGTACAATGATATGGACTCTGCCATTGAAAAATCAAGACTCAGTTCCAAATGTGTGACCTACTTGACCGCAGTGTAGGCCGGAGGCAGCGGTCAGCGCGGGCCAACCGCTGTTCAGGCAGCTCCCCCTGGTACTCTCACACACGACGTTGGAATGCCATGTGGCGATGATTTATGGTTGACGGAGGTAGAAGCACCAGAGCTGAGCGTGTGTGCAGCCTGCGACGATGCCGTGACCTGCCTGGTCCGGACTGGATTGGATTGGTGTGAGGCCTGCTGGACCGCAGTGTAGGCCGAAGGCAGTAGCCAGCAAGGGCCCACAAGCACATGTCGTTGGAATGCTATGCACAGAATTGGTGGCACCACATCGAAGGGAGTACAGTGATTTAAAATCTGCCATACACATATGTACTCTGCCATTGTATAATCAAGACTCAGTTCCAAATGTGTGACCTACTGGACCGCAGTGTAGGCCGGAGGCAGCGGTGGAGTACGTCAACGAGAAAGGAGTACTGGGGGCCTGTGTCGTGGAGGCCATGATGGTCTGAGGGGGCTTCCAAGGTCGCGGGCCTCGGGCTTGGAGCTCGCACAGGCACTTGGTGGGCCCTCTTTGACACACGCCGGTGTCGGCAGGTGAGCAGTGAGGCCTGGGTGCGCTGGGGCGGGCAAGACGGGTCTTGGGACCAGCGGCCTGGGGTGCAGCAGGCGCACAGGATCGCAGGCACCGCCGCTCACGGCGTCGGCCTTGTGGCGGGGTGAGAGGCGCTGCCCTGGCAGACATGTTGGCCATTCCGGAAGAGAACTACGCCCAGAGTAACGGGCTTTTTATTCACACCCCTACGCTGGCCTGGCGTAGGTCGGGCCAGCCCACTCCGCTCACGCTTACAGGGGGGGACGTAATCAGCTATATTTCCACGATCTTCCCCACTGGCTGCGGTAACATGGTTGCGTCCACTGTCCAGTACACTCCAGACACCAGCAGTGTATGTCGACATGGAAATGTCTGTGGTCTGCATACTGAAGTCTGTCCAGCACATCCACGCCACACTTGGCATTGTGTACATTCACATTCATGGGTCACTTGCCTCCTTCGCACATGCCTGGTTCCCACCTCTCCCCACATTCTGCTATTGTGTGGCTGAGGTGCCATGCCGTTGATGGCTTGTGTACATGGCTAGCCCAAGTTGCCACAGTAAGTTGTGTTGTCGTGTCTGGAATGTGGGAATGTTGGTCGTCATGTTGTATGTGATTTTGTGATGTGTGCATTCCCAGAGTTGTGAGTTGTATGTTGGTGGAGTTGAGGTGTGTGGTGTGTTCAGTTGTTACTTACCGACGAGCAGTGCATTTCCATAGGTGCCATCCTGAAAGCGCTGGTTGATGATGGACTGTCGGAAGATGAAGGAATCATGCACACTGCCTGGGTAGTTGGCGACGACATTGGTGAAGAGTCCCCGGTGGTCCACTATTGCCTGCACATTGATGGAATGCGTGTGTTTCCTGTTGCGGTAATTGTGTGCAGTGGCGGCAGGGGGCACGAGGAGTACATGTGTGCAGTTGATTGCCCCCAACACGTGCGGGAAGCCAGCTATGGCGTAGAAGCCTTGCTTGATCTCCAGCTGTTCCTGCGCAGTGTGTGGGAAGTAAAGTTGCTGGGGTACCAAGCTGATGATGGCATCCAAGACAGGTGTGAGGAACTTTGACAGGGCTGGCTGTGAGACTCCTCCGACTCTGGCAGTTGTTGGTTGGAAGGTACCAGAGGCCAACAGGTGCAGCACAGCCAGAAGCTTTGTCTGCGGAGGGATGTTGGTTCTCCGCTGTGTTGGTACCGTCAGCCTGTGGGCAATGAGGGTCAGGATGCGGAGGATGGTTGTCCTTTTGAGCCTGTAGTGGGCAATGACTTCCTCTGGCGTTAAGTCTCCGAGGCTGGTGCGTTTTCGGAAGGTCCGGTGTCTTTGTCTGCGCTGCCTCTGTGGTGGTCCGGGGGGGGTGGTCCTGGGGGTGTGGGGGTCCTGGCGCTGGTGGCGGTGGGTGTTGTGGCCCTCTTGGGGCTCCGAGCTGCATGATCAGTAGCTCCATGACGTCTGTTGTTCTTCAGGTGTAGCTCTGGGCTGGGCTCCCTTTTATGGTGCAGGTTGTCGTCCGACTTAACACCAGGTAGGAGCAGGTGTTAAATCCCTGCTGCTAACGCGCCTTATCCCATGTTTTTGAATCTTATCGCCGATCTGGCTGGTCATTGAGAATGTTGCGGAGTGGTGTTTCCGTGGGTTTTTGCACGGGAATGCCTACTCTGCATCTCATTAGTGTTAGTTGCCGGTGTCATCCGTGGCGATGTTTTTTGCGGCTCCTATCGCGGGAAAACTGGTGATGTCGGCTGTTAGCACCTGCTTGTGAATGGTACGATAAATTTATCGCCACTTTGGCTGCGATAAAGTGCTGCTAACTCGGCGATAAGTCCTTGAGAATATGCCCCTCTGTGTGCTGTTTTATTGAGGCGGAGATGGGGATGATTCAGGGATATAGACATCATTTAAGATGCCATCTACAGGATGTTAACACAAATAGAATAGAAAAAAGACTAAAATAAGCAAAACTTAGCAGTGTCCCTGTTCCCTCAAAACAGAAGTAGGAAAGTATAAATCTAACAGAGGGGCATATCAATCAATTTACCCAAAGCAAAAATAAATAACTAGAAAACAATAAAGGGCACTTTTTCTTTCTGTAGAAGAAATGTAGCTCTGTATTACTAGTCTCATTCCATTTGAATCCAGGGGCATCGGCTAATTGGCTGCTTCTGCATAAATTTGAACTTTTTTCTGGACTCTCCTGGAGTGAAATACATTTTCCCTTTCATGTTTAGCTCTGCAGTACTTTCTATTCTCAGTTTTTTTAGAAAACACATGTGGTTACTGTTGTTTCAAGTGATCACCAAATGCCGTGTAGTCTTTGATCTCAGTGGAGTTATGGGGTCACGCGCAACTTGTTGAAATAATTGTGTCAGTGAAGCAAGTATTTGTGGGTCGAAGACCAGCATTGGAAATTGCGCCATCTACCTGGAATTATAGTTCACAAGCTGGAATTTCAGTTGCTACTTTCAAGCATATGGTTGACATAACTAAATCGTATCAGAAATATGTAGCACAATTCCTTTACTCTCATATTTGTTTAACATGCATCTATAGCAACATGATTTCACCCTGTGAGTTTAAAACCTTTGATGGACTCAACATAAGCTTGGCAGACTGTTCTCTCAAATTGAAGACACATGCAAAGCTCTCTAACCTGCTTTCTTTTTCCATACGGTAGTTATGATACCACATTTACAGTTGATTAAAGGGCAGACCTGTAACGTGCTGCCAGTATATGAAAATGTTTTGTTACAGCTTGCTCAAAGCCATGTTTACTTTGAAATTATATACATTGCTTGTTTTTTTAGGGCGGGGGTCTCCTTTCCCACAGTGTTGTGATTTGATGACAGGACTTAAGCACCCGGGCCTCATTTATGAAAAGTGTCAAATCGCTGTGGTAAAACAGCGATGCAACACTTTTCAGTGCGCCCTCCTTGCGACACCATGGATGCGCCGTATTTACTGTACGGTGCTCCATGTTGGAAGGATTGACAGATACGTGCAAAAATGGCGCATTGCTGGGGTGTGTCTGGAAACAGATGCAACTCCAGCAATGTATAATTTCACATGGGGAAGCCCCATGTGAAAAGGCCTGCGTAACCACTTACACATCCTTCAAGCAGGCGTAAGGATTTGAAGCAGCGAGGTCATAGAAGTTTCGCAGTGAAATCTCATACATTTCACTGCGACACTTCTACCAGCCTTTTCTGTGCCGGAAAGCCCACCCTGCATCCATTCTACCTATCGCAGATATAATGTAGCAGAGGGGTTTACAAAGTAATGCATCTGCCTAGATGCGTCACTTTGTAAATATGGCGGTGTGGCACATTTTTTATGCTGCCGCAATGTCACAAAAAGTGACGTAAGGGCCTCATAAATTAGGCCCCGATTCTTTAAAAAAAATACATACCAGCAATGACCCCAAGTTTTTCTTAGAAGTCAGTCTCCACTGCTGTCACATGCTTATGCTGTGGAATACCAAGACTGCCTAGAATCGATTCAACCTCATGTTCCTTTTTTCGACCACTCTACACCTCCTGTCTCTTTAGCTAAACCCTACAAGTTATTTTTCATCCCTGCTTTCTCAGTTTGTAACCGTTTTACTTTCTCTTCCTTCTTTCTCCCAGTTCTGCCTTTGTCTTTCATGCTGATTCAATGTCTGATGTTGGAAAAATAAATCCCTGGCAACCAAAAGTGAAGCCTACCACCTGCAACCACCTGCATAAATTAAGCATAAATCAAGCACCACCTCACATTTCGATCTAGTAACATCTTAAAAATGTATTAATTACTCACAGGAGAATCAGAAAAGAAGTAAAACAGAAACCACTAGAGTTAGCTTAGATGAGTTGTGCTGAGTCTGACTTTTAAGTTGGGAACCTTTTGCCCTCAACTAAAACCAATTAGTAAACTATAAACTGGGCATTTTCTGTAACTCTGAAGATTGTACATGCCATACTATACATGAGGTGTATATTTTCACACATCTCGCTATTCCTACGACTGAAAAAGATTTAAATCCTGTGAACAAAAAAGGTTACAGTGGCAGTGGAACAGAGAAGAGAGGAGAAGGGGAAATAAGGTGAAAATTAGCACATGAAGGCTTAGAATCACAGAAGTGAACATAGCAAAAGTTACCGTATAGGGGAAGAGAAGAAAGACGAAAGAACAAAGTGTGTATGACCAGATCATTTGAAGAAGGGAAAATAGAGGGAAGGCCTACTGAAGGGGAGAGTGAGAGATGATGCAAATTTACAACAGAGAAGAGTGAGGAGAATTTGTGAAAAGAAGAGAAAAAAAGCAAAAAATGGACGGATTAAGGGAAATTAGAGTGATGAAATGAACTCAGAGGATTTAGAATAAACTCAGCAAAGGAGTGGGGCTGGGAGTGGAGTGAAGGAAGAAAGATATACCAGCAGAGGAGAAATCCTGATAGAAGTTGAAATAGGAAGAATTGATAAAGATGAAAAGGGGAGCAGAGAAGGGGAGCCACCATTAGTGGCATATGTACGAACCTTAAAGAGAAAATTGATAACAGGGTGTTGGAAGTAACAAGTGGTAAAAAGGAGGGAGAAAAAAACAGGGATACATTTAGTGAGCTTATAAGGGAAAAGAAGGAAGGGTAATCGTAAAATGGGGTTGTATGTCTACTAGACACATTTCAATGAAAAAAAGTCACCAGACCATTGCTGATAAATCTATTCTAATAAAACGTTTGATTAACATTATATTCACCAGATTGCTTAAATCAAACTAATGAATACCCATTTGTAAAACGATTCTACTCGTCTTTTCATGACGATCTATCCCGAGCTTCCTTTTCTTCTTCTTGCTCATTTTTATTCCTTTGGATTTGCTTTTTGTTAGACCTGTCAGCTTAGGGTGGTTTTCCCCCAAACGGTTTGCCTTACTCCTCCATATTTTTCTGATCTCGTTTTTGTTGGCCATAGGACTCTGTGCCCTTTACCACTGATAACCAGTGATAAAGTGCGGGGCGTGGCTTGACAGCCAACAATGGCGGACGTGTGAGCTCGATGCTCCGCCTCGGCCCACTAATTATCCTGTCGAACGCAGAGTTCTACTGGCCCACGGCGGACGACGGGAGCACCCGGAGACATTGGCAGTGCCGCGGGGTGCCAGAGTCGATCTCCTGAGCATGGGGGTCGACTGGCCTGGCACTCCCCGAGGGGACGGCCGGATCAGCTCCCTGAAAATGGCAGCAACACGCCTGAGATCCAGGAAGTTGGAGCGGTCCTAAGCTATCCCGCAGCGCTGGACTGGAGTTCTACCGGGACCTGGTTAGTGGTCTGCCTCAAAGTATGTGCCATGCGATCCTGTGAACGCGGAGGCTGCGCCATCTCTCTGTGAGGCCAAGGGAAACACGCTGCGGCCGAGGAGCCTGAGGCTGACGTGGTGTACGGAGACTGCCAAGGCGAGCACCGCCACGACTCTGGGCCGGTCGGCTGCCAGCATGCCTTGGAGGCAAGAGAATTAAAGCCGGAAAAGCAACACCTCAGCAAAAACAGTGGAACCCACCAGGGTGTGAGGTCTCGGCTAGACCTGGAGATAACAGGAGTGACTCTGGAGGCCTCTCGGTGGCGGCGCTGTGCGCTTGGGGCCTGGGCTGAGGCCTGATGCTCACTGGGGCACAGCCAGATCTGACCCCCACATACATCGTATACGGCCCTCCAGTTGCCTTGGGAAGGGCTCGCGCACTCTGAGGAAACGAGGCGGTGGTGGCCAGATTGAATGAGCGGCAGGATTTGGGGCCGCAGAAGATATGTGGTGAGAGGGGGTGCCCTCCCGGAGCAACAACGGAAACTCAGGGTCTAGGTCGGGGCCCAGCAAATGGCAGGGGGGGGGCCTGTAGCTGACTCCCTTTCTGCGCCTGCCAGCTGGCCTGGCTGGGGCCTTGGTTTGGCCTAGAACTGACAGTGTGGAGGAGGCAGCACATGAGACGAAGAGGCTGCGGCTGGACAGGCCTGTGGCGCATACTGCTGGAGACCAAGGTGCGTAATACAAGCTGACAACCCCCACAGAACCCAACCGACACCGGATACCACGGGTGGCTGAAAAAGAAAGACGGTGCCCCCTCTGGATGCTGTCATCCGGGATTGATGAGACCCTGCAGGTAAGAGGAGCAGAGGTGACTCACCTGGGGAGCGACAGCTGCTCGGAGCCTTGACTGAGCCTTGGTGACTGTGAACTATTCTCTCCCCCGGGGAGGGGGGGCACAGATGGCCACTCTGATGTGGATATGGACAACTGGTGGAGCCTGCTTGGGTGCAGTCTGATTGGCTGGGAACAGCGTGAGAAACGGACATGAGTGGGGTGGCTCCCAGGGACAGACTCATGCTGCCACTCACACCCCTTACAGCAACTCATGCACCCACTCACTGGCCCACAAAACCACTCGCACACCCACTCACTGACCCATACCGCCACTCACTCACACACCCACTCACAAACCCATACAGCCACTCAAACGCCCACTCACAAACCCATACAGCTACTCACACACTCAATCACACACCAATGCAGCCAGTCACACACTCTGCCACAGAGCCATATAGCTACTCACACACCCACTTACAACCATGCAGCCATTCACACACCCACTCACCGACCCATAAAGCAACTCATAAACCCACTCACTGAACCTCAAAATCACTAACACACCGACTCACAGACCCATACAGCCACTCACACACCCACCCACAGACCCATACAACTACTCGCATACCCCCTCACACACCCATATACCAGTCACAAACCCACTCAAAAACCCATACAGCTATTCACATACCCACTCACAGACCCATACAGCTACACTCATACCCAATTTCACACCCATACAGCCAGTCACACGCCCACTCACAGACCCATACAGCTACTCACACACCCACTCACATACCCATTCTGCCACTCACACCCCTCTTATGGACCCATAGCACCACTCACACACCCATAGAGCCACTCACTCACCCACTCACAGACTGATAGAGCCACTCACACACCCACTCACCAACCCATAAAGCAACTCATACACCCACTCACTGACCCACAAAATCACTCACACACCCACTCACTGACCCATAGCACCACTCACACACCCACTGACAGACCCATACAGCCACTCACACACCCACTTACAGACCCATATAGCTACTCATATACCCAATCACATACCCATACTGCTAGTCACAAACCCACTGACAGACCCACTCACACCCCCACACAATCATTCACAAAGCCACTTGCATACTGACATACCCACTCAGAACCGCACAGCCACTCACACACCCACTCACATACCCACTGAAAGACTCACAGAACCACGTAGTCAGTGACACACCCACTCACAAACTCATTCACACACTGAAACACCCAGTCACAGACCCACAAAACAACTAATACATCCACTCACAGGCCCATACAGGCACGTACATGCTCACTGTATTAAATGTGTTGTTGTTTTAAATGAGTGCTTCTGGTTGGAAATGGATCTGCATATCCGTCGCGGGGCCAAAAGTGTTACTGTTCTTTATTAAATGTGTGCTTTTGGTTGTGGATCCGCAACAGATTTTTTAGAAAGTAAAATATAAATACAAAGCATTAACAGCAAATTGTTGAATGCTTGTAAGGGATTCTGTTTGGATCCTCAGCAAATTTACATGGGGGGGCCATGCTGAGCGCCGCGAAAGATCCAGCCAAAAACACTACCACTTTGGGCTTCTTCACAAAACTCATGGAAAGGGTTAAAAAAACAGTCACCATTTCAAGTGGCATCACCAAATTAATACATGAAAGGAAGCCTGTGATTTGCTAACTACAGCAGCATCAGTGAAATGAGAGTGGGAAGGGTAGCCATTATTGGTACTTTTGTACTAAGAGTGGAAGAGCATTGCTATATTTCTGATTTGAGATTTGCACCAAAAAGATATATTAAGTGATATCAAGAGAAGAGTTGGAGTGCAGCAAATACATTTTACTGGTATGTGAATTAGGGTGTACTGTAGAAAGACTATGTGTAAAAAACATTATAACAGCATATAAGCTGAGATAACATGTGTACTTTACAATAAAAGGAGGAATAAAAGGGAGGTTAGTGCAGGACATTAAGTTAACACATACTAACCAGCAAAGAAAAAAAAAGAATCAGTATACTGAAAGTCTAGTTATTTTATTAAGCCACTATGAATTAATGTGTTAGAAATTAGATGTGGGTGCTTGGTCATAGTATGTAATTTTATGGTATGTAATTTGCACCAACTCACACAGTCGGGCATGCACTTACACACCCAGTTACACTCCCACAAAATAACTTATGTACCCGCCACTCATATAGCCAGACACTGACTGACGCACTCAGTTGCACACCCATAAAATTATTCACACACTTATTTACTTACCTATACATCCACTTATATAGTCATTCACACACCCTTACAGGCACTCTCACACCCATTCACAGATCTATACAGTGATTTATGTACCCAGAACTCAGACAGTCAGTTATACACACTTACATACCCATACACCCAGTTATACACCCAGTCACCCACTCATACAGCTACTCCCATACCTATTTACAAAACTATACAGTCACTCATATACCCAGTCAGACAATGGCACTTACATATACATTCACACACTGATATAGTACTTATGAATCCACCACTACTAGAGCCACTGGCACACAATTTACACACCCAAACACTCAGAAACACAGCAGTTACCAATATATACAGCAGCTTCCATACCCATTTAGACACCCATACAGTCACTAGCACACCCAGTCATACATCCACACAACGTCTTAGACATACAGTGAGAAACTCACAGAGGCACCGATAGTCTCACTCACATATGTAGTCAACTGCTCACACACCACTCACCCATCCGTACAAACACTCATATAATATAACATAACATGTGTATTTGTAAAGCGCATGTTCACCTAGTGTTATTTTCCATATAGGTACACCAATATAGTCTCAGGTAACATTCTAACCTTCTACCTATATTCGTCCCTACATTACATACATAACAGGCTGTTAGGACTGACCCTTTACCTAGTTACGGTACTGCTTACAGAACGTGGGGTTTTCCCTGAACAATAGCCTCATACATTATGCATGAGGATTCTTGGATTCTTGGAAACTCAGCAGGACTACCATCTCCTGCATAATAACTATGTACAAGGTTCATTCCCAACGTCATCCTAAGTCCGACAATGGCACAGCAAGGTAGAACCCTTGGGGAGACCTTTGGGTATATAAACATCACATCTTGCTGAGATAGGGAGAGGAGATCAGGACCTCCCTGCCAACACACTGACGTGAGACGCTGATGTTCCTGCATGCAGATACTCCAGCTCGCAGTGGTCTAACATCCCTTGCGGGGTGTCCAGCTCGAGACCAAGACAGGGTCCCACAGTCTCTCACTTCAGGTAATGGGGTTGACTTTATCCTAGAGGGAGTCTTGGCTCAACACCTACATACATGCTAGGTACACTTAGGTACATCTAGTTAGGGTTGCGTCGTAGGAGTAGCATTTTATTGTCATGTATTTTATATATTTGCCTGTATTCATGGTTATAGCAAAATGGTAGAAATCTACCATCCTTTTACCTTCTTAGTGCTTCTAATCGTTTATATCTGTTTCTGTCTAGTGGTTGTTTCAGCACACCTATTTTACACTAGAATAACGACTGTTCAATAAACGCTTATTGAAAAACGTCCATACCGTTTATTCTGTGTATCTCTCTGAGAATAAGTCAGCACGAGTGACTGAGCGAAAAGCAGTACACTGTTTCCACGTTCCTGAGGGATCAGGGTTGTCATGTTCGATAGTTGTCAAGAACTATTACCTCCTTGGTAAGGGGAGTTTCTAGTGTCACTGTGAGCTAGCTGGTACACAGGGCAACATACCCGGTGGGGGTGTATAGAACCAGTCTGACACCAATCCTACAGTGTATGTTGTCTAAACGCGCAGATCTTATATAGGTTTATAAGAACTACACGACATGGCACCGCCAACGTTGATTGGGTACTTATTTAATGGTCAAATCTGAGTAGTTCAGTTGTGCTATTCTCAGAGACCCCTACTCACATTTCCCCAGAGACGTCTGGAGTGGGAGGGTACAAAAAATCTGCTGCAGCTGAGTAGGCAAAATCCTATGTATTGGCTGTTGGTTAATCAAGCTTGAAGGACACATTGTTCCTATTGTGCATAAACACCTTATCTCAGCTCCCTTGAAATACTCTTCTTACTAAAAACAATGACTGAGCAGCATGAGCAGCAGGAAAACGCTGTGCATGACCTAAATCTCTCAGCCGAAGAAAAAGATGCAGATGCAATACAAATTTCAGAAAATGTTAGAAATGCCATCACCCTAAAACTAGCAGCATATGGTTTAACAGCTAGGGGTGGGCCAGTAACGTTCGTGATTGAGGCACACGAATCATATTGAACAGAGGTATTCTACTCATGGGTTAAATTTCCACAGGCAAATGCACGAACAAAAACATTTCATTACTACATAGAAGATGACATACCGAACTAATATTGTCCGTACGAGGATATTGAAGTTCCACTCACTTACCAGGAGCAGATATACTGGTTTAAAGGTGCCCTCCCCCATACAAGAAATAAAGTAAGACTCGGTCCGCTCGGAAGAGACGGAGCAACATGGCCAGTACTAGCGGCCTACACACCACATCCTGACATTGAAACAATGCCAGTAGGAGACTTAGGTACACTTCATAAACAAACTAATAATACTTTACAGAAACATGACACAGTTTGTGATGAGAACACTCACACTTCAGCCAGCAACGGCTATACCAACAGGTCCGATTCAAACATCAACAACTAAAATCACACCACAAACGTTACACGCCGTGATGGGTAAAATGCCCACTAAACGTGGACAAATGCCATTCTGGATAGCTAAAAAAATAACACAGCTAGAGGCAGTATTTCCGCACACGGGTCCACAAGAAAAGCATAGAATGCTAACAATTTGCTTGTCCATGCGGATAGCTCCCCAGATAGAGGATTGTACCACTTGGGGTACAGTCTTCGCTGCCATAAATACCGGGACTCATGGTATCCCTTCATTAGCAGTAATACCAGATGTATTAAGACAAATACAGAATGAGTACGGGGCAGAACCTGCTCTGAACTTGAGATGAAGTTACTAGGTAACTTTGCCCAGGTATCAGCTATAATATTAGCAAACATTAAAGGGGACGCAGCAGCAGTGGCAATACGCCAACGCCTGAGGGATTTCACTCCTTTACAACAGGAGACAGAATTACCTCAAATTATTGAAACCGCATATGCAGAATTAGGTAGAGATAGTTTGGGAGCTAGACCAGTAAAACCTCAACTGATGGGAGGTCCCGAAAAAGAACACACCAAGCAAACACCTGCTTCTTCAAAGAAGAAATGGGACAATAACAAAAAACAAAAGATTAGATCTCAATCCAGAGGTAGGTCTCCTCAGCAGGAGCCCTCCGAAAGGAGGTATAACCTTAGGAATAGAGATAACATTAAAAAACCTGACAGGTATCAGGACACTGATACACGTTCCTCTCGTTCCTTTCAGGGTTCATCAAAAAACTCTGAGAGGGAAGGCCGGTCAGAATACAGACAAGAAGAGCGTACAAAGTCCAGAGACACGCAACGCACTTCAGACTTCGCATCCAAAAAGGAAGAAAAGCCTAAAGCAATTCAAAAAGAAGAAATTAGCAGTTCTTAAGATCAGACATGCCCAGAATTCTGAGGACCCAACTACTGAACGGGGAATGGGCTCTGACGATGCTAGACAGTGCAGCAGAAGTAACAATAGCTCGCCAGAACCTGATGGAATTTCTGGGTACAGCGGAGCTGAGTGAACATATCACTGTGGAAACACCTGATACTAGTGTAAGCATCCCACATAGGTTACATGAAATAACACTCGAAATGGAAGGGGACAAGCCCAGAAAAATTAACGGTCTCTTTTGGGAGAACCTGACTTTTGGCTATGCCATTCTTTTAGCTGAAAGAGATTGGCCGCCTGCTATTGTTATGGATTGCCCAAAGGGAGAAACTGTTATTTTTCCAGCCTTTTCCGACCTCGTTCCCATACACTTAAAACACACATATGCGCAGAAGTGGGTGTAGCCCTTGCCCCTGCACTATATTGCAACCATGTTGGGTGGGATGAAGAGTCAGCTCACCACGTGATACCACTAAAATCTACTCCAACTCCACAGAGACAGTATCCAATAAAAGAGGAAGCGAAAAAACAGGTCAGGGAGATCTTAGATCAACTCGAATACCAGGGTGTGATTGAAACTTGCACCTCTTCAATGAATAATCCTTTGTTTCCCGTAATGAAACCCGATAATTCATATCGTCTAGTTTTAGACTACAGACATCTGAACTCATGCACAAAAACATTTGGAGTACAGAACGCACACAGTGCAGCATTAATGAATACGATTTTGTGGAAAAAATACAAAACAACACTAGATATCTCAAATAGATTCTTCTGCCAAAATATAGCGCCTGAGAACAGATATTTGACTGCCTTCTCAGCGCTGGGGTCCCAGCGTAAATTTTGTCGACTCCCCAGGGGTATAAGAACAGCCCGGGGTTGTCTTCCGCCAGGGTAACTGAGTTACTTCAGAATCTGGATGAAGAGGCATTGTCCTATGTAGATGATATTTATCTGACGGATGATGACCTGGAGGAACACTTGACCAGGGTGAGCACCATAATTTTGGGATTTGCCTCGGAGGGCTACAAGTTTAACTTTAAAAAAATCGAAAATAGCCCACCTCAATGTCCTATTTTTGGGATATGAGCTTTCAAGTGAAGGGAGAAGCTTGGCAGCTAACTTTTTAGAAAAGTGTGCGCTGCTCCAACCTCCAAAATCATTAAAAAATTTACAATCTATACTGGGGTTCCTGAATTTCGGCAGAACATACATTTTTGATTACGCAGGAAGGGTTAAACCTTTCTACGTCCTCATAAGACCTAATTTTTCAGTTAGGCAATGGACACCTGAACACACAGATATCCTTCGTTCCCTACAAGCTGACATGATAGCGTCCAAGCACTTACAGACATGCGTAAATGTCTGCAGTCTAGTAATCCGTATAGTTGCGGGTCAATCTGGGTACACCTACCTAACATACAATGAAGGTGAAACGGTACCCATAGCATACAAATCACACTTATACACGAACGCTGAGAGGCGTTTTGCATCCACAGAGAAAATTCTGACAGCTGTACAGACTGCTGTAGTGAGAGAAAGAGCACTGGCTCAGTGGAAACGAATAATTGCTGTGACTCCAGTACCGGCCTTAGAGGCTGCTACAAAGGCAAGCGTTCCAAATGCTAAAGCCTTAAATCCTAGATGGATACAGTGGGCTAATTCTCTCACTGCATCAGATGTAGAATTCAGATACGACCCAAGTCTAAAAACACAAGCATTCTTGCAATATGAATAAGAATATCCTCTCCCGAATGAAATAATGCCTCTGGATCAGTATGAATACATAATTTACACTGACGGATCTGCTCAGCCGGCCATTGGAAGTAAACAACAATACAGCGGCGCTTGTGGGATTGTAAAAGGTCGTATGCGGGATGACAAGTTCCATCCAAGCGATATGAAGACACAGTCTCTAGGAGACTGTACGACCCAGCTGGCAGAATTAAAAGCTCTATTACTGGGACTGATAAATACGGATCGAGAATTCCCCACACTAATTGTGTGCGATTCCATTTACTGTGTCCAGTCATACAACGAATATCTTCACTATTGGGGACAAAATGGATTTAAGGACTCGAAAGGTGGCACAATTAAGCATAGAATGCTATGGGAACAGGTAGCTGAGTTGAAAAACGAACTACCAAGAGCTCACATGATACACACGCTGAGTCATCAACGTGATGACGTTCACGTTGAAGGGAATTCAATGGCTGATGAAGCCGCAAAAGGGGCAGTACGAACTGCGTCCGTAGCTACAATCACTTTTTCAAAACGAGAATAGACAGACAGATAATGGTAGCTGTCATTGCTTCACACAAAGACAATAAGGCATTGCCGAAAGGCTTTCCACTCAAGGACTCCTACAAGTTAGATGCAAATAACGTTCCATTTGCTCAGATTCCCGGAGTGGGGGATAGAGTAATACCAAACATGGATCGCAGATTAGGCTTAATATTAGCTGCACACGAGGGTCTGGGTTCTGCACACGCAAGAGTTACGGCGACAGTTTCTTTACTGAAACATCGCTATTGGTGGCCAGGGTTAACAAAGCAGACCAAAGATTATGTCTTAAAGTGCGACATCTGTCAACAGATGAAGGGCTCCACCATAACATGTCCAGCGCAGACACCATTGCTAATAGCGGACAGATATTTGGACCACTGCGGCCCCTTACAATCTGATGGGGCTTACAAGTACATCATGGTTGCAGTGGATTCCTGCTCGAGATTCCTATGGGTATGGCCTCAGCGCTCGGCTGACACTCGAACTGTTATCAAAGATTTGCGAGTCTTTGTAGGGACATACGCAGTTGGCACATTACATTCCGACCGTGGCCCCGCGTTTAGCTTCTAGGGCTTACAAGGAAGCCATGGGAAGTTTGGGTGTTGCACTGCAGTACTCCTCTCCATACCATCCCGAGGGAAATTCGGTTGTGTAGAGGAAAAACCAGGACTTAAAGCAATCATTAACAGCTAGAGTATTAGGCGCGGGTGGCAGTTGGGTCAATCACTTATATGGGGTACAGCGGGCCTTGAATAACATGGCAAGAAGTTCTCTAGTGGATGTCACTCCTTATGAGGTCCTATTTGGGACGAGAATGTGGGTACCTGATCTCGATTGTGAAGGCACATAACGTTCCATTTGCTCAGATTCCCGGAGTGGGGATAGAGTAATACCAAACATGGATCGCAGATTAGGCTTAATATTAGCTGCACACGAGGGTCTGGGTTCTGCACACGCAAGAGTTACGGCGACAGTTTCTTTACTGAAACATCGCTATTGGTGGCCAGGGTTAACAAAGCAGACCAAAGATTATGTCTTAAAGTGCGACATCTGTCAACAGATGAAGGGCTCCACCATAACATGTCCAGCGCAGACACCATTGCTAATAGCGGACAGATATTTGGACCACTGCGGCCCCTTACAATCTGATGGGGCTTACAAGTACATCATGGTTGCAGTGGATTCCTGCTCGAGATTCCTATGGGTATGGCCTCAGCGCTCGGCTGACACTCGAACTGTTATCAAAGATTTGCGAGTCTTTGTAGGGACATACGCAGTTGGCACATTACATTCCGACCGTGGCCCCGCGTTTAGCTCTAGGGCTTACAAGGAAGCCATGGGAAGTTTGGGTGTTGCACTGCAGTACTCCTCTCCATACCATCCCGAGGGAAATTCGGTTGTGTAGAGGAAAAACCAGGACTTAAAGCAATCATTAACAGCTAGAGTATTAGGCGCGGGTGGCAGTTGGGTCAATCACTTATATGGGGTACAGCGGGCCTTGAATAACATGGCAAGAAGTTCTCTAGTGGATGTCACTCCTTATGAGGTCCTATTTGGGACGAGAATGTGGGTACCTGATCTCGATTGTGAAGGCACAGTGACGGATGAAAAACCTTTTGACATCAATAAACGTTTGGCTGTTTTACAGGCTCTGAATGAATCCAGAGCACTTCAGAGCAATGTGCAGGTAAAACGGACCATCACTGGGGAAGTCAAGTCAGTCACGGCAAGACCTGTCTGGGTCCCTAAAGTCGGGGATCTGGTCAGAGAAAAGATAACAGACAAGAAAGAATTTGGGACATCCTACAGAAAGCCTGCACCTGTCCTGGCCATCGAAGGAAGAAGAACTGTACTTCTGCCGCCTCTTGCCGGAAAAAAGGGAAGAGATTCGTCTCCATTGATCTGATCAAACCACACTATGTGGCCGATACTGAATAGTAGGCCTAGTGGGCTCCTGGGTAGCCGATGCCCTCCTCTCGCTACCATACAGGAAGTTCAGACAGAAAGGCTCATCACGTTCGAAGAGTCTCCAATATGGAATGATGGACTATGCAACAATGCAATAGAACTCGTTCCTCTGGAAGCAGAAATTCAAAACCAAAATGAAAGACAAATTTTAATTCGACCTAACACTGATGTCTACATAAACATGCCTCAACAAAAGCCATCTACAAGTTCAACAAAACCTGCAGAACTACCTAAAATAGATTGAACTGCATCTGGCTATTTCATCGACTTCGATACCTTTTCCTTGGATCCAAGTGAACCTGAAACAACGCCAGCCCCAATATCTCGTCAACACCAAATCAAAGACTTCTACATTTTCCTTAAAAAGACTTACCTGGTGTCACCTTGGATAGAACTTTAGATAACAACTGGGATATTTTTCTTTCTCTTCTGGATAGGCTTAGTAACTGTCTTCTGCTTACTTATTAATGGAACTTACCTTCGCCAAAGCTCTGCAGCATCAAAAGTGAACTTGATCCTGAAACCTCATGTTTCATCACATCGTGAACAAAGAGACTTGTCATCAGTGAACATTACAGCAGTTCCTATACCTGATGGTATAGTATGGGACAAGGTTAATTATGATATATTTGGCCCGACTGAACTTTTAAAAATACCACATTTATTTAAAATTTCCTTAAATTATATCATTACCTTCAGTACATTTTCCGATTATTGGGATTTTGAAACTGTAAATAATATGTTGTCTGATTTAGAACAATCTGACGCATTTTCTAGCAATTAAATGTTAGAAGACACATCACACTTTAACACAATGTATTGTTATCAACATTATGGTCATCATTTTCTACACAAATCCAGTACCCCTAGAAATGTTTTCACATATCACCAATGGGAACATTGCCCAACACCGCCGAAAAGTAGTTTGAAAACCTTTGCACAGAAATTTTCCTATTTTTCAGGGTTTAACATTTCTGACCCAACCTCATATTACTATAAGGTTGCACCGACATCTGCACAGAAAAATATGCTGACTAACACCAAACAGATTTACTCTGCTTCCTTTATTACCCAACTGTCTGAACAGGGTTTCGACTTATGGAAGGACACTATAGACTTAAAATCAGTCTGGGGTTCTAAAGACTGGCAAGTCCAGGGAACAGAAGCGCTATTCAGAGCATGCCTCATTCCTCAGCAGATGATATTTCTGAATGATACTGTGCAACAAGCTTCCTGCCTTGGAATAGCCAAGAACAAGGATTTGAACACACCTCGGATTCCAACACCATCACATACCGAGGAAAATTTTACATCACAAGAAGGGGCTACAATAGATGTTATTTTACAATACAATAGATCAGACCCCAATTGGAAGGGATGGTTGGTTTGGCCCATAGACACAAACAGATGTCAAGGAAGATTCAGGGGTACCACCGAAGGGTTCAGTATCCATAGGCCAGACCCACGTTGTGTACAAAGAGAACATCCAGGGGTGGTGACATCATACAGTGTTGGGAAGTCATGCCTCGATTGGCTAAAAACCTCAACACTACCACAGGTGAAACAACACTTATCCTTACTTACAGAGGATGTGGACCTACTGGATTTTTTACTAGGTCCCAGAAAGCCACGTCAAAAACGTTTCTATTACGTTGTCTATAATGAAATTTGGAAAATCCCCCAACAAGAAGCAGCGGAGAGACTACGAGAAATAGATAGGATCAATTTAGAAAAGGCGTTAGCCGTAGTTGACAATGGTATGACTACGTTAACATCCAGGATTTATTCACTGGGCAACATTGTATCTTCTGCTATTGATGTACTAGAACAAGATTTGTCCATACTACAGCACGGGCAATCACAACTACGTTCTATTATGTTATTGAGCTGGACACTGCAATCATTGCGCACAGGTTATGTGCCTTGGCGTTTTATCAACAGTACGTCACTGTTTTCTGCATACAATCTAACGGAAAAACATATGAAAATGGCACAGTAGGGAGCAAAATATACAATGCTGCGTATTGAAAACTAGACAGATTACCTTTTACTGTGGCAGAATCACTGTCCACAGAGTGGTTGATCCATGGCCATATAACATTACCAGACACAACTTTCCAGTTTCAGTACTTCCTAGAACAACAACAGGCAGGCAGATATGAAGAAATGGGTAGGGAATTCATCAAGGAATCTTGGGAATTACTGTACAGATTTCGATGCAGGAGTGGGGATCTAGAAGTGTTTCTAAGTTGTACAAACTGTGAGAACGCTTTAAGTGGATCTCTTATATGCCAGGATATTATGCTGCACGGGGCCTGCAATGGTTCAGTAGCGAACCTATCCTGTCACTTGAGGGGTACCCCGACATACGTGATTACCCCAGTATTCAGGCTATTTTCAAATGGGAGTTACTTGATGCTGAACGATCAAGGTTGTTGTGGGATGCTTCCGGGCATCGCATATCTTGTCACCGTCAGTGGCGGCTCGCATAGGGCATGCTGCGGGGCGGTGGGGTGGGGGAGGGGCAGGGTGGGGGGTAGTAAACTCGGACATACGATGGAACGGAGGAAAGTAATTATTACGTTCCTCCGTTCCGTCGTATGTCCGAGTTTACTACCCCCCCACACTGCCCCTCCCCCGCCCCGCAGCACGCCCTATGCGAGCCGTCACTGGTCACTGTGAGCTCCATGGTTACTTGCTGTATGCAAGTATTGTTTCCACCGACACACACAGTCAGGGAGGCGCCGCTATGGCCTTCATTGAATGTTTCCTTTATGCGGTTTGATACTCTGAGCAGAATGAAAGCCATGCTTCTACAGAAAACCATGCCCTTAACCTCCGCCCGGGAGACTTTTGATCTCCAAATAGCAAGGTCCTCGGCTAAGATACAGGCACTCATACGTACGAACTGCCCCTTCCATTTCACAGAAATGGTAAATCGTATCTTTAACATGTCTGAGACGACGGGTATAGTCCACCTATTTAAGACCATAGGTTCGGGACTGTTAAGCACCTTTCAGACGGTCCTCGGAGTTATACCAAACTTTATACACTCCGTATTCGGAAGCATTTTTGGAGGACTTCCGCTGATCCTGTTTGTAATAGCAGGTATCCTGATTGTAGTTTTTCTGCTATGCAATGGACGTCCCAGTCACCAAGGAGATGGAAAAAGCACTCCTGGAGCGTAAATACAGTGATCGCATGGTACAACATCTGGGCACACCTCGCCTACGGGAACTGAGCGCCTCTTGGTTCCTGTCATTTAGACCAGTCTGGATGGACAGCATCCTACCTGTTCTCCGATGACTGTTCTGAGGAGAAGAATACGTGTTGGATCTCTGTCTGACACTTCCATCAGTTGCGCAACCGGACTTTGATGCTTTACTGGACCCGATAACGGCCCATGAACTGCAGTGTCCCCAGCTTATTCCTATGTTGATGGCGGCATTTTTAGAGCCTCCACAGGAAGTCTCTGCTCCTGTTGGAATGGATACCGGCTCCTCCACTGACATCCAGGCCTTGGATGGAGCACAGGCTGCCCCAGCATCGGCTGCAGGCAGTACAGACGATCATCTGTGCTCAATTGACGTAATCTGCGAGGTGTTGCAGGGATCGTCGTCTGCGAAGGGAGGCAACAGCAATGTTGCGTTTACCAGCCAGGACACAAACATTTGGCTCGTCGTGTGCTGGGAAAAATTCGACCTTTTTTAACATACTCAAAATTGCAACTCCAAAACAATTGACACTTTTTATGACCTGCATGGCTTTTCGATGCTTGTAGTTGTTCGAACTATATATACGGATACATTACAGCTATTGCTTGAGTGACAATTTTTGTTTTTAACGTTTTTTACCATTTTTTAGCAAAATGATTGTTTTTACTGTAGTTGCTTGCGTACCAGTGCCTAGACAGCCTAGTAGTACGTTAGAATTTAATTATGTCGTCCAGTCGGATGAGAAGTGGGTGTTATATTCCATATAGGTACACCAATATAGGCTCAGGTAACATCCTAACCTTCTACCTATATTCGTCCCTACATTACATACATAACGGGCTGTTAGGACTGACCCTTTACCTAGTTACGGTACTGCTTACAGAACGTGGGGTTTTCCCTGGACAATAGCCTCATACATTATGCATGAGGATTCTTGAATTCTTGGAAACTCAGCAGGACTACCATCTCCTGCATAATAACTATGTACAAGGTTCATTCCCGACGTCATCCTAAGTCCGACAATGGCACAGCAAGGTAGAACCCCTCGGGAGACCTTTGGGTATATAAACAGCACATCTTGCTGAGATAGAGAGAGGAGATCAGAACTTCCCTGCCAACACACTGACGCGAGACGCTGAGGTTCCTGCATGCAGATGCTCCAGCTCTCAGTGGTCTAACATTCCTTGCGGGGTGTCCAGCTCGAGACCAAGACGGGGTCCCAGAGTCTCTCACTTCAGGTAATTGGGTTGACTTTATCCTAGAGGGATTCTTGGCTCAACACCTACATACATTCTAGGTACACTTAGGTACATCTAGTTATGGTTGCATCGTAGGAGTACGCATTTTATTGTCATGTATTTTATATACTTGCCTGTATTCATGGTTATAGCAAAATGGTAGAAATCTACCATCCTTTTACCTTCTTAGTGATTCTAATCGTTTATATCTGTTTATATCTAGTGGTTGTTTCAGCACACCTATTTTACACTAGAATAATGACTGTTCAATAAATGCTTATTGAAAAAACATCCATACCGTTTATTCTGTGTATCTCTCTGAGACTAAGTGAGCACGAGTGACTGAGCGAAAAGTAGTACACTGTTTCCACGGTCCTGAGGGATCATGGTTGTCATGTTCGATAGTTGCCAAGAACTATTACCCCCTTGGTAAGAGGAGTTTCTAGTGGCACTGTGAGCTAGCTGGTACACAGGGCAACATACCCGGTGGGGGTGTATATAATCAGTCTGACACCAATCCTACAGTGTATGTTGTCTAAACGTGCAGATCTTATATAGGTTTCTAAGAACTACACAACACTAGAAGGCTATCTTGGTGCTGAATAATAGATGTTTATTGTTACCGAACTCAATGGCACTGATTTTATTGACCTTACAAGGATGAAAGGAAGAGTGGATGTGCATTGATTTAAACCTGCAACAAGAAGATCAAACATAGGCTCCAAAAGGGGACACATTAGTACACTAAGCCACAAGGCCCAGTTATAATCATTTATACATGAATAGTAAGAAACTTACACAGGCTCTTACACATTGAAACAACCACATATGTAGGTACTCACTTGCTTATAGATAGTGAGGCAGCCACTGATACACCCAGTTACACTCCCACAAAACCACTTATGTACCCACTACTCATATAGCTGGTCAGTGACTAAGACACTCAGAAACACACCAATAAAAGCATTCAAACATGAATGTAATTATCTATAAATCCACTTACATAGTTATTCGGAGATCCATATAGGCAATGTCATACCCACTCACACACCAATAGAGCCATTTATATACCCAGCACTATGACAGTAAGGTAAACAGACACTTGCACACACATTTACCCTATTACACACTCAGTCACCTACACATATAGGTAGTGATATACCCATTTACAAAACAAAACAGTCACTTACACATCCAGTCACACAGCTACTGAGGCAATTGCACATCCACTCGCACACCCACATAGCAGTTATGTATGTACCACTAACAGTCAATAGTACAAACAGTCACACACCCACACACTGACTAACACCATCAATTAGCAATCCGTAGAGGGACTTACCTAGCCATTTACACAACCATATAGTCAGAAGCACAGCCACTGAAATACCCAAACAGCTACTTACACATTCAATGACACGCACACAGAAGCACTGATATAGTTACTCAGATATCCACACCTGGACACCCATCCGTAGAGCGACTTATATAGAGATTTATACACTTAGGGGGAAATTCTCAAGAACGTGCGATAATCATCGCCAAAATAGGCTAACAAAATTTTCAACATCGCCGTCTATCGCGGGAAAATAACTCCGTGTGAACGTCTTATTCTCAACACGACGGTAACATGCGATAGTTTCCCGATAATGCGTCAAATGCCCGCGATAAAATTACCGGGACGGCGATAAAAATCTAAAGCCTAACGTGAAAAAAGTTGCGATGGGCCCAACCGCAAAAAAAAGATCAGCAATAAGCTGCGCCAGGCCTGCAATTCACACACGTCAGGCGGGAAAAATCACTATAAAAGCAGAAAAAAAACCAGAAACAAAACCAAAACAACTGCGAAGCACAATGGAGGCAGCCGGAGCAAGTACAGAGGACAACCAGAACCCCACAACCCCCACGGAGGACCAGCCTGGGACCTTGGGGTCAGGGAAGGGCAGGGAGAAGAAGAAGAGGAAGACGCGGTTCAGTCCGCAGGAAAACAGGATCCTGATAACGGAGGTGGTAGAACACCATCAACAACTGTTCGTCACCTCCACTGTGTCATTGGCAACTAAAAATGGAATATGGCAGTCCATCCTGGACAAGGTGAATGCAGTCGGAGTGCTGAGGAGGACAATGGACGAGCTCAAGAGGTGTTGGAATGATGTGAAGCGCAAAACCAAGCAGAAACTCGGCAACAACCAGAAGGCAGCAATGCAGACTGGAGGTGGGAGTCCAGCGCCACAGGAGGAGCTGGATGAGATGGAGGAAATGGTGTCCACAGTCATCAGTGGGGAGAAGGTGGCAGGAGGTGGGGGACCGGACACTGCTCAACATGACCTGACACAACAGCAACTGGGTGAGTAACGACCAGGGACTGGGGGACGGGGGAGATGGGCACAATGGCACACATGCACAATTAAGTATAGCACAGTGCACACCCACAATGACTCTGGATCATGTCCCTGATCCCCTGGCACACTGCAGCACACATAGAAACAGCAAGTAGGCCCCCGTCGACTATGTGCCCAGAGGGGGCCCTTCCCACACATCACCAATCTCACAACCAACCCATGCACATGTGCCAAACCCAGCAAAGCGGCGGGTCTGTGAGCCACACTGACAATGCAAGTGACACTGCATGACGAATAGCATGGCTGCAGTCAATATACCATGACATGTTGCACGCCACGACACTGAGGTGGCTGAGTGTGGACCACATCCGTAAAGGAGCAGGTCACACTCTGACACATCCACGTGCACAAACAACCCCTGATGTCAACAACACATCTGCGGACAAACCATGCCCCAGAGTCCCAAATCCCACCATGAGCCCAATTTACCAAAGTATGCAACATCTCAGCACTGTATAAGCACAGAAGTCAAAGGCACACCGCCTGAAAGGGACAAGGGGTAGCAAAATCAGAGCTGCAGGGGCGACTCTCCCAAAATGCAGCACACACACATAACATTCAGAGCACATCAACATTGACAACAATGTGGTACAAACTGCAACACGTCCACAACAGAACAGAGGACACAACTGGTGCCGCATGTGTGTAGAAACTGGCCAATCACATTTGGCATAGCAGGGAAATGTGAGATGATAATGGACAAGTACAAACACACATCCGTGATGTTGTCGAAATGTCCACTGTCCCACATCAAATAGGCAGCTCCTCCCAAACAGTCACAATGTACATTGTCATGCAGTCTGTATGTAAACTTGTACAATGCGCCAACATACATGTGAACACAATGTTAAACTGCATCTCCCCTTCACATTGCAGAGGGAGAATCAACACCTCCTGCAGAGCAGACCCAACAGCTCTTCACTGATGACGAAGAGGACCTTCACACCTTCGACTCCGACGCTCTCCAACAGCTCATGGACACCCTCAGCACCCCACCTCCAGGAGCAGGGCAGCCCAGCTGCATCGAGGAGACCCCACCCCCTGCACAGACCACACAGCAGGAAGCACCCACCACCACGGCTGATTCCCAGGACCCCCACGAACAACACATTGCCTTCCAACGCCGTGTGTTTGGGTTCCAGGAGAAGATGGCCGATCAGGTGCGGGTGGGGTTCGACCTCATGGCAGCCAAACTAGATGCCATACGTGGGTGTCTAAGTCCCATCAGGGACCACTTACAGTCCCTAACGGACACCCACAGTCCGCTCCAAGCTCTCCAACGATCCATGGCTGACATCGCCGGAGTCCTGACTCTGAGACAAGAACAACTGTCTAGTCAGAGTGGCTCCAGCGATGTCAGCCGGGAGTTGGAACACATGCGGAGGATCATGGAGAACAGGGAGCAGATGCAGGTGGAAAGAATGGCTGCCACGGCTGCACACCAGCGAGATGTAGCTGGGATCTTCCATGCCCTGCAGACCCTCATCATAGCATTGCTGCCACAAGGCCTGGTGCCGATGAATGCTGCTGCTGCTTCTGCATCCACATCTCCGCCCCCTGATGTGTCAGTGCCTCACAGTGCGGCAGACAATCCACCTCCGGCCCCTGATGTGTCACTGCCACACAGTGCGGCAGACATTCCACCTCCTGCCCCTGATGTGTCAGTGCCACACAGTGCTGCTGACAAAACACCACCACCCACATGTGAGGCACATGAAACATCAGAGGACGAAGATGCAGATGATTCTGCCTTAGTGGTAAGAAGGAAGCGGTAGCATTCATCTCGCCATATGGCCTGTTTCTGCTTGGTTCTGCCCTCTGCATCATCACCTTCCACTGTCCCCCGATACACTCTGCGACACTCACCTTGGACCTCGACATGGACTGCCATATTCTGTTTGGTTACCAATGACACAGCAATCAGACTGCGGACTGAACTCCTCCTCTTCCGATGAACTTGTCATTCCCAAAGGACTCTGGCTGGCCCTCCACGGGGCAACAATGTAAAGTGGGGTTGGCATGGCCCTGTACTGCTCCAGCTTCAACACTCCACTGAATGTGAATAAAACATTCAGATTCACACAGATGTGTCATGTCTATGATCATTCAAGTATGAAAGTATGGATGAATGTAGGGTCCGTGATTCCCCCTTACGTCCATGATGCTCATGTTGTGGAACTTGAGTCACAGGGTGCAACATTGCCGATTGCGGTCCGGGCGGCGCCGACACTACAACAGAGACACACGCATTAGTTACTTCCTTGTCCAGCCCAGAACTGAACCACGCCCAGAGCCCCCGGCTCATTGTTCACACCCCTACGCTAGACTGGCATTCGCAAGCCCAGCCCACTCCGCTTACGCTTAAAGGGGAGGACGTCAAAGCTACATGTCCCAGGTCTTCCCTATAGTGATCTGCTGATCACTGGTCTAGTTGTCAGCATGCCACAGCCACTCCCTGAGGGCTGGTGTACACCCCCACCACACCCATCCAGCACAAGCGTCACAGGACATGTGACCCTGCCAATAAAAGGGGCCTACCACATCACATTACCCACTGCCGGAGGTGATATGATGGCGTCCGCACCACGAGACTCAATCATAAAGGGGCCATGACGTGTGGCGCACTGAGTTGGTGGCACCCGATGCACTGCGGCCGGCACGGGCCTACCGCCACAGGAGGATGACTTGCGGTGCACTGAGTTGGTGGCACCCGATGCACTGCGGCCGGCACGGGCCTACCGCCACAGGAGGATGACTTGCGGTGCACTGAGGTAGGGGCACATGAAGAGCTGAACGGGTGTGCAGCCTGCGATGATGCGTAGACCTCGATACGCCGTCCTGCCAATCAAGATTCGATTTGATTTGCGGGCCCTGCCGGAGCGCAGTGTATGCTGAAGGCAAAAGTCAGCACACACATGACTCCGCGGTGCGGTGCCGCAGGGTGCGCTGGGGGCCTGTGGCGCGGAATCCAGCGATCGGCTGAGGAGGTTGCACCGGCACGTGGTGGGCCCTCTTGGAGACACGCCGGTGGTGGCAGGTGAGCATTGAGGCCTGTGTGCGCAGGGGCGGCCAGTCATCGCTGGGCGTCGGACCGGTCTAAGGACCAGGGCTGGGGTGCAGCAGGCACACAGGATCGCGCAGGCACCACCGGTCACGGCGGCGGCCTCGTGGCTGGGTGGGGGGCGCCGCCCTGGCAGACACGACCCTGCATGCGATGACGAGATGTGCGCGGGTTGGCTTGGGACGTAGCCACCTCGTCTCCAGTGTAAATCTGGCCGTTGAAGGTGGTCGGCCACGTGTGTGTAGGCCTATGGACAGGATGTGGCGGACACAGAGACACATGCAGTGGTTACTTTGGTGGCCATCCCGGAACTGAACCACTCCCAGACCCCAGGGCTATTTATTCACGACATACGCCGGCCACGGCCACACCGCTCACGCTTACAGGGGGGGGGGACAAAGCTACATGTCCAAGGTCTTCCCCACTGCCTGAGGTAACCTGTTTGCATCCACTGTCTACAACACTACAAACACCAGCAGTATATGTCCACATGGACATGTCTGTGCTCTGCATACTGAAGTCTGTCCAGCACATCACCGCCACACTTGGCATTGTGTACATTCTTATTGATGGGTCACTTGCCTCCTTCGCACATACTTGGTTCCCACCTCTCCCCACATCCTGCAATTGTGTGGCAGAGGTGCCATGCACGTGGATGGTTTGTCTACATGGCTGGCCACGGTTTCCACAGTTACTTCTGTTGTCGTGTCTGGTAGTTGGGCATGTTGATTGGCATGTTGTATGTGATTTTGTAACGTGTGCATTCCCACAGTTGTGAGTTGTATGATTGTGGAGTTGAGGTGTGTGGTGTGTTCAGTTGGTACTTACCGACGAGCAGTGCATTTCCATAGGTGCCATCCTCAAAGCGCTGGTTGGTGATGGCCTTGCGGAAGATGTAGGAATCATGCACACTGCCTGAGAAGTTTGCGACGACATTCGTGAAGAGGCCCCGGTGGTCCACTTTTGCCTGCACATTGATGGAATACGTGTGGTTTCTGTTGCGGTTATTGTGTGCAGTGTCGGCAGGGGGGACAAGTAGTACATGTGTGCAGTCAATTGACCCCAACACGTGCGGGAAGCCAGCTATGGCATAGTTCCCTTGCTTGGTCTCCAGCTGTTCCTGCGCAGTGTGGGGGAAGTGAAGGTGCAGGGGTATCAAGCTGATACAAACTGTGATGCTTACAGGTATGATGACTCCTGCATAATAAGACCGTAACAGAAGTTCATGTGGTCGTAACCTTCCTTTTCTTTCCTACGAAGGTTACGACCACAAGAACTTCTGTTACGGTCTTTTTGTGCAGGATTTCTCATACCTGTTAGCATTCCGGTTTGTCCAAGTGCAATACACTGTACCAGATTATGTTTGTGACTATACGGACGCTTGACCATTGTCACCATTTATCCAACAGGTTTCTGAATACTGACTTTCGGAAAATGGAATTGTATTGGGGAGTTCCCGCAGCATATGCAGTTAATTGAATCCACACGTTGCCCTGATGAAGTTCCCGTTGGGAATGGAACGCGTTGGCTGAGCTTTTCGTATTGTTGATTTATGTATTTGTAATAAAGAACTGTTTATACACTACTGTTAACTACTGGACTTCATGACCTGGCGCACCCCCATTTCAGAGACTACAATCTTGGATCTGGCGCACAGAGGCGTCAGGTGACGGCTGGCGTTGGGGTTGGTTGCGCAGGAACACTACGAATTGGGACTAGCGTGTGGTGCGGATACAGGGGCCCGCTGTTGCTTTTGTGGACATGCATCCAAGACATGGGTGATGAAGTTTGATAGGGCTGGCTGTGAGACTCCTCCGACTCTGGCAGTTGTTGGTTGGAAGGTACCAGAGGCCAACAGGTGCAGCACAGCCAGCAGCTTTGTCTCCGGAGGGATGTTGGTTGTCCGCTGTGTTGGTACCGTCAGCCTGTGGGCAATGTGGGTCAGGATGCGGAGGATGGTTGTCCTTTTGAGCCTGTAGTGGGCAATGGCATCCTCTGGCGTTGAGTGTCTGAGGCTGGTGCGTTTTAGGAACGTCCGCTGTCTTCTTCTGCGCTGCCTAGGTGGTAGTCCGGGGGGGGTCCGGGGGCGGGGCCTGGGGTGATGGCGGTGGGTGTTGTGGCCCTCTTGGGTCTCCGAGCTGCATGATCATTGGCTCCATGGAATCTGTTGATCTTCAGATGTGGCTCTGGGCTGGGCTCCCTTTCATGCTGCAGGTTGTCGTCCTGCTTAACACCAGTAAAAGGCAGGTGTTAAATCCCTGCTGCTAACGCGCCTTATCGCCTGTTTTTGTTTCGCTTCGCCGATCTGGCTGGTCGTTGAGAATCTCGCGAAGTGGTGTTTTGGTGTGTTTTTGCACGGGAACGCCTACTCTGCATATTATTAGCGTTAGTTGTCGCTCTCATCCGCGGCGATGTTTTTTGCGTCAGCTATCGCTGGATAACTTGCGATATCGGCAGTTTGCACCAGCTTGAGAATAGGGCGATAATTCTATCGCCTCTTTTGCGGCGCTAATGTGCCGATAAATCGGCGATAAGTCCTTGAGAATATGCCCCTTAAAGTTACAGACTTAGGGGCATATTCTCAAGGACTTATCGCCGATTTATCGGCACATTAGCGCCGCAAAAGTGGCGATAGAATTATCGCCCTATTCTCAAGCTGGTGCAAACTGCTGATATCGCCAGTTATCCAGCGATTAGCTGACGCAAATATCGCACGATGAGAGCGACAACTAACGCTAATGATATAGAGTAGGCGTTCCCGTCTACGCACTAACAACACTGCCGCGAAGATTCAGCGACCAGCCAGATCGGCAAGCGATCCAAAGCAGGCGATAAGCGCGTTAGCAGCAGCGATTAACACCTACCTTTACTGGTGTTAAGCAGAACGACAACCTGCAGCATGAGAGCCCAGCCCAGAGCCACATCTGAAGATCAACAGATGCCATGGAGCCAATGATCATGCAGCTCGAGAGCCAAGAGGCACAACACCCACCGCCACCACCCCAGGGCCCCCGGACCATCCCCCAGACTACCACCTGGGCAGTGCAGAAGAAGTCCGCGTACGTTCACAAAACGCACCAGCCTCAGACACTCAACGCCAGAGGATGCCATTGCCCACTACAGGCTCAAAGGACAACCATCCTCCGCATCCTGACCCACATTGCCCACGAGCTGACCGGTACCAACACAGCAGACAACCAACATCCCTCCGCAGACAAGGCTGCTGGCTGTGCTGCACCTGTTGGCCTCTGGTACCTTCCAACCAACAACTGCCAGAGTCAGATCTCACAGCCAGCCTATCAAACTTCATCACCCATGTCTTGGATGCATGTCCACAAAAGCAACGGCGGGCCCCTGTATCCGCACCACGCTAGCCTCAATTCGTAGTGTTCCTGCACAACCAACCCCAGTGCCAGCCGTCACCTGACGCCTCTGTGCTCCAGATCCAAGATTGTAGTCACTGAAATGGGGGTGCTCCAGGTCATGAAGTCCAGTAGTCAACAGTAGTGTATAAACAGTTCTTTATTACAAATACATAAATCAACAATACGAAAAGCTCAGCCAATGCGTTCCATTTCCAACTGGGAACTTCATCAGGAGCAGCATGTGGATTCAATTAACTGCATATGCTGCGGGAACTCCCCAACAATTCCATATTCGAAAGTCAGTATTCAGAAACCTGTTGGATAAATGGTGACAATGGTCAAGCGTCCGTATAGTCACAAGCGTCATCTGGTACAGTGTATTGCACTTGGACAAACGGAATGCTAACAGGTATGAGAACTCCTGCACAAAGAGCCGTAACAGAAGTTCGTGTGGGCGTAACCTTCGTAGGAAGAAAGGAAGGTTACGACCACACGGAACTTCTGTTGCGGTCTTATTATGCAGGAGTCATCATACCTGTAAGCATCACGGTTTGTATCAGCTTGATACCACTGCACCTTCACTTCCCCCACACTGCGCAGGAACAGCTGGAGACCAAGCAAGGGAACTATGCCATAGCTGGCTTCCCTACGTGTTGAGGGCAATTGACTGCACACATGTACTACTTGTCCCCTGCCGACACTGCACACATAACCGCACAGCAACCACACGCATTCCATCAATGTGCAGGCAAAAGTGGTCACCGGGGCCTGTTCACGAATGTCGTCACAAACTTCCCGGGCAGTGTGCATGATTCCTACATCTTCCGCAAGGCCATCACCAACCAGCGCTTTGAGATGGCACCTATGGAAATGCACTGCTCGTCGGTGAGTACCAACTGGACACACCACACACCTCAGCTCCACAATCATACAACTCACAACTGTGGGAATGCACACGTTACAAAATCACATACAACATGCCAATCAGCATGCCCAACTACCAGACACGACAACACAAGTAACTGTGGAGCCGTGGCCAGCCATGTAGACAAACCATCCATGGCATGGCACCTCTGCCACACAATTGCAGGATGTGGGAGAGGTGGGAACCAAGTATGCGAAGGAGGCAAGTGACCCATCAATAAAAATGTACACAATGCCAAGTGTGGCGGTGATGTGCTGGACAGACTTCAGTATGCAGAGCACAGACATGTCCATGTGGACATATACTGCTGGTGGTTGTAGTGTTATGGACAGTGGACGCAAACAGGTTACCTCAGGCAGTGGGGAAGACCTTGGACATGTAGCTTTGTCGTCCCCCCCTGTAAGCATGAGCGGAGTGGCCCTGGCCGGCGTATGTCGTGAATAAATATCCCGGGGCTCTGGGTGTGGTTCAGTTCCGGGATGGCCACCAAAGTAACCACTGCGTGTGTCTCTGTGTCCGCCACATCCAGTCCATAGGCCTACACACACGTGGCCTACCACCTTCAACGGCCAGATTTACACTGGAGACGAGGTGGCTACGTCCCAAGCCAACCCGCGCACATCTCGTCATCGCATGCAGGCGGCGCCCCCCACCCAGCCACGAGGCCGCCGCCGTGACCGGTGGTGCTTGCGCGATCCTGTGCGCCTGCTGCACCCCATCCCTGGTCCCCAGACCGGTCCGCCGCCCAGCGATGACTGTCCGCCCCTGCGCACACAGGCCTCAATGCTCACCTGCCGCCACCGGCGTGTCTCCAAGAGGGCCCACCACGTGCCGGTGCAACCTCCTCAGCCGATCACTGGATTCCGCGCCACAGGCCCCCAGCGGCAACGCACCACGGAGTCATGTGTGTGCTGACTGCTGCCTTCGGCGTACACTGCGCTCTGGCAGGGCCCGCAAATCAAATCGAATCTTGATTGGCAGGATGGCGTATCGAGGTCTACGCATCATCGCAGGCTGCACACCCGCTCAGCTCTTCTTGTGCCCCTACCTCAGTGCACCGCAAGTCATCCTCCCGTGGCGGTAGGCCCGTGCCGGCCGCAGTGCATCGTGTGCCACCAACTCAGTGCACCGCAAGTCATCCTCCCGTGGCTGTAGGCCCGTGCCGGCTGCAGTGCATCGGGTGCCACCAACTCAGTGCGCCAAAGGTCACGGTCCCTTTATGATTGAGTCTCGTGGTGCGGACGCCATCATGTCACCTCCGGCAGTGGGTAATGTGATGTGGTAGGCCCCTTTTATTGGCAGGGTCACATGTCCTGTGACGCCTGTGTTGGATGTGTGTGGTGTGGGTGTACACCAGCCCTCAGGGAGTGGCTGTGGCATGCTGACAACTAGACCAGTGATCAGCAGATCACTACAGGGAAGACCTGGGACATGTAGCTTTGACTTCCCCCCCTGTAAGCGTAAGCGGAGTGGGCTGGGCTGGCGTATGCCAGTCCAGCGTAAGGGTGTGAACAATGAGCCGGGGGCTCTGGGCGTGGTTCAGTTCTGGGCTGGACAAGGAAGAAACTGATGCATTTGTCTCTGTTGTAGTGTCGGCGCCACCCGGACCGCAATCGGCAATGTTGCACCCTGTGACTCAAGTTCCACAACATGAGCAACATGGACATAAGGGGGAATCACGGACCCTACATTCATCCATACTTTCATACTTGAATGATCATAGACATGACACATCTGTGTGAATCTGAATGTTTTATTCACATTCAGTGGAGTGTTGAAGCTGGAGCAGTACAGGGCCATGCAAACCCCACTTTACATTGTTGCCCCGTGGAGGGCCAGCCAGAGTCCTTTGGGAATGACAAGTTCATCGGAAGAGGAGGAGTTCAGTCCGCAGTTTGATTGCTGTGTCATTGGTAACCAAACAGAATATGGCAGTCCATGTCGAGGTCCAAGGTGAGTGTCGCAGAGTGTATCGGGGGACAGTGGAAGGTGATGATGCAGAGGGCAGAACCAAGCAAAAACAGGCCATATGGTGGAGATGAATGCTACCGCTTCCTTCTTACCACTAAGGCAGAATCATCCGCATCTTTGTCCTCTGATGTTTCATGTGCCTCACATGTGGGTGGTGGTGTTTTGTCAGCAGTACTGTGTGGCACTGACACATCAGGGGCCGGAGGTGGAATATCTGCCGCACTGTGTGGCAGTGACACATCAGGGGCCGGAGGTGGATTGTCTGCCGCACTGTGAGGCACTGACACATTAGGGGGCGGAGATGTGGATGTAGAAGCAGCAGCAGCATTCATTGGCGCCAGGCCTTGTGGCAGCAATGCCATGATGAGGGTCTGCAGGGCATGGAAGATCCCAGCTACATCTCGCTGGTGTGCAGCCGTGGCAGCCATTCTTTCCGCCTGCATCCGCTCCTGTTCTCCATGATCCTCCGCATGTGTTCCAACTCCCGGCTGACATCGCTGGAGCCACTCTGACTAGACAGTTGTTCTTGTCTCAGAGTCAGGACTCCGGCGATGTCAGCCATGGATCATTGGAGAGCATGGAGCGGACTGTGGGTGTCCGTTAGGGACTGTAAGTGGTCCCTGATGGGACTTAGACACCCACGTATGGCATCTAGTTTGGCTGCCATGAGGTCGAACCCCACCCGCACCTGATCGGCCATCTTCTCCTGGCACCCTAACACATGGCGTTGGAAGGCCATGTGTTGTTCGTGGGGGTCCTGGTTGTCAGCTGTGGTGGTGGGTGCTTCCTGCTGTGTGGTCTGTGCAGGGGGTGGGGTCTCCTCGATGCAGCTGGGCTGCCCTGCTCCTGGAGGTGGGGTGCTGAGGGTGTCCATGAGCTGTTGGAGGGCGGAGTCGATGTCAGCCATGGATCTTTGGAGAGCATGGAGCGGACTGTGGGTGTCCGTTAGGGACTGTAAGTGGTCCCTGATGGGACTTAGACACCCACGTATGGCATCTAGTTTGGCTGCCATGAGGTCGAACCCCACCGCACCTGATCGGCCATCTTCTCCTGGCACCCTAACACATGGCGTTGGAAGGCCATGTGTTGTTCGTGGGGGTCCTGGTTGTCAGCTGTGGTGGTGGGTGCTTCCTGCTGTGTGGTCTGTGCAGGGGGTGGGGTCTCCTCGATGCAGCTGGGCTGCCCTGCTCCTGGAGGTGGGGTGCTGAGGGTGTCCATGAGCTGTTGGAGGGCGGAGTCGAAGGTGTGGCGGTCCTCTTCGTCATCAGTGAAGAGCTGTTCGGTCTGCTCTGCAGGAGGTGTTGATTCTCCCTCTGCAATGTGAAGGGGAGATGCAGTTTAACATTGTGTTCACATGTATGTTGACGCATTGTACAAGTTTACATACAGACTGCATGACAATGTACATTGTGACTGTTTGGGAGGAGCTGCCTATTTGATGCGGGACAGTGGACATTTCGACAACATCACGGATGTGTGTTTGTACTTGTACATTATCATCTCACATTTCCCTGCTATGCCAAATGTGATTGGCCAGTTTCTACACACATGCGGCACCAGTTGTGTCCTCTGTTCTGTTGTGGACGCGTTGCAGTTTGTACCACATTGTTGTCAATGTTGATGTGCTCTGAATGTTATGTGTGTGTGCTGCATTTTGAGAGAGTCGCCCCTGCAGCTCTGATTTTGCTGCCCCTTGTCCCTTTCAGGCGGTGTGCCTTTGACTTCTGTGCTTATACAGTGCTGAGATGTTGCATACTTGGGTAAATTGGGCTCTTGGTGGGATTTGGGACTCTGGGGCATGGTTTGTCCGCAGATGTGTTGTTGACGTCAGGGGTTGTTTGTGCACGTGGATGTGTCAGAGTGTGACCTGCTCCTTTACGGATGTGGTCCACACTCAGCCACCTCAGTGTCGTGGCGTGCAACATGTCATGGTATATTGACTGCAGCCATGCTATTCGTCATGCAGTGTCACTTGCATTGTCAGTGTGGCTCACAGACACGCCGCTTTGCTGGGTTTGGCACATGTGCATGGGTTGGTTGTGAGATTGGTGATGTGTGGGAAGGGCCCCCTCTGGGCACATAGTCGACGGGGGCCTACTTGCTGTTTCTATGTGTGCTGCAGTGTGCCAGGGGATCAGGGACATGATCCAGAGTCATTGTGGGTGTGCACTGTGCTATACTTAATTGTGCATGTGTGCCATTGTGCCCATCTCCCCCCGTCCCCCCAGTCCCTGGTCGTTACTCACCCTGTTGCTGTTGTGTCAGGTCATGTTGAGCAGTGTCCGGTCCCCCAACTCCTGCCACCTTCTCCCCACTGATGACTGTGGACACCATTTCCTCCATCTCATCCAGCTCCTCCTGTGGCGCTGGACTCCCACCTCCAGTTTGCATTGCTGCCTTCTGGTTGTTGCCGAGTTTCTGCTTGGTTTTGCGCTTCACATCATTCCAGCGCCTCTTGAGCTCTTCCATTGTCCTCCTCAGCACTCCAACTGCATTCACCTTGTCCAGGATGGACTGCCATATTCCATTTTTAGTTGCCAATGACACAGTGGAGGTGACGAACAGTTGTTGATGGTGTTCTACCACCTCCGTTATCAGGATCCTGTTTTCCTGCGGACTGAACCGCGTCTTCCTCTTCTTCTTCTCCTTGCCCTTCCCTGACCCCGAGGTCCCAGGCTGGTCCTCCGTGGGGGTTGTGGGGTTCTGGTTGTCCTCTGTACTTGCTCCGGCTGCCTCCATTGTGCTTCGCAGTTGTTTTGGTTTTGTTTGTGGTTTTTTTCTGCTTTTATAGTGATTTTTCCCGCCTGACGTGTGTGAATTGCAGGCCTGGCGCAGCTTATCGCTGATTTTTTATCACGGTTGGGCCCATCGCAACTTTTTTCACGTTAGGCTTTAGATTTTTATCGCCGTCCCGGTAATTTTATCGCGGACATTTGACGCGTTATCGGGAAACTATCGCATGTTACTGATGTGTTGAGAATAAGACGTTCACACAGTTATTTTCCCGCGATAGATGGCGATGTGGAAAATTGCGTTAGCCTATTTTGGCGATGATTATCGCACGTTCTTGAGAATATCCCCCTTAGAGAGCCTGTTATAAACTGAGATAAACTTATGTAGCTACTAATTTGCGTATAGTATGTAATGAAGTAGTATATAATATAAAGTTACATGTATTCTATATTTGCTTTTCACAGATTTACTTGTGTTTAAAGAGGAGGATTTATAATGCTGAGAAAGATGCAAAGGAGAAAAAACTAAGGAAATAGTACTACCTGCCTCAAAGTGAGAGTAAAAAAGCAGATGATGTGGAGAATGTACAGAGAAAAAAAAGTGCTGCTGTTAAGAGAATTAAGGAGCTTGTTAAAAAAGTATAGAGGAAAATGCAAAATGCAGGAAATGTTTCAAATAAAAAGCAAAGTTTACAATGAACTCAGAACGGAAAAGGAGTAAGTCATATTGAAAGTAGAAAATGTTACAAAAAATACCTAGTTTGACAAGAAGACAGAAACAATTTAAAGAAATACAAATAAGAATGTTTAGAAGTAGGGTAATACTAAATTTGGTATGAAAATGAGTGAGAGTAAGAGGAAAAAGGACTACTGAAACAAAAGCAAAATATTGAGATTGTGGTTGATAAAGTGTTTGCTCTGAAGCGCAAGCTTTTTATTTTGATGCTAAACAGAATGAGAACATTGGATAAAGCAGTGTTGTCTATGAAGAAAAAAAGCCAAAAAAGGCTTATTAATAAAAGTAACTTTTGAAAACTTTTTAAAGGTGAATGGAAGCATACATCTAGTAATGATCCCTTCTTTAATGAAGAAAACTACATCCAACAGAATGAATTAGTGCATGCAGTTGAATCAACTGGCCGATGCTATGAGGTAAAAGACGGTACTCCCATTGCAAAAGAGTAGAATGTTCTTAGAAATGAAGACTATATAGGTGAAGAGGTACAAGGAATGTGTAGACATCCCCCTGTGTATAAATGGGAGTAAAGTAGTATTTGTAGTATTCAACAGGAATCAATTGATACATTAAGAAATTTTCTACGTCAGATTCCATCTAAAAGTATGAAGCAGAACATTCCAATGTTGCAAGCATTAGATTCATGCAAAGGAAATACACTAATTTGCAAGGACACTCATTGGCTTGTCTATCTGGGAAAGTATGCAAAAGTACTTTTCATCATTTTTAAATGTTGGCTGTTCATCATTCAAAGATGCAACATTTAGTTACAAGACTTTACTTTGAAAAAGTCATGCATTGTGTTTAGGAGAAATGAACAAAGCACTTTTGTATGGTACAGTGTCAGAGGTTAAAAACGTTTCTTAAGATATTCATTTACATTTCTTTGGTCCTGAAGAGCAGTCTGGCCAAAATGAGGCGCTGGTCTGTTGAGGTATAGAAGAACAAAACATGGATATTAGTAATGATAAGTTTAGATGAGAAATAGCAAAGTTTAATGCAGTTTCTACATGGAAATCAAACTATGTTTGTATTTGTTGTCTGCAAACCCACTACAAAGGCCAAATTCGAAATGTTGATGAGTCTTTGAAAACTGAAGAAGAAAACAGAGAAAAGTGGCTAGAATTTGCAGTGGACTTATTTGTGGAAGAACGTTTTGATTTGTCAACTCACCAGATCATGGGCAAGTATTGCTCTGACAAATTAGAGGACAGCAAAATGCCTGTTAAAGCAATACACAATAAGTTAAAGGTGGTTGAAATTCCAGAGAAACTTCAACATCTAAATGTTTATGAAACAATACTGATGCAATCTATATACCCTTTTCAAGCAATAGTTTGTATGGAGCCAAAGAGTGGGAAACTTCCACCCACTGAGCTTCAGAAAGGCCTTAATGGTAGAGTTGTGTGCTTACCTTTAGATTTTAAACCCAATATTGAAACTGTGGGTGTAGAGAGAGATTTGGAAGAACCACTTGTTATTCTAGTAAATGGTGTGCCCACAAAAATTAAAAAAATCTGGCAAGATCTAGTGGATGTAAATAAGGTAAATAAAGCTACTTTCGATCTTGAAGTCAATAATGTGTACAATAAAGATGTGGAATTTGATGCACATGGAAGTTGCATGAAGAATAAATGTTGCCTTCAAGTGGACAATTTGAAAAAGTGGATAGAAGTAGATCTGAAAAAATATGTGAGCACTACAGTATCCATCCACTACATTCAAAAGAGCTTATGGGGGATGCTAGTGAACTCTATCAGATGAAACAAGCTAAATCGGCTCCAATGAGTGTGTGAGAGAAATTTTTAGAGGCTTGATGTTTCCTCAACTATTTCCAATTGGAGTAAGCAGACAGTATGATGACCGGCCTGTGCAAATGCCTGCAGCTGAGTATAGGTCAACAAGATTATATTCAGAGGATCCTAGGTTTCAACAAAGTATTCTATATGTATTCCATCTCTTATTTGAAAATTATTTCTCTGGACTGTCATATGCTGTTAACCATATTCTTAAAACAGGAGTTAATCTACAAAATATGTCTGCAAGAAACTTTGTTGACAAAACTCACGGAAAAGATGAGAAGGTGGAGTACAATTTGATAAATTTGATGGCAAGCCAACATGTGACCAATGAGTATTTGTATCGTCGTCATAGTGAGCTGAAGTGTATGTTTCAAAATTTAGGTGTACCAACTTGGTTTGTAATCCGAGTTGTGCAGAGTATGCATGGGATGACTTACATGACTTTTTGAGAGAAGCAAACTCTAACATTAAAGGCATTGAATGGTACACATAAGGAGAACTTTGCTCTTTGGATCCTGCAAATGTTTGTAGGTATTTTAACCACAGATTTCAAACCATGCTGTCCTTCATCTGCAGCAAACAAAATCCACCTTTTGGAGAAGTTACTGATTTCCTTTGGCGAAAAGAGTACCAAGCAAGAGGTGCTCCTCATTTTCACATGCTGTTGTGGGTAAAAGATGCACCTAAATTCGGAACAGACACAGATGAGTCTGTACATTCTTTCATAGAGGAGTATGTTAAATGCAGTATTCCAAAAGGAACAGAGGAAAAAGGCCTAAAGCAGCAAGTCCTGCATTTTCAATCACATAAATGTGGAAAGCACTATCGGCGGATGTACAGAGCAAAAGGAACATTTTTACAAAATGTTGTTTTGTATTTCCAAGACCTGTTATCTCAGAAGGAAGAGTGAACAGTTTTATTTCGGCAGTGAGACATACACTTACTTATAAATCACCAATGAAACACCTACAAACTCAGGAGAACAAAGGCTTCAAAATATATTAATGACTACAATCCTTTGATTTTTTTTCTTTTTTATACAGGTGAATATCACCGTTTCTTGGAGTGATATGGCTTACAAATTCATTCTTCCAGTGTCGTTGTATGACTTTATATTTTGAGGGTGTTCCAGAGTACAAGTAAAAAAACACATACACCCACATATGCAGTCAGACACCCACTTATGCACCCATTCACACACTTAGACATTCACACACCCAGTCATACAGGCATGCACACAATTACACAACCATACAGTTATTTACATTTGCACTAACACACCTATACATTACTGACATAGGTACTGACACACCCACACAGCCACTCAAACACCCACTTACACTCTCATATGATCAGTCACACGGCTATTTACAGATGAAATCAGTTAATCACATAGTCTCATACAGTCATTCAGATACACATGAACTCTCACACCTGCACAGGCACTCATACACTCAGTCATACATCGAAACAGCCACTCACACACCCAGCCACGCACCGATACAGCCACACACATAGTCACACTCAGGTACAGCCACTCACACCCTGATACAGCCTCTCTCACCCACTCACACATCAATACAGACACTCACACAACCAGCCACACAATAGAGCCACTCACACACTCAGTCACACATTGATACAGCCCCTTGCACACACTCACACACTGATACAGCCACTCACACACACTGATACAACCACTCACACACCTACTCACACACCAATACAGCCACTCATACACCCAGCCACACACTGATACAGCCACTCACACACCCAGTCGCACACCTATGTAGCCACTCACACACTGATACACCCAGCCACACACTGATACAGCCACTCACCCACCCAGTCGCACACCGATATAGCCACTTACACACACTCACACACTGATACAGCCACTCAAACACTGATACAGCCACCACACACCCAGCCACAATCTGACACAGCTACTCACACATGTAGCCACACACCCAGAGAGACACTTACACAAGCACTGATACACCCATATATCCACTGACAAACTCACTGACCCATCGATACAGTCACTTGCACTTTAATTTCCATTTTAGTATTGTAAATGACATTGAAAAACATTTGCTACTGTCTTTTTAATACATTATAGGTTCATTCCCCTTGGTGAATATTAAAGTAGTCAAATGCACTATTTTAATTTTACGTATGCAGGAGTGAAATATACACTTACACAAATTCACAAACACTTCAACAGACAATTGTACAAAAACATAAAGCATGTACTTTGCTCTTTCTTTGACCAAATGGAACGGTTCTAAAAAGAACCGTTTTTTAGAAGGTTTTTCTAAAAGTTTTATTTTTTTGTATTTTTATTTTTTTTAGTAAAAGTGGTAAGGGAAAGCAACTGGGAAGAAGCAACTTGCTCTGTCAAAGACATGAAGGTTCAGCGGGGAGAATTTTTTTTTTATCGCAGTTTCTGTTCACTGCATCCAAGTATGCAGTCACAGACGACATCTTTAGACCCATGGGCATCTTGCATTTGTCTCAGTGAGTAACCATCTCAGATAACTTTTCACAGAAAGCTGGAACAGTTGTTTCTTCCAGTGCTGATGGTTCCCCCAAGGCTCCTGCGGATGATAACTGTCCTGCTGCTCCACCTGCCTTCTCCCACATCACCCGATTGTACATTAGTTTGTGTATAGTTTTGAGATGCTTCCACATGGAACTCGTCCCATGGGAATACTTCTTCCCAGTCCCTCTCGATAATTGCTTTCTGCAGATATTGCACTGCACAAATTTGGCATTGACCTTTTTCTCTCAAGAAGGTATAGTGAAGTGTTTCCAAACATCACTTCTCATTTGGAACTTGTTGTTCTGCAGACATACCAAAAGCAAGCTGAAGTAGTTCTCTGCAGATGCAAAGAAAAGACACAGCAGTGCTGGTTCTGAATACTCCCTATACAGAGCTGAAAGCCAAATAACAGATTTAGGGTTTGGTTTGCTATGTACATGGGTGGGGTCTCAGTGTAGCCAATCAAGTGTTGACGTTTGGATGTGTTTCTGTCATCGGCGTGGATCCGCAGTTCTAGCCCATGGATTCGGGGATCTGCCAAACTCGTAAATTAAATAACTATGTTTAAAAACACACATAGACTTTCACATATGTGTATATGAATATGTTTCCTCTGATGTCATTATTAAAATCTAAGGGACCTTTATATCTTATTGACATTTTTGCAGGTTTTGACAAATCAGTTGATACGGATTTGCGGCTCCGTTGCAATAACATCACAGGAATTAGAAACAATAGAGTACCCATATTGGTGCCTTTTTTTCGGATCTGCGATGGATCCGCGGATCCATAAAATAATTTTTTTTAAAGGAAAACTTGGTTCATTGTTATAAAATTTGTAGAGTGCATGGCTGCTTCAGCAATGGGGCATTTACAAAAGCAATACATACATTAGATTACCTTCAATTGTGATTTTTACTTTTAAAATGTATGTTAATAATAATTGTAAGAATAAAATGAAATTTTATGGTTGTAAACAATAGTATTGCTAAATTAAACTTGCAGGTGAAATTGTAGCACAATTTCTAATAAAAAACTGGTGAAATTAACTGAAAAAACCAAAGGCTACAGGACGTTATAGTTAGGAAATAGAATTTTTTTAAAACAGAGAAATTCACTGAACAAACCAAAGGTTACAGGGATGTTATAGTTAGGAAATAGAATTAAAAACACCTTAGAAATTCACTAAAAAAACAAAGATTACAGGAACGGTATAGTTAGGAAATGATTTTACATGCAAAAAACCATAGAAGTTCAGCAGTTATAGTTACCTGAGCTAACTATAATTTACGCCCCAGCAATGCACTGTTTATGACCTCACATATTACATCACTCATGACATGGTCAGTGACATCACTGATGACAACATACAGCAAAATAAACTTCAATATACTTTATAAAATATAATTTACATTTTTTTAAAGTAAGAAGAAGCCACAGGTGAGATACGTACAGCAGAGTGCTTACTTTAACCTTATCAGCTCCTACACTCACTTATCACATAAGAGAAAGTTGTCAGTGGATAGTACTGTCTCTTCTGAACCACTACTCTAAACACTAATTACCAAAGTAAAATGTCTAACCGTATAGCTTTAGTCTATTGTAAACCACAACAACACTATTTGTGAGCCTGGAAAGAAGTTTTAGTGCAAATGTCAGATTTACACAAACCACTTCAGCATACAACCAGTAGAGAGGTCTTAGCGGACTGTGTCCCAACCCACTGGTCAAATTATTCTTCATCCTGGACAAAGTGTTTGAGCATTGAGGTAAGTCTGTTGTAAATGTGTACTATACTCTGCCATCACCCTAGAGAAAGGTCTTAGCAAACAAATGAATTTATTACAATCTACTACTACACTCATTCGTCACAAAGGAGAGAGGTCTAGGCAAACTGGTCAGTATGTCATAAAACAGAACTATACTCAGCCATCACTGTGGAGAGAAGTTTCAATGAACATCTTAGACTGTTGCAAAGCACAACCATACACACACATCAACAGGGGAAATGGCTCAGTGCAGAGGCTAGTTTACTGATAAATAGTACACCTGCTTTAAAAATGGGATTATAGGTCAGATGACACATGTTAGAAATAGTTTCACTTATCAGTAGTACAGAAACAGTAGTAATTTAACTTGTGCAGTAGCACAGTATATATCTTTAAGTCTCAGAACCTTTACTAAACACTTACACTCACTGGATGATGTCATTAGTGATGTCATTTAAGATGTCATCAGTGATGTCACTGACCATGACATGAGTGGTGTATTATGTGCAGTCATAATTAGTGAATTGCAGGGGTGTAAGTTATAGTTAACTCAGGTAAGTATAACTGCTGAATTTCTATAGTTTGTGCGTGTAAAATCATTTCCTAACTATAACGTCCCTGTAACCTTTGGTTTCTTGAGTAAATGTTTAAGGTTTTTTTTTAATTTGATTTCCTAACTATAACATCCACAGCTCCAAGTGCCAAAGCAGGGTCTGGATTGGCTGGGTGCACCTTGACAGAAAAGTTGCAGCCGCCATTTTATATCTAGGGAAGCAGTCTCCAAGGCTGATCATTTCTGTGCAAAGTAAATAAAGGGGTCAGGACCCCATGGGTTTGTTAGAGGGGTCCCAGACAGGACACATAAAGGCAAATAAATTGCCATTTAACTGTTTTTCTCAATGCGCAGGAATCCGCGATCCATGCAGTGCTCATCGCGACCCAGTCCCCTGTGGAACCGCGAATCCTGCTGCTCATCAGAGGTCCCCCGACCCCTTCCTCAATCAATCTGCAAACGTGCCTCCTAGCACACTACTCCTTAGGGGATGAAATCCCCTTGGATGCTGAGAGTCCTTGGGGGCCAAGCACCCCTCTTGTTACTGCCAGTAAGTCCCACACAGTGGGATTGCTGAGAGCTTGTTGGAGGCCCTGCTCACTTTGTTCACCACTCTGCAAATGCACCTCCTAGTGCACTACTCATTGGGGAATGAGGTCCCCTTGAATGCTGAAGGTCCTTGGGGGCAAGAACTGTTAGCACCAGTGTTGGAGAGTTTGTGGCTGTGTGAGTGGCTGGAAACGCACCTTCTGGCATGCTATTCATTTGGGGATGAAGTCTCCTTGGATGCTAATGGTCCTTGGGGCCAATAACCCCTCCTGTTACCACCAGTAAGTCCCACACAGCGGAATTGCAAAGACCTTGTCGGAGGCCCCGCCCCCTTTGTCCACCACTCTGCAAACTCACCTCCTGGCACACTACTCTTTTGGGGATGAAGTCCCTTTTGATGCAGAGGGTCTTTGGGGGCTAAAAATCCCTCCTGTTACCACCAGTAAGTTCCACACAGCGGAATTGCTGAGAGCTCGCTAGAGGCCCCACTTCTTTCTCAATTACTCTGCAAACGCGCCTCCTGGCGCACTACTCATTGGGGGATGAAGTCCCCTTGGATGCTGAGGGTCATTGGGGGCCAAGAACCCCTCCGGTTACCACCAGCAAGTCCCACACAGCAGGATTGCTGAGAGCTCGTCTGAAGCCCTGCCCCCTTTGTTCACCACTCTGCAAATGCACCTCCTAGTGCACTACTCATTGGGGAATGAAGTCCCCTTGAATGCTGAAGGTCATTGGGGGCAAGAACTGTTAGCACCAGAGTTGGAGAGTTTGTGGCTGTGTGAGTGGCTGCATAGGTGTGTGAGTAGGTGCTTGAGTGGCTGTGTGGGTGACTTAGTGACTGTATGAATGGCTGTACGGGTGAGAAAGTGTGTGTGTGAGTGGCTGTATGGGTGAGTGAGTAGCTGTTTGAGTGTGTGTATGGGTAAGTGAGTGGGTGTGAGTGGCTGTATTGGAGAGTGTGTGTCTGTGTGAATGACTGTAAGGGTGTGTGAGTGATTGTATGGATGTGTGAATGGGTATGTAAGTAGTTCTGTGGGTGTGTGAGTGGTTGTATGGGTGAGAGACTGGCTGTGCCAAGGGCTGTATGGGTGAGTGGCAGTGTGAGTGGCTGCAGGGGTGAGTGTGTTTGTGTGTGAGTGGCTGTAAGAGTAAGTGAGTGGGTGTGTGAGTGGCTGCATGGGTCTGTCAATGAGTATGTGAGTGGTTGTGTGGCTATGTGAGTTGGTTTATGAGAGGATGTACGGGTGTGTGATTGGGTCTGTGGATGATGTCATCAATGATGCCATTTGAAATGTCATCAATGATGTCATCAGTGTTGTCACTGACTATGTCATGAGTGATGTAATATGTGAGTTCATAAGCAGTGCATTGTGGGGGCGTAAGTTACAGTTACCTTAGGTAACTATAACTGCTGAATTTCAATGGTTTTGTAAATGCGAAATCTGAACCTAACTATAAACGTTCTTGTAACCTTTGATTTTTTCAGTGAATGTATGTATATATATATATATTCACTGAAAAACCATAGGTTTCAGACACGTTATAGTTAGAAATTTGCATTTAAAAACCTTTGAAATTCACTGAAAAAACCAGAGGTTTTAGGGACAGTTATAGTTAGTTGGACATTGCACTCAGTACAAAACCCGTGAAATTCCCCCGTTATAGTTAGTTCAGCTAACTATAACTCGCGCCCGCAATGCACTGCTGATGACGTCACATATTACATCACTCATGACATGGTCAGTGACATCACTGATGACATCACTGATGACATCTCAAATGACATCACTGATGACATCATCCAGTGACTGTGTGTTTCTGTAAAGTTTAAATATGTTTAATATATATAGGGAAAGGCGTATTGAAGAATGAGTGGGTGTATAAGTGTCAGAATGGATGATTTAGTACGTGCGTGACTGACTCTACAAGTGAGTGATTAAACGTATCTTACTGAATGCATGGGTTAGTGACTAAACTGTGTGAATGTCTGTATCCGTCTGTTGGTGTGTAAGTGGATGCATGGATTTGCGAATAGCTACATGAGTGTCTATATGGGTTATTTATGGGTTCTATGAGTATCTGTATGGGTGCCTGAGTGTTTGTGTGGATGGGGTGTGTGCGACTGTGCATAGATGTGTGAGTGGGTGATTCACTGGGTGGATGGTTTCAAGAGTGCATCTGTGATAGACTGTATGGGTGGGTAAGTGTGTGTAAGAGTGTGTTAGTGAGTGAATGTATGTCCCAGTGGTACATGTGTGAGTAACTAAATATGTGAAAGGCAGTATATATGTGTATTGGAGTATATAAATAGCTATAAGCGAGAGTGAGTGATTGTGATAGTGGCTGTATGGATGAGTGTGTGCTTGTATCAGTGATTGTATAAGAGCGTAACAATGTGCTAGTATTTGTATGATTAAGTGAGCTGGTGTGTGTATAACTGTATAGGTGAGTAAATGGCAGTGTGTTTAATTATTTGCATGACTGACTAGGTGTGTGAGTACCTCTATGGATGAGTGGCGGTGTTTGAGTGTCTATATAGGAGTAAGAGTGCATATGATAGTCCTGTACTGAGTGACCATAAGTATGAGTGACTGTACGGGTGAGTGAGTGGATGTGTGTGTGTAGACCTAAGAATCAGTGAGTGGGTATGTAGTTATTGGTGTTGGAGTGTCTATGGTTTTGCGAATGGCACTCTGTAATTTAGATTGGGTGTATCAAAGGTTATATTAGGGTGTGAGGAGCTGCATCAGATTATCACGTGGATGATGTCATCAGTGATGTCATTTGAGATGTCATCAGTGATGTCATCAGTGATGTCACTGACCATGTCATGAGTGATGTAATATGTGACGTCATCAGCAGTGCATTGCGGGCGCGAGTTATAGTTAGCTGAACTAACTATAACGGGGAATTTCACGGGTTTTGTACGAGTGCAATGTCCAACTAACTATAACTGTCCCTAAAACCTCTGGTTTTTCAGTGAATTTCAAAGGTTTTTAAATGCAAATTTCTAACTATAACGTGTCTGAAACCTTTGGTTTTTCAGTGAATTTCAAAGGTTTTTAAAATGCTAATTTGTAACTATAACGTGCCTGAAACCTACGTTTTTTCAGTGAATTTCAAAGGTTTTTAAATGACAATTTTTAAATGTATTAATTTTTATATTAATTTTTTTCATACTGATTTACTACATTTTTAGAAACAATTTCTTTTACATATTTTATTTTTTAAATTACATTGTAATTACATTATACATTACATTACAAAAATACTTTCTCAGAATGAATTACTTTAGTTTAAATACTTTGCACATAGGCAATAGACTTTTAAGTACAGTAGTTACAGTTGTTGCAATGGGCAAAACATTTTCAAACACAATGCAACATTCAGCTCAATGTGAATTTCTAGTTAAATGCAATTAGTTACTTTATGGATTACTTTTCTAACCACAGGACTGGATCCTAGATTCAGTCCTGGTACATCTCCTGTAAACAGTTGAGTAAAAGCGTTTTGGTTACAGTCGTGATTTTTAAGGAATATTATTGTATTTTAAAAGTTGACACTTAGAAACTTTTTCTCATAGAATCACCAATGTTATCCTATGGAAGGAAATTCACTTAGCAGGTAAAAACTGTTATCGTTACTTTTTCTTACTCAGTGTTGGATCCTGGATCCAGCACTGGTGCATCTCCTGTAAACAGTTGAAAGAATGCGTTTAAGTCATACAGGCGATTTTTAAGGAATATTTGTAGTTTGTGAAAATCGACACTTTGAAACTTTTCTGCTGAAAACCAGACCATGGATTCCTATGGAAGAGAATTTAAGTTACTGGTAAGTACGGTTAAAATTACTTTTCAGGACCAGTACTGGGCTGAAAGATACAGCACTGAGGTCTCTCCTTATAACAGGTGATTAAATCGGAATTCGTATTTCGGCTGATTTTAGAGGAATATTTGTATGTTTCAAAAATAAACACTTAGAAACTTTTTCAGCAAAAAGCAGGCAATGATATCCTATGGAAGGAAATTCAAGTTACTAGTAAGTACGGTTAAAATTACTTTTGAGGATCAGTACTGGGCTGAAAGATGCAGCACTGAGGTCTCTCCTGATAACAGATGAGTAAATCGGAATTCGTGTTTCGGCTGATTTTAGATGAATATTTTAAAGTTCCAAAACTCCACACTTAGAAGAATTTCCAAGTGAAACCAGTCAATGTTAGCCTATGGAAGGAAATTCAAGTTACTGGTAAGTACGGTTAAAATTACTTTTCAGGACCAGTACTGGGCTGAAAGATGCAGCACTGAGGTCTCTCCTGATAACAGGTGAGTAAATCAGAATTCGGATTTCGGCTGATTTTAGAGGAATATTTGTATGTTTCAAAAATCAACACTTAGAAACTTTTTCAGCAAAAAGCTGGCAATGATATCCTATGGAAGGAAATTCAAGTTACTGGTAAGTACGGTTAAAATTACTTTTGAGGATCAGTACTGGGCTGAAAGATGCAGCACTGAGGTCTCTCCTGATAACAGGTGAGTAAATCGGAATTCGTATTTCGGCTGATTTTAGAGGAATATTTTAAAGTTCCAAAACTCCACACTTAGAAGAATTTCCAAGTGAAACCAGTCAATGTTAGCCTATGAAGGAAATTCAAGTTACCGGTAAGTACGGTTAAAATTACTTTTGAGGATCAGTACTGGGCTGAAAGATGCAGCACTGAGGTCTCTCCTGATAACAGGTGAGTAAATCGGAATTCGTATTTCGGCTGATTTTAGAGGAATATTTTAAAGTTCCAGAACTCCACACTTAGAAGAATTTCCAAGTGAAACCAGTCAATGTTAGCCTATGAAGGAAATTCAAGTTACCGGTAAGTACGGTTAAAATTACTTTTGAGGATCAGTACTGGGCTGAAAGATGCAGCACTGAGGTCTCTCCTGATAACAGGTGAGTAAATCGGAATTCGTATTTCGGCTGATTTTAGAGGAATATTTTAAAGTTCCAAAACTCCACACTTAGAAGAATTTCCAAGTGAAACCAGTCAATGTTAGCCTATGTAAGGAAATTCAAGTTACTGGTAAGTACGGTTAAAATTACTTTTCAGGACCAGTACTGGGCTGAAAGATGCAGCACTGAGGTCTCTCCTGATAACAGGTGAGTAAATCTGAATTCGGATTTCGGCTGATTTTAGAGGAATATTTGTATGTTTCAAAAATCAACACTTAGAAACTTTTTCAGCAAAAAGCAGGCAATGATATCCTATGGAAGGAAATTCAAGTTACTGGTAAGTACGGTTAAAATTACTTTTGAGGATCAGTACTGGGCTGAAAGATGCAGCACTGAGGTCTCTCCTGATAACAGGTGAGTAAATCGGAATTCGTATTTCGGCTGATTTTAGAGGAATATTTTAAAGTTCCAAAACTCCACACTTAGAAGAATTTCCAAGTGAAACCAGTCAATGTTAGCCTATGAAGGAAATTCAAGTTACCGGTAAGTACGGTTAAAATTACTTTTGAGGATCAGTACTGGGCTGAAAGATGCAGCACTGAGGTCTCTCCTGATAACAGGTGAGTAAATCGGAATTCGGATTTCGGCTGATTTTAGAGGAATATTTGCACAATGGTGAAGGGAGGGCGGGGCCTGAGGTGACATCTGTGCAAACGCGCCCCGTGGTGCGTTTTAAGTTGGGGGATTAAGTCCCCTTGAATCATGAGGGTCCCTACGGGCCAACTAGCCCACCAGGAACCTCCAGTATGCGCCAGGGGCTGCGTTGCAGAGACATGTACAGAGGCCACACCCCTTTTACACCTCTCTGCAACGCAGCTCTGTGGCGCTTTCTGGACGTACCTGTTGGGCTAGTTGGCCCCAGGGACCCTCAGGATTGAAGAGGATTTAATTCCCCATCTTAAAACGCGCCACGGGCCTGTTTGCACACATGTCACCTGAAGCCCCGCCCCTCCCTTCACCACTGTGCAAACACGCCCCGTGGCGCGTTTTAAGTCGGGGGATTAACTCCCCTTGAATCCCCCCTGGCGCATACTGGAGGTTCCTGGTGGGCTAGTTGGCCCCCAGGGACCCCCAGTATTCAAGGGGAATTCGTTCCCCCTCTGCAAACGCGCCAGGGGGCGCGCTGGCAGAGTGGTGAAGGAAGGGGGCGGGGCCTGCGGGCCCGATCGTTTTTAAAAACCATCAAGGGCTCCAGGAGGGGGGCCGCGCGGCCCCCCTCCCATTCAGTGCACAGCCCCGGGAGGTGGTGGTCCCGGGGCTCTGGGGTCCAAAACGGACCCCCATTGTAATTTTCTTAGTGCCCCGGGAGGTGGTGGTCCCGGGCGTGTGGGGGCTGGAGCCCCCACACAGGTTTTTAATAAAAAAAGAAGCCCCGGGGAGGTGGTGGTCCCCGGGGCTGCGGGAGGGCTCAGAGCCCTCCCGCACCATTGCTACATAAAGCCCCGGGGGGTGGTGGTCCCCGGGGCTTGGGGGCCCTATAGAGGCCCCCACACATAAAATTAACCCCCCCAGCATGCCCCCGGGACTTGGCCCACCCGGGGGCAATTGTCATCGAGCGCGGGAGACCGCGCTTCGATTTTTTCGGCAGGATTTGCGCACCCTGAGCGCATCCTGCCGATTTAAAAAAAAATATATATATTTTTTGCCCAGGGGTCCTTGTGGGACCCCTGAGCAAACCTAGGGAGTCAGGGTGTTTCTACCCTGCCCCTTTGTGCGCTTTGCGCACTTGTTTCTGTCCCTCGGTTCTACAGAGGGACAAAATGGCTGCCAACATTTTCTGAATCGGAATGTTGACAGCCAGCTGACAGCCAATTAACATGCAGCTCGTGATCGGGAGGGTACGCGGACCCTTCTCGTCCCTAGATATCACTAACTTTTTACTTTTCATTTTCTCAGCAACTACTGAACGGATTTACACCATTTAACAAAAGGGTTCTTTCTGAACCAAGAACTACCTCTTTGCCAAATTTGGTGTAATTCCGTTCAGCAGTTCGAGCTGTAGCCGTGTCTAAAGTTTCCTATGGGAAAATGCATGGGTAAAACGCGTTTTGGGACCCCCCTTTTTTCTCGGCCCCCGCTTGACGTATCACCCCGAGACTTTCAGGGTAGGAGCGGACCGGAGCGCCCCACGAAGTTTGAAAATTTCGCGAAGATACGTAAACCGGCAAGAGAGTTATTTCAAATAGAATGTCGCGGATTTCCTATGGATAATAGGTTGTAACTATAACTATCTACTGGCGACCGCCAGTAGATAATATATATATATATATATATATATATCCAATTACACTCCCTTGTGCCCTTGACGCACAACAAACAGGTACGGACAACTTTTTCAGCTGGTGCCAAATATTACTTTATTTTCTAAAAGTTAAAGTGCAATGCTTCTCATGACGCGTTTCGCGCCTCCTGGCCCTTGGTCACATGATACACACATGATACACACACACTTATCTGTTATATACTTAACATTACATTGTAAAGGCATGCATGGTAAAGGCATAAGTTCGTTAAAGGCCTGTGTGGTAAAGGCATTGCATGGCAAAGGATGCGTGGTAAAGGCATTGCTTGGTAAATTCTGCATTGTGAAGTGTTTCCCGCCATGGCGATCGATGGATGATGGGAGATCAGATGTATCATCCTCATCAGCATCAAGGTGTACAAGAGGGTGAGGCAGGGTGGACATAAATGCAGTGAACCGCCACATAGAGTGGAACTGGATGTCATGCATAAAAGGAGTCCTGTGAACGTCAGGCACTGTGCGTTTTATGGATCACCGACATTATATTGTGATACAAAAATATTGTGTCAAAAATTTTGATTACAAAAATATTGTGTCTCTATACTTATAATGATAAGTACAAAAATATTGCAGAAAAATAGCGTTTCACTCTAATATTGTTAAAAACATACAGAAATATCATTTTTTTCAATATATATAATTTAAAATAGTAAATATTGAATATTTTAATATATAACAATATAATGTAAATGTAATAAATTTAAATAATATTTTATACTATATGTTTATGTGTGTATGTTTATATATACATGTACATGTACTGTAACATTATATATTAAAAATATATATTTTACTTTATATTACATTTTTGGGGTTACATTTTTTTAATTTACTACTGTAAAAAACATATATATATATATATTTTTTGTGACAAACAACAAGGTCGAAACAACACTTTATAGGAAGCCAACAGCGGGAAACAGCATGTTGCACGCGAATAGTTTCCATCCTAAAAGTGTCATTAATGGAGTCCCTTATGGTGAACTGATAAGAGTGAGGCGTAACTGCTCTTCAGATGATGATTTCCAAGATGAAAGCAGAAAAGCTCTCAGTAGATTTTCTAAGAGAGGATACAGGAGAGAAACTCTTATGAATGCCAGCTATAAGATCAAACAGGTAGAAAGAAAAAGTCTTCTATTAAACACTCAAAATAACGAAGTACGAGCTCCTGAACCCCAAGGACAAGTGAGAATGATAACTGAGTATACAACAGGATCCACAGAAATTTTTCAAATCTTCCGACGTAATTGGAAGATTCTTAAATTAGATCATGTTATAGGATCCCTCATTCCACATAGTCCCCTTATTACCTACAGGAGAGGTCCGGCACTCAGAGATCAGTTGGTAAGGAGCCATTTTTCGAAAACCTCAAGGAAAAAAGATTTTTATCCCTGCATGAGCTGCAAGGCATGCAGGAGTAGTAAAAAAGTAAAAGAATTTACAATACCAGGGAGGAAGACAATGCGCAAGATACGTAAACTGATGAATTGCAACTCTGATCATACGGTTTACTGTCTGGTGTGTCCATGCAACAGAAGGTATGTGGGAAGTACTATTCATCCCACTAAGAAGAGAGTTCTTGAGCACATGCGTGCAATCAAGAACCACGATACGGCATATCCAGTTGCACGACATTTTAAGGAGGAACATAATTCGAATGCCAATCTTTTGCAATTTTTCTGCCTAGACCAAGTCTCCAAAACTGAAAGAGGGGGGATAGAATTAGAGAACTGAGAAAACTCGAATCACGCTACATTATCGAGTTGCAAACAAAGGCCCCATGGGGACTGAATAATGAGGAAGAACTCTGGGTCCACATTGAATAGGAATCTTTAAGAACCACAATATCAGCATTGTAAATCTTCTTGAATAATAGGTTTAAATGGATGGAACTAGCCCATTCAGGGCAGAATTGTTGTTTTTTAAATTTTGTTCTTTGGAATGAGATTGGGATGAGCATGAATGCTATGAGCTGGTAGGAAGCCCATACAGGGCAGGATTGATGTTCTACCACATATTCTAATTTAAGTATCATTGATTTATGAAATAGTAATCAATTGACATGTTTGGTAGAGAATTGTATGCTTTTTTGCTACCTTTTTGCTACTTTTTTGTTTCTGCTCATCCAATATAAAAATCTGCACAGTATTACTTCAATAATGAATTAATAGTTCACTGTTTTCACGTTGCACATTGTGGCAGGCTATGAGAATGAATGCATTAGCCGTTCCATCATGGCCGCCAAAGAAACTCAAACACTGATCAGAGTTGGCCCCTCTTTATTTTCATGATTGATGAATTACAAGTCCTCTATCGTTTTCTATGATTGAAGTGATGTTTTTAAAAAAAGTAATTGTTTGGAACTGTGATGTGACATTGAGGAAGGCGTGAAGCCGAAACGCGTCTGTCCATCAGTATACGTGTGATCATTACATTTATTAACTTACTTTGCCAGTGTGCGCCTCGTTTCGTGACTTAAGAGGAAGGAAAGTCACATCCAGGGATATATATATATATATATATATATATATATATATATATATTTTCTACTGGCAGTCGCCAGTAGGTAGTTATAGTTAGGACCTATTATCCATAGGAAAAGCGTTTTTGGATTTGCCAATATCTTTGGCGCCGTTCGACGAATCTTTGCGAAATTTTCAAAACGAATGGTTCACTCAGGTCAGCTCCTGTCTTGAAAGTTTGGGGGTGATTCGTCTAGCGGGGGCCGAGAAAAAAGGGGGGTCCAAAACGCGTTTTCTCCATGTTATTTGGAAGGGGCGTGTTTAGGGCGTCCCTGCCAAATAGCGAATCCTAACAGTATGCATGAATGTTTTGTGACCGTGTTGCGGTCGCAAAACATTCGCATATTACCACCTACTTCAAGTAGGTGGTAAGACATTCGTAAATGGGAAGGGGTCCCCAAGGGACCCCTTCCCCTTAGTGAATGTTTGTAAAAGCATTTTTAAGAGCAGGCAGTGGTCTCACGGACCACTGCCTGCTCTTGAAAAATGAAAAGAAAACTTTCAAAACTTTTCATTTTTCTTTTTGTAAAGCATCTTGTTTTCCTTTAAGAAAAACGGGCTGCTTTACAAAAAAAATGATTGCTTTATTTAAAAGCAATCACAGACATGGTGGTCTGCTGATCTCAGCAGGCCACCATCCCTGTGATTTTTGCGATTCTTAGGCGGTCGCAAATTGCGACCTACCTCATTAATATTCATGAGGTAGGTCATTAGCGACCCCTTAGGAATCGCAGAAAGTGTACTGCACACTTTCATGCATGCCGTTTTGCGATTCCCTTATTGCGAATCGCAAAGATTTGCAATTAGGGAATCGCAAAACGTTTTTTTGATGCATCTGGCCCTGAGTCCCTACATGCTGACGTCCTGTTATCCCAGGCGTAGCTCTGTTTCCTAGCAGAATCCCTGCAACAAGTGTGCTTCCTGGGTGTAATCGAGATGGAAAGCACATATATTTAATGGCGGTAGGAGAAGGGTTTTCTCTATGGGGCAAAATGTTCCTCATGGAGATAGAAAAAAGTGAAACGTGTAAATACACATGTTTGAAAGATTTATAAAGATTTTTCAAAAAGGTGGACAATTTGCCTTCAAAGCATTTACACATTTGGGTCCATATCATGTTGGACAGCAGAGGCTCAGCACAGAGCTGGGGTCCTGTTTTTATGCATCTGCAGTGTGTAACAGGACGTCATATAACACGATATTCCTCCGAGTTAGGGCTTGATAATCAGACAGTACAGCTTGGAGACTAAGAGCAGGTATCGCTCCTTTCTGTTCCTGTGCTGTGCTGTCTAAAAGAATGCAGTAATGTAGAGAGATATTGGGCTAAATGTATTTACTTTGCATACTGCACACTGCAAGTAATTAAAAACTAAGGGGCATATTCTCAAGGAGTCATCGCCGATTTATCGGCACTTTAGTGCCGCAAAAGTGGCGATAGATTCATCGCCCCATTCACAAGCTGGTGCAAACTGCCGACATCGCCAGTTTTCCTGCGATAGCAACCGCAAAAAACATTGCCACGGATGAGTGCGACAACTAACGCTAATGATATGCAGAGTAGGCGTTCCTGTGCAAAAACACACGAAAACACCACTTCGCGAGATTCTCAACGACCAGTCAGATCTGCGATGCAAACCAAGAACAGGCGATAAGGCGCGTTAGCAGCAGGGATTTAACACCTGCCTTTTGCTGGTGTTAAGCAGGACGACTACCTGCAGTATGAAAGGGAGCCCAGCCCAGAGCCACATCTGAAGACCAACAGATGCCATGGAGCTACTGATCATGCAGCTCGGAGAACCAAGAGGGCCACAACACCCACCGCCACCACTCCCAGGCCCCCCCCCCCGGACTACCCCCCCCGGATTACCACCTAGGCAGTGCAGGACAGCGGACGACCCTAAAACGCACCAGCCCCAGAGACTCAACGCCAGAGGAAGCCATTGGCCAACACAGGCTCAAAAGGACAACCATCCTCCGCATCCTGACCCACATTGCCCACAGGCTGACGGTACCAACACAGTGGACAACCACCATCCCTCCGCAGACGAAGCTGCTGGCTGTGCTGCACCTGTTGGCCCCTGGTACCTTCCAACCAACAACTGCCGGAGTCGGAGGAGTCTCACAGCCAGTCCCATCAAACTCCTCACACATGTCATGGATGCATGTCCACAAAAGCAAAGGCGGGCCCCTGTATCCGCACCACACAATAGTTCCAATTCGTAGTGTACCTGCGCAACCAACCCCAACGCCAGCCGGGCTAGACGCCTCCGTGCCCCAGACCGAAGTTCGTAGTAACCGAAATGTGGGTGTGCCAGGTCTTGAAGTCCAGTAGTCAACAGTAGTGTAAAAACAGAACTTTATTACAAATACACAAACAAACAAAACGAAAAGCTCAGCCAACGCGTTCCATTCCCAACGGGGAACTTCAACAGGGCAACGTGTCTTCAGAAACCTGTGGGAGAAATGGTGACAATGGTCAAACTTCCGTATAGTCACATGCCTAATCTGGTACAGTGTACTGCACTTGGACAAACCGGAATGCTCACAGGCATGATAAACCATGCATGAGAAGACCATAACAGAAGTTCGTGTGGCCGTAACCGTCCTAGGAATGAAGAAGAAGGTAACGACCACATGAACTGCTGTTACGGTCACATCATGCAGGACTCATCATACCTGAAAGCATCACGGTGTGTGTCAGCTCGATACCCCTGCCCCTCACACCCCCCACACTGCGCAGGAACATCTTGAGACCACGCAAGGGAAGTACGCCATAGCTGGCGTCACGCACGTGTTGGGGGCAATTCACAGCACACGTGTACAACTTGTGCCCCCTGTCGACACTGCACACAATCACTGCAACAGCAACCACACGCATGCCATCACTGTGCATACAAAAGTGGACCACCGTGGCCTGTCCACCAATGTCGTCGCAAACTCCCCAGGCAGTGTGCATGATTCCCACATGTCCGCAAGGCCGCCACCAACCAGCGCTTTGAGGATGGCCCACATGGAAATGCACTGCCCATCGGCAAGTACCAACTGAACACAACACACACGTCAACTCCACAATCCCCCAACTCACAACTGTGGGAATGCACACGTCACAAATCCACCACCAAAGTGACTACTGCGTGTGTCTCAGTCTCCGTCACAACCTGTCCATAGGCCTACACACACGTGGCCGACCACCTTCAACGGGCACATTCACACTGGAGACGAGGTGGCTACGTCCCAAACCAACCCGCGCACATCACGTCATCGCATGCAGGGTCGTGTCAGCAAGGGCGGCGCCCCCCACCCAGCCACGAGTCCGCCGCCGTGACCGGTGGTGCCTGTGCGATCCTGTGCGCCTGCTGCACCCCAGCCCTGGTCCCCAGAACGGTCCTCCGCCCAGTGATGACTGGCCGCCCCTGCGCACCCAGGCCTCAATGCTCACCTGCCACCACCGGCGTGTCTCCAAGAGGGCCCACCACATGCCGGTGCATCCTCCTCAGCCGATCGCTGGATTCCGCGCCACAGGCCCCCAGCGCACCCTGCGGCACCGCACCGCGGAGTCATGTGTGTGCTGACTGCTGCCTTCGGCGTGCACTACGGTCCAGCAGGACTCACAATTCAAATCGAATCACGATTAGCAGGACGGCTCATCGAGGCCTACGCATCATCGCAGGCTGCACACCCGCTCAGCTCTTCAGGTGCCACTAACCCTGTGCAACGCAAGTCATCGTCACATGGCGGTAGGCCCCTGCCAGCCGCAGTGCAGCGGGTGCCACTAACCCTGTGCAACGCAAGTCATCGTCACGTGGCAGTAGGCCCCTGCCAGCCGCAGTGCAGCGGGTGCCACTAACCCAGTGCGCCAAAGGTCATGGACCCTTTATGATTGAGTCTCGTGGTGCGGACGCCATCATGTCATCTCCGGCAGTGGGGAATGTGATGTGCTAGGCCCCTTTTACTGGCAGGGTCACATGTCCTGTGACGCCTGTGCTGGATGGGTGTGGTGTGGGTGTTAACCAGCCATCAGGGAGTGGCTGTGGCATGCTGACAACTAGACCAGTGATCAGCAGATCACTACAGGGAAAACCTGGGACATGTAGCTTTGTCGTCCCCCCCTCTGAGCGTAAGCGGAGTGGACTGGCCTGGCGTTTGGCAGGCCAGCGTAGGGGTGGGAACAATGAGCCCGGGGCTCTGGGCGTGCTTCAGTTCTGGGCTGGACAAGGAAGTAACTGATGCTTGTGTCTCTTTTGTAGTGTCTACGCCACCCGGACCGCAATCGGCAATGTTGCACCCTGTGACTCAAGTCCCACGACATGAGCAACATGGACGTAAGGGGAATCACTGACCCTACATTCATCCATACTCTCATACTTGAATGATCAAAGACATGAAACATCTGTGCGATTCTGAATGTTTAATTCACATCCAGTGGAGTGTTGCAGCTGGAGCAGTACAGGGCCATGCAAACCCCACTTCACATTATTGGCCCGTGGAGGGCCAGCCAGAGTCCTTCAGGGAATGACAAGTACATCGGAAGAGGAAGAGTTCAGTCCGCAGTCTGATCGCTGTGTCATTGGTAACCAAACAGAAAATGGCAGTCCATGTCGAGGTCCAAGGTGAGTGTCGTAGAGTGTATCGGGGGACAGTGGAAGGTGATGATGCAAAGGGCAGAACCAAGCAGAAACAGGCCATATGGCGGAGATGAATGATACTGCCTCCTCCTTACCAGTAAGGTTGATTCACCCGCATCTTCGTCCTCTGATGTCACATGTGCCTCACACGTAGGTGGTGGTGGAATGTCGGCCGCACTGTGTGCCACTGACACATCGGGGGCCGGAGGTGGATTGCCTGCCGCACTGTGAGGCACTGACACATCAGGGGGCGAAGATGTGGATGTAGAAGCAGCAGCAGCATTCATCTGCACAAGGCCTTGAGGCAGCAATGCCATGACGATGTGCTGCAGGGCATGGAAGGTCCCAGCCACATCTCGCTGGTGTGCAGCCGTGGCAGACATTCTTTCCGCCGTCATCCGCTCCATGTTCTCCATGAGCCCCCGCATCTGTCCCAACTCCCGGCTGACATCGCTGGAGCCACTCTGACTGGACAGTTGTTCTTGTCTCAGTATCATGACTCCAGCGATGTCAGCCATGGATCGTTGGAGAGCATGGAGCGGACTGAGGGTGTCCGTTAGGGACTGTAAGTGGTCCCTGATGGGAATCAGACACCCATGTATGGCATCAAGTTTGGCTGCCATGAGGTCGAACCCCACCCGCACCTGATCAGCCATCTTCTCCTGGACCTCTAACACACGGTGTTGGAAGGCCATGTGTTGTTCGTGGGGGTCCTGGGAGTCAGCCGTGGTGGTGGGTGCTTACTGCTGTGTGGTCTGTGCAGGGGGTGGGGTCTCCTCGATGCAGTTGGGCTGCCCTGCTCCTGGGGGTGGGGTGCCGAGGCTGTCCTTGAGCTGTTGGAGGGCGTCGGAGTCGAAGGTGTGGAGGTCCTCTTGGTCATCAGTGAAGAGCTGTTGGGTCTGCTCTGCAGGAGGTGTTGATTCTCCCTCTGCAATGTGAAGGGGAGATGCAGTTTAACATTGTGTTCACATGTATGTTGACGCATTGTACAAGTTTACATACAGACTGCATGACAATGTACATTGTGACTGTTTAGGAGGAGCTGCCTATTTGATGCGGGACAGTGGACATTGTCAACATCACGGATATGTGTTTGTACTTGTACATTGACATCTCACATTTCCCTGCAATGCCAAATGTGATTGGCCAGTTTCTACACACAAGCGGCACCTGTTGTGTCCTCTGTCCTGTTGTAAACGTGTTGCAGTTTGTACCACATTGTTGTCAATGCTGATGTGCTCTGAATGTCATGTGTGTGTACTGCATTTTGGGAGAGTCGCCCCTGCAGCTCTGATTTTGCTGCCCCTTGTCCCTTTCAGGCAGTGTGCCTTTGACTTCTGTGCCCACACAGTACTGAGATGTTGCAGACTTGGGTGAATTTGGGTCTTGGTGGGAGTTGGGACTCTGGGACATGGTTTGTCCGAAGATGTGTTGTTGACGTCAGGGGTTGTTTGTACAGGTGGATGTGTCAGAGTGTGACCTGCTCCTTTACGGATGTGGTCCACACTCAGCCACCTCAGTGTGGTGGCATGCACCATGTCATGATGATCGGACTGCAGCCATGCTAATCGTCATGCAGTGTCACTTGCATTGTCAGTGTGGCTCACGGACCCGCAGCTTTGCTGGGTTCAGCACATGTGCATAGGTTGGTTGTGAGATAAGTGATGTGTGGGCGGGCCTCCTCTGGGCACATAGTCGACGGGGGCCTACGTGCTGTTTCTATGTGTGCTGCAGTGTGCCAAGGGGATCAGGGACATGATCCAGAGTCATTGTGGGTGTGCACTGTGCTCCGCTTGATTGTGCATGTGTGCCATTGTGCCCATCTCCCCCCGTCCCCCCAGTCCCTGGTCGTTACTCACCCTGTTGCTGTTGTGTCAGGTCAGGTTGAGCAGTGTCCGGTCTCCCAACTACTGCCACCGTCTCCCCACTGATGACTGTGGACACCATTTCCTCCATCTCATCCAGCACCTCCTGTGGCGCTGGACTCCCACCTCCAGTCTGCATTGCTGCCTTCTGGTTGTTGGCGAGTTTCTGCTTGGTCTTGCGCTTCACATCATTCCAGCGCCTCTTGAGCTCTTCCATTGTCCTCCTCAGCACTCCGACTGCATTCACCTTGTCCAGGATGGACTGCCATGTTGCATTTTTTGTTGCCAATGACAGAGTGGAGGTGACGAACAGTTGTTGATGGTGTTCTATCACCTCCGTGATCAGGATCCTGTTTTCCTGCGGACTGAACCACGTCTTCCTCTTCTTCTTGTCCTTGCCCTTCCCTGTCCCCGAGGTCCCAGGCTGCTCCTCCGGGGGGCTTGTGGGGTTCTGGCCATCCTCTGTACCTGCTCCGGCTGCCTCCATTGTGCTTCGCTGTTGTTTGGTTTTTGTTTGTGTTTTTTTTTTCTGCTTTTGTAGTGATTTTTCCCGCCTGACGTGTGTGATTTGCATGCCTGGCGCTGCTTTTCGCTGATTGTCTTATCGCGGTTGGGCCCATCGCAACTTTTTTTGCGTTCGGGTTTGGATTTTCATCGCCGTCCCGGTAATGTTATCGCGGACATTTGACGCGTTATCGGGAGACTATCGCATGTTACCACCGTGTTGAAAATACGACGTTAACACGGAGTTATTTTCCCGCGATAGACGGCGATATGAAAACTTGCATTAACCTATTTTGGCGATGTTTATCGCACGTTCTTGAGAATATCCCCCTAAGGGAAGTGCAAAATTCCCTTTTACATAATCAAATTAAATTTAGTAAAAATCATGTGAAACTACGCATAATTACATGAAATGCAACTCTTTTGCATGTTTCTGCGTAGCTTCATTCCTTTGGGCCTGAAAGCAAAGGAGACATTCATTAGAATTCGAAAGTCTTGCTAACCTTTAGCTTTATATTCATTTAATCTCCCGGGAACATTATGAAAACTACCCGAATCAGGCCCAAGGTGACACAGGACTTGTGTAATACATTTAATATTTTTAAAAAGGTTTTATAGTTCCCAAAGGGTGTCTTTTTAATTTAAATCAACTGTTTTAATTATTTATTTATGAACTAATCTGGTAACTGGGAATATGCAGCACTTTATCCGATCCATTACTGCGTTCATTGCACAAACAATAGACATTGAATTGCGCATTTTTGCACAATCTAACCCTCTACCCCCATTGTCCGGAGGGTTGTGACTTGAATCTTGCTATTTTAATTGATAATTCTTACTAACTTTTCTGTATTAAGAAGAATTATATTGTATTATTTTAATATGTATACTTTGATGATCTATGCTTTCCAAACTAGATCGAATAAAGTTTATTATTATATTATACATGAAATGTAAATCTGGCGTGTAGTGCTATGTATTAGTGTGAAATGTGTCCTTGCATCCATTTTGTATGTGAGGACACTTTTTGTTACGATAAAAATAGTAGAAAAAAAGACAAATGCCATGAACCATAGCTGCTCGCTTTCTGATCATTCACATTGTTTCCATATTCCTGCAGTAATATATTGCTGTGAGCGTGACATAATTATGCACAGTGGCATAGTAGCATCATTTTGAGAATCTTGCGTAACAATCATAATGTAAAAATTCCCAAAATTATATAACATTACACTCGCATAATGGATATTTCACCCAGGCCAAACCAATTATTATTATTTGTGAATCCTGGAAAAGTTTGGGATCTGCTCAAAACTAAAAAGCAGTTTTCCGGCATTACAAAGAGGCCTTTTGAAATTTAGTACTATGTGAGGTTTTTCAGGAATTCGCTCCAACGTCTTGAAAAGTATTTGCCTGTAACCTCCACATCACTTGATATACATTTTAAATTCTTCACAAAAATTATTTTTTTCTGCAACTTGTTTTAGGAGCCAATATGGGATAAATCATTCTGAAAGCACTGGACCATCTGCAATTATGAACCCTGCAAAGAATGATTCACATCTGAGTCCTGTAAAAAAACGCAAAATACAAATTTTGTCTTCTAGAGCAAATGTTGTAGCACATTAACTCATCTGTTTGCAATCAAGTCACGTTTGGGTAAATTGGGCGCTTTACATTCAATGTCAATGCTAATTTAATATTTCTCAAATTAAGATCAATTCATATTAAAGGCAAAGGGTTTTAGGAATATGTTTAATTTCATGATTAATATTATCACAGATGTCAAAAGGTTGTGGCTATTTGTGTAATGGGAATAGAATGTCCTCCTTAAAATAGAAAATGACACAGTCTTGCAAAAGAAAGAGGAGAAGGGTGTATGTTTTTGTGAGGAAAACAGATTACCCGATGGACCGCCCCTCTGTCTGAAACATTTGGTTGGGGAACCCAAGAGAATGGTTTCAACAAACTCACAATTACTGCCACAAAAATACAAACGGATTTTCACCATCACCTCAATAATTATAGTTTAATCAAAGCTTATACATAAAGGGAAACAGCCTTTACTACGAGGGTTTTACCACGTTGCACCTTTATAACGCATTTCTTACCACGCATGTTTTTAGAACGCATATGCTTTTACAACGTTTGCCTGTACCACACATTTAAGGTAAGTTTGAGGGTGTGGAGGGTCTCCCCCCACAAATACATTGTTTATATATATAAATATATATATATAAACAATGCTTGGTAAAGTTGTAAAAGCATATGAGTTCTAAAGAAATGCAAGGTAAAAAATGTGTGATAAAGGTATGCAGAGAATTTCCCTGTGTTGTTCCGTCATACAACCATACAAAATATCATATAAACTATATTTAAATTAATTTCCAATGTTTTACATACAACACATTACGAGGGAATTAGGTTCAGTTCGAGCCTCAGAATTCATCGATAGTTGTAAATCTGCAACATAATCATTAATCTAATTTTAGTGTAAGACTCATAGGGGTATATTCACAAGAACGTGTGCTAAACATCACCAAAAAATGCTAACGCAACTTTAGACATCGCAGCCTATCGCGGGAAAATAACCCTGTGTTAACATGGAATTCACAACAAGGCGGTACCATGCGATAGTCTGCCTAAACCGCGGACAATGTCCGCGATACAACAACCTCGACGGTGATAAAAACACAAACCTCAACGCGAAAAAACATGCGATGGGCCAAAGCGCGATGAGGAAATCAGCGATAAGCAGCGCCAGGCCTGCAATACACACATGGCAGGCGGGAAAAATTACTACAAAAGTAGAAAAAACACACAAACACAAAATGACCAACACCCAAGCACCATGGAGACAGCCGGAGCAGGCGCAGAGGACGAGCGCAACCCCACAAGCACCCCGGACGACCAGCCTGGGACCTCGGGGACAGGGAAGGGCAAGGACAAGAAGAAGAGGAAGACGAAGTTCAGTCCGCAGGAAAACAGGATCCTGGTCACGGAGGTGATGGACTCCATTCACAAAGGTAGGGGATGCACACCCGGGAGGAGAAAAAGGGCTGTGAGCATGCCGGTTGAGAATAGGAGGGTTAACATCAGAATGAAAGTAAGATGGTTAAAAAATTTTAAAAAATGACAAATCGTGTATAGAGTTTAGCTGCATGTCTGAGGTATCACTGGTTGTTAAGAGAGGTATAAAACGTTGGTACCTAATAAGGTTTAGAACAATGGTAATAGCATATCGTATGGTATTGAACTGCATTTTACGTAAAAATTGTGAAATATTTTGTCGGAATTTAAACTTGGGTGTCGCTTTTATGCTATGGATTGTTACATTGGTTGGATTACATAGCTCTGTATGTAACAGTAACGCTTGTTCCATTAATCTTTTAGTTACCCCTGATGAAGGGCATGAATTGCCCGAAATGCATTGGGTTAATAAAACACTGCTTTTGATGAACCTTTGCGTCTGTACTTGTTCTTGGAGAAAGGTCTGGATTGACGAACTTGAACATGAGAAATCTTTGAAAATTGGCATGACACCGTACGTGTGGAATTAAGACAGAGGAATTTGAGAGTAAAAATGACAAAAGGAAGAAAAAACAAGGACTAAAATTGTATACATGAAAATCTGCAAGAAGCAGTTTCGCTGTGCCATTGGATTTGGGGCGGAGTGTCGCCCCAGAACTCAATTATTTTGCACGGAGGTGATGGAACACCATCAACAACTGTTCGTCACCTCCAACGTGTCATTGGGCACTAAAAATGGAATATGGCGGGACATCGTGGACAAGGTGAATGCCGTCAGAGAGCACAAGAGGTCAATGGACGAGGCCAAGAGGCGATGGATTGACATCAAGCGCAAGACCAAGGAGAAACTCGCAGCCAACCAGAAGGCAGCAATGCAGACTGGAGGTGGGAGCCCAGCGCCACAGCTGGAGCTGGATGACATGGAGGAGCTGGTGTTGACAGTCATCAGTGTGGAGACTGTGGCCGGAGTCGGGGGACCGGACACTGCTCGACAGGACACAACACAACCGCAACAGGGTGAGTGACCACCAGGTACTGGGGGGATGGGTGGAGATGGCCACAATGGCACACATGCACAATCAAGCAGAGCACAGTGCACACCCACAATGACTCTGGATCATGGCCCTGATCCACAGACTGTCACAATGTACAATGCCATGCTGTCTGAATGTGAACATGTACCATGCGGCTACATACATGTGGACACATTGTAATACACCATCTCCCCTTCACATTGCAGGGGCAGCGTCAACACCTCCTGCAGAGCAGTCTCAGCTACTCTTCACTGATGACGAGGAGGACACCACCAGCATCGACACCCAAGCCCTCCAGGACATCATTGACATCATCCGCAACTCACCTCCAGGATCAGGGCAGCCCAGCTGCATCCAGGAGACCCCACCCACTACCCAAACCACCCAGCAGGAGGCACCCACAGCCCCGGCAGTCTCCCAAGACCCCCAGGAACAACACATGGCCTTCCAACGCCGTGTGCTGGAGGGCCAGAGGGAGACGGCTGAGCAGGTGCGGGTGGGGTTCGACCTCATGGTTACCAAACTGGACGCCATCCATGGGTGTCTAGGTCCCATCAGGGACCAGCTCCAGTCCCTAACGGACACCCACGGCCCGCTCCATGGTCTCCAACGAGCCCTGACTGACATCGCTGGAGTCATGACTCGGAGACAAGAACACCTGTCCGCTCAGAGTGGCTCCAGCGATCCCAGCTGTGAGCTGGCACACATGCGGAGGCTAATGGAGGACATGGTGCGGATGGAGGCGGAAAGGATGGCAAGCCACCGCTGCACATCAGCAAATTGTAGCTGGGATCTACCATGCCCTGCAGATCCTCATCATGGCATTGCTGCCACAAGGCATGGCGATGATGAATGCTGCTGCCCCCACACCATCCACATCTCCGCCCCCTGGTGTGTCAGTGCCTCCCAGTGCAGCAGGCGTCTCCACTCCGGCACCTGATGTGTCACTGCCACACAGTGCGGCCCACAATCCTCCTCCGGCCCCTGATGTGTCAGTGGCACACAGTGCCGCAGCCGGTACTGCAACACCCACAGGTGGGGCAGAGCACACATCCGAGGACGTGGATGGGATTGAGTTCAGTAGGAGGCACTAGCATTCATTTCCGCCACCTGGCCTGTTTCTGCTTGGTGCCGCACATGGCCCCATGACCTTCCACTGACCCCCGATACACTCCGCTGCACTCACCATGGACCGCAACATGGACTGCCATATCCTGTTTGATGACTAATGACACGGCGACCAGACTGCGGACTGTACCCTTCCTCTTCCGCAGTACTTGTCATCCCCGGATGGACTCTTGGCATGGCCCTGTACCGCTCCAGCTGCCAAACTCCACTGGATGTGCAATAAACATCCAGTAACGCACTGCTGTGTCATGTCTTTCATCATTCATGTATGAATGTGTGGATGAATGTAGGGACAGTGATTTCCCTTACGTCAATGATGCTCATCTAGTGGGATGCCAGTCACAGTGTGCTACATTGCCTATTGTGTTCCGGGTGCTGTGGACACTACAACAGGGACACACGCATTAGTCACTTCCTTGTCCGGACATGGACTAAACCACGCCCAGAGCCCCCGAGTCATTGTTGCAAGCCCTGCGCTGGTCCGGCGTACGCCAGGCCAGACCACTCCGCTTATGCTCCGAGGGTGGGCCCACATAGTTACATGTCGCAGGCGTACACGCTGGTGGTGTGCAGGTCACTGGTCTAGTTGTCAACATGTCACGGCCACTCCCTGAGGGCAGGTTTGCACACACACCACACCCATCCGGCACAGGCGTCACAGGCCATGTGACCCCGACAATATAAGGGGCCGACAACGTCACATTCCCCTCTGCCGGTGGTGACTGGATGACGGACGCTCCACGGTTCTCAATCATAAAGGGCCCATGAGTTGTTGCGCACAGAGTCAGTGGCACCAGAAGCCTTGCGCCCGTCACGGGCCTACCACCACGTGGCGCTGACTGGGGTTGCACAGGGTTAGTGGCACCCGAAGCCTTGCGCCCGTCACGGGCCTACCACCACGTGGCGCTGACTGGGGTTGCACAGGGTTAGTGGCACCGAAATAGCTGAGCGGGTGTGCAGCCTGCGATGATGACGAGTGCACTGATGTGGTCTCCGCCATTGATGACTCAGGACTTAGCGTCATGTGTGGGACCTGCTGGGCCGCAGGGCGGCTCCGCATGATGTGGACCATGCCATGGTGGCGGGCCCGGGGCCTGGAGCTTGCACGGGCACGTGGTGTGCCCACTGGTGGACACACCGTTGGCGGCAGGTGAGCAGTGGGCCTGGGGTGCGCAAGTGCGGACAGCCAGCGCTGGCCGGCGGGAGGGGGTGGGGTGCGGCTGCATGCGTGCGCAGGGACGGACAGGCATTGTTGCCATGTGCTGTGTGATGGACTCTGCCATGATTGACTCTGGCCTCGATTACAGATTGCAGACCTGGTGGCTTGCAGTGTATCCCGGCACGTGGTTGGAGACACACCGGTGGCAGCAGGTGAACAGTGGGGCCTGGGTGCGCAGGGGCGGCGGTGTCTCTCTCTCTCCCCCTTCCTTTCCTTCTCTCTCTCTCACTCTCTCTCCTTTCCTTCCCTCTCTCTCTCACTCTCTCTCTCTCTCCCTTCCTTCCCTTCTCTCTCTCTCACTCTCTCTCTCCCTTCCTTTCCTTCTCTCTCTCTCACTCTCTCTCTCTCCTTTCCTTCCCTCTCTCTCTCACTCTCTCTCTCTCCCTTCCTTCCCTTCTCTCTCTCTCACTCTCTCTCTCCCTTCCTTTCCTTCTCTCTCTCTCACTCTCTCTCCTTTCCTTTGTCTCTCTCTCACTGTCTCTCACTGTCTCTCTCCCTTCCTTTCCTTCTCTCTCTTTCTCTCTCTGCCTTTCTTTCATTCTCTGTTTCACTGTGTCTCGCTCCTTTGATGTGCGCATGACACACGTTCTGATTTTGTTCTTTGTTTTCCAGGCTGTGACATCGAGATTGTCCCGGAGGACCCGACAGGAGTCTTCCGCATTGGTGTTTTGTGTTGTATTTCAATAAAACTTTTGGTTGTTACTTCAGTGCTGTGTGACTGTTTCTCGTTCTTCTGGCCACACGTGTGTTATTTTTTGCCAATGTGCGTCATCATGCGCTTTTTGTGGCTCTTGTGTCGTGCACGGTATGTGTATGTCCGGGGGGGGGGGGGCTGGGGGTGGTGGCGGTGGGTGTTGTGGCCCTCATGGGTATCGGAGCTGCATGATCATTGTCTCCATGGCATCTGTGGGTCTTCAGGTGTGGCTCTTGGCTGGGCTCCCTTTCATGCTGTAGGTAGTCGTCCTGCTTAACACCAGCAAAAGGCAGGTGTTAGATCACTGGTGCTACCGCGGCTTCTCGCCTGTTTTTGGTTCGCATCGCAGATCTGGCAGTTCGTTGTGAAAGTGGTGGAGTGGTTTTATTGTGTGTTTGTGCACGGGACGCCTACTCTGCATCTCATTAGTGTTAGTTGGTGGTGTCCACCGTGGAGATAAATTTTAGGGCAGTTATCGCGGGAATACTGGCGATGTCTGCAGTTTGCACCCGCTTCTGAATGGGGTGTTAAATATATCTCCACTTTTGATGGGTTAAGGTGGGGATAAATCGGCGGTAGGTCCTTGTGAATATGCCCCAAAGTCCACAACAACAAAGTGTGTTCTTAAAAGACTCTTTGTGCAAGTTGTATAGAAAACTTTTTGTATTAGCAAAGCTTGTGATTCACAAAATCACAGGCTTTGCAACCTCAGAAAGCTTTGTCATAATGTACAGATGTAACTTTTGTGGGTAAAGCAGATTTTTAAAAATGTTGCCTTGGAAAGAATGTGAACGCAGGGGTTGCCCCTCGCGGTCCTCCATCCTATTCACAAACCAGTTGGTATGCAGTTAGCACACGCTGGTTTATGAATAGGGTTTAGTGCACTGGCCCCACCCCAATGGTCCCTGTAATTTTGTTCCTGTTTGTTGGGCAGTGTGTCTGTGCTCTGAGAGCCAAGGTTATGTGCGCCACAAACATGCAATAATTGACCAAGCAAGTTTGCGATCTATCAAAATCCATGACATTAACTTCTATAAAGTTTTGTTTGAAATTGAAACACAAAAATGTGCATTTTCACATACTTAGCTCCAATTGAGATAGTGTTGTCACCAAGAAGCCTCATCAATTAAAACCATGTACAGGATCCCAAACAGCCTTTAGATTTGCCCCTCCCTTCCCTCTCAGCCAGAGGCATCTCAAGGTCTGCATTTATCTAACCGTTCACAAATGGTAAGAGCAAGTCTTTTTGTAAAATTAAAGATTGGGAAGGACATTCCCAATTGTTCCCACCAACTTCAACAACTGTGTCCACCAAATTCAATGGAATTGGTTCAAGCAAACAGGCATGCACATGGAAACATGTTAAAAATAAAGGGGCATATTAGCAAGACCCACGTTAAAATTATCGCCGTTTTAGCGGCAGGAAACTGCCGCTAAAACGGCGATAATGGGCTTGATAATATGCGTTATGGAATTCCAATGAAGCCCAGGTTAGATGTCCTGCACATCTAACCTGGGCTTCTATTGGAATTCTATAACGCATATTAGCAAGCCCATTATCGCCGTTTTAGCGGCAGTTTCCTGCCGCTAAAACGGCGATAATTTTAACGTGGGTCTTGCTAATATGCCCCAAAGACCTTTGATCGCAGAGCCTGCGAATGGCTTTGGCTGAAAACACAAACAGTGGCGGCTCCTCGAGGGAGTGCTGTGGGGCGGTGAGGCGGGGGAGGGGCAGGGTGGGGGGTAGTAAACTCCGGCAGACGGCCGAACAGAGTTGAGTAAATTAATAAATAAATAAAACAAATTACATTGCGCGCTGCATCGCCGATTTGGCTTGTTCAAGGCTTCATGTGAACACCAAAACTTATCTTCAAAGTTTCGTGCATTCTGAAGCCCCTTATCCCCCACCCTATAAGGCAAACCTCAATAGTGGGAGACCCTAACTGAATTGGCGCTGAGCGTGGACAACTTGTATTGAAAGGGCGCACTCCCCAATGTCCATTGCATGCAAAGCAAAACGGTATGTTTGCCCTGACAGCTTGCATTCTAAGGAAGCTCATTTTTTAGTGTTCAGTCCATATTACTGACTTAATTTGTGATCTTGAGCAGTGGCGTACCGAACCCTCCCACTTTAGCTTCGTAAGCGAGGTGGCACTGGGCCCCATGGGCTGGTGAACTCACTCCCTATAAAATATTCATTATTTATGGGCCTCATGTGTTTGCATGGTCATAAATAGCATCCTTATGAAATGTTGTGTCAGAGGGCTGTGTAATTCAGCTGACAGGCACAGTGAAGAAAACAAAAAAAGAAATTGTGAAAATAGGGAACCACAGATAGAGGAAAATGGAAAGTGTAAGTGATAGAGACAAAAACTAAATGTAAAAGTAAAGATGGGGGGACGATAGATGAGTAGATGCAAATGGGAAATATAGAAAGGGAAGGGTGACCAAAAGGAAGAAATCGTGAAAGGGAAGAATGAAGGAAATGTGAAAGGTAGGATGAATAGGTGAAAGGAAGGCAGGGTAAATGAACTGATGGGAGGGTGAAAGGATGTACTAAGTGCAAGGGTAAAATGATAAATGGAAGGGTTCAAAGACGAATATAGGAAAGGTGAAAGCATGGACTGAAGAGTGAAAGGATGAATAAGTGGCAGTCTGAGTGAATGGAAGAATGAGCAGATATGTGAAATGTTCAGAAAGGAAGAGACAAAGGATTGATGGGGAGAAAGATGGATAGATACAGAGATAGTAGTAGATGCAGGAATGAATGTATATATGAAACACCAGAAGGATAGAGGGATTAGAGAAAGTTTAGTTGGCTGTGTGAGTGGATGGAAAGATGAAAGGAAGAGCAGGTTGATGAATGAATAGATGGAAAGGTGAGAGGATGGATAGATAATATGGTTGAGAGGAGAAAGAAAATGTGAATGAAACCCTTCTAAGGAGGGTCAGGTTCGTTTGCTTTGCAGGCTCAGTATGGATCAAAGTGGGGGTTACTTTAATTTTCTTGCTACTCCCTTGATCTTGAGCAACCTTATGCACTCGCCTGTCTCACCATGTGCCACTTTCATACCATGTTCTAATGGACTGCTTCCCCTACAGACCTGGGTCACCCCATACCCCTTGGCAGCCTCCTCCACAAGCCTGGCTCACCCAGTGTCTGTACTGTTCTCTTGGTCAGCTTGTCTCTCTCGAACTGTGACAAACGAATACATAAAAGACACACAGTTGTTGGACAGAATGCAGAACAAATCAAAATATTCACCCCTAGTCAAGAGATCTGGGTTAAATCCATCATTCTTTTGCTCACCATGCCACCCCCGTTTAGACCTAGCCATATGCAAATCAGCCTTGACCCTGTGCCTCATGGGAACAGTCCAGGCCGAACTGCTAAGCCAGGTCCTCCCTGGACTGGAAACAAGCATCCTAGGACCGGTTTCGGGGTTTCACCCCTCATCAGCCAGGATAGCTCAAATCCAGTGGCCCGGTGAGCCCGGGACCCACGTCTGGGCATACCCGGCGCACTGAGGGCAAGAAAGCAAAAGACACACAGTTGATGGACAGAATGCAGAACAAATCAAAACGTTCACCCCCAGTCAAGAGATCTGTGACTGGGGGTGAGTGTCTGAAAAGTTTCAGCGCTCCGTCCATCTCCTTGTGTTTGCTTTGTTTGCCCTAAGTTGGCAGGGTATGCCCAGACGTGGGTCCCTTCCTCACTTTGCCACTGGATTCAAGCTAGCCTGGCTGATGAGGGCTGTTAGCCCGAAACCAGTCCCAGGATGCTTGTTTCCGGTTCAAGGAAGACCTGGCTTGGCAGTTCGGGCTGGACTGTTCCCATGACGCACAGGATCAAGACTAATTTGCATATAGCTGGGTCAGAACTGAGGTGGCAAAGTGAGCTAAAGAACGATGATGGATTCAACCCAGATCTGTGACTGGGGGTGAGTGTCTGAAAGGTTTCAGCGCTCCGTCCATCATCTCCTTGTGTTTGCTTTGTTCGCCCTAAGATGGCAGGGTATGCCCAGACGTGGGTCCCTTGCTCACTTTACCACTGGATTCAAGTTAGCCTGGCTGATGAGGGGTGTTACCCCGAAACCGGTCCCAGGATGCTTGTTTCCGGTTCAGGGAAGGCCTGTATTGGCAGTTCGGGCTGGACTGTTCCCATGAGGCACAGGGTCAAGACTGATTTGCATATAGCTGGGTCTGAACTGAGGTGGCAAAGTGAGCTAAAGAACGATGATGGATTCAACCCAGATCTGTGACTGGGGGTGAGTGTCTGAAAAATGTCAGCGCTCCATCCATCATCTCCTTGTGTTTGCTTTGTTCGCCCTAAGTTGGCAGTGTATGCCCAGATGTGGGTCCCTTGCTCACTTTGCCACTGAATTCAAGCTAGCCTGGCTGAAGAGGGGTGTTACCCCGAAACCGGTCCCAGGATGCTTGTTTCTGGTTCAGGGAAGACCTGGTTTGGCAGTTCGGGCTGCACTGTTCCCATGACGCACAGGATCAAGACTAATTTGCATATAGCTGGGTCAGAACTGAGGTGGCAAAGTGAGCTAAAGAACGATGATGGATTCAACCCAGATCTGTGACTGGGGGTGAGTGTCTGAAAAGTTTCAGCGCCCCGTCCATCATCTCCGTGTTTACTTTGTTCGCCCTAAGTTGGCAGGTATGCCCAGACGTGGGTCCCTTGCTCACGTTGCCACTGGATTCAAGCTAGCCTGGCTGATGAGGGGTGTTACCCCGAAACCGGTCCCAGGATGCTTGTTTCCGGTTCAGGGAAGACCTGGCTTGGCAGTTCGGGCTGGACTGTTCCCATGAGGCATAGGGTCAAGACTGATTTGCATATAGCTGTGTCTGAACTGAGGTGGCGAAGTGAGCTAAAGAATGATGATGGATTCAACTCAGATCTGTGACTGGGGGTGAGTGTCTGAAAAGTTTCAGCGCTCCGTCCATCATCTCCTTGTGTTTACAAATGAATACATACCTACATTAAATGGATATTGTTAGAAATGGGATTTCTGGTTGGCTAGGGCAAGCGCCTAAGCCAGGCAGAAACCACCACTCTAGTCAGGGCAAGGGAGTTACACACTGAAGATAACTCCTGCTCACCCCCTTGGTAGCTTGGCACGAGCAGTCAGGCTTATCCCAGAGGCAATGTGTAAAGCGTTTACGCAACACACTCACACAGCAGCGACACACTAGGCACACCAAAAAAGAAACTCCACACAAGGTTATATAAAAAATAGCCTTTGTATTCCTCATAAAACACATTAGAATGCAATCACATATATACACTGTGCCACCTGGCACTAGGTATTACTTTACAGGGGATTATATACAGGACAGGGCCAATCGGGCCACTGTCAGAACCATTAGAACAGGTAAGTAATAAAACAACCAGTGACTACTGGTAAGGCACTTAGAATAAACACGTTATGCATCAATCACATTAGGCATAAACCCTGAGCATGAACATAATTACATCAGGCCCCTTTTAGGCATAACCATCACAATTAGTGAGAACAAGCAGTAACTACTGGTAAAGGTACACTTAGCATAAGCATATCAGGCAAACATCCTAATTAGCAGTGAACGTCCTAACCTCATTCCTTAGGTGCACACTTTATCATCACATCCTGCCTACAGTGCGCCAGGTACACATCACTTGCACGTTAGCCCGCAGGCTTCCTGTAGCACCTCTGGGCATAAACGGTACCCAGTGACACACCATTACATCAGGCGGCTCTGGCAATACTACCCCTACGCAAATTAGCCTGCAAATGACAGAAGCCTTTTCCACTGGTCATGAGGCAAGCGAGTCTCCACCCTAGCTCCCCAGGTGCAGCCAGGACATGTGTGGCAACTCTGAATCCGGGGCCACTACTGGGCTCGCCCCGTGATGCCACTCCCAAAATGCCCCAACAGTGTACCAAAATTGGCAGCTGCCCGCGTAGGAGACCTCTCCCGGTCTCGGGTTATGGCTCTGAGTGGGGCCAGGATCTTGATCCCACCCAAGATTTGAGGCATTCCCGCGATGCCCCCAAAAGGCAGCGCAATGCCCCCTCCAATGGTCTGGCTGGCAACGGTGGGCCCGATCGAAAAACTCCACCTGGGGGAATCTCCAGTCTGCCCACTCCCACTGACCTGGCGGCTGCCGCGCCCCTCTGGGCTTGTCTGCCCTCCTCGGCTCTCCTCCAGACGCCGGGAGGCGGGAAGGCGTGAAGTGGAGCCCGCAAGGCTCCGGCTCCTTCTCGGCACCAGGGCCCTGCCCACAAGCGACGTTGAATCCTCTCCAGGCTTCTCCCACCACTCCAGCAACACACGGGGCTCTCCTCTTCCTGGGGAGCGCCGCCCACCGTAAGGCTCCGTCTCGCCTGACTTCCTTGCTGAGGCGGCCAAAAGCCCGCGAGGCTCCGTCTCTCCTGCTGGTCGCTAGGCAACCGCCCCAAGCCTGGGCCGCCTCAAGAGACGCCGTGGTGATTCCGGCTCTCCACGTCTTGTGGCCCCGCACGTCTCTCGTAGCAAGGAGCACTGTCACATACAGCGCTCACCGGACTGCTTCCCTGTTTCGTTCCTCATGGGGATACGGCGCTCACATGCACTCTGTGGAAAAATAAAGCGCTCTTTGTGGCAATCCTGCAACACGGGGAAATCCCAGCGCCGGGATTCCTTCTCCTCAGGATTCCTGGATGGAATCCCCGGCAGGGAACAGCGCTCCTGAGAGGAAAGCAAACAAGGACGGGCTCCACACGCTCATTCAGGAGGTCACTAGGGGCAAGGATCACAAAGTCCCTGGGCTCTTCAAAAGTGGAGCATCCTACCAGCATCCAGAGCGCTTCCCCATGCGCTGTGGGCAGTATCTCCTTTTAGTTCAGTCAGCCCAGGCAGGCCAGCACACCAGGGCTCTTCAACAGGGCAGCAGCTTCACTCCCATGAGTAGGGAGCCCCAGATGGCGGTTCCTCCTGGGCCCAGTAGTTCCAAAGTAAGCACCAACAGCGCAACAACTTTTCATGGGGTCACAGCCCCAATACTTATACCCCTTAGTCTCTTTGTTCTCCCCCTGCCACAGGGCTCTGCGCCCGGTCCAAACCAGTTCTGGGGGCCCTCACACCTTTCTCTAAAGGTGCACCACCACCCCCTTTGTCAGTGTAGGCTCTGGCCCCAGACACACCACAGGGGGGCGGAGCCAGCATTGTGGAAGGCAGGCACAGTCCCATTCAGTCCTAGGTGCTACTCCTCCCACCACTCCAAATGCAGATTGGCCTATTCAGCCTAGTGCTGACTGACCCAGCCCCTGTCACTCCAGAGCCAGACATGCAATACACATCAGGCAGGCACAAAGACACATAGCACACAGAAATGCCCACTTCTAAAAGTGGCATTTCTAAAATAGTGATAATAAATCTGCAAACGCCATTGCGCAGCATTTATTACCACTATTCCAAACATACCAAACTTGACCACTCTACTCCTCTCAGATCAGGAATTACCACTGAAACATTTATCAGGGAATCCCCAATGCATTCCTATGAGAGGACAGCCTCACAGTAGTGAGAAACCAAAATGGCTGTTTGTCACTACCAGGACATGCCACACAGTTAAGGCACATGTCCTACCTTTTACCTACAATGCACCCTGCCCATAGGGCTAGCTAGGGCCTAACTTAGGGGTGACTGATATGTAGTAAAAGGGGAGTCACAGACGTGGCACCCACTTTATGTGCCACGTCATAGCGGCAGTAATCTGCGCGTGCAGGCCCTGCAATGGCAGAGGCCTGAGACAGGTTTGAAAGGCTACTTTGGTGGGTGGCACAATCAGCGCTGCAAGCCCACCAGTGGCATTTAATTTACTGGCCCCGGGTATATGAGATACCACATTACTGGGGACTGATAGGTAAATTAAATTAGCTAAACGGGTGTAGACCAATCTCACCACGTTTTACCATAGAGAGTACAAGCACTTTACACTGGACAGCAGTGATAAAGTGCCCAGAGTCCTAAAACCACCAACACCATGTTAGAACAAATATCAGGAGGAAGGCAAAAAGTTCAGGGATGACCCTGCAAAAAGGGCCAAGTCCAACAGATATGTTGGCAAGTGAAAGTCCTAACAGAGCATAAAAAGTATGACTTTCCTTGGGTAGCACAGGATGCAACCTGAAGTGCATATTCTTTGGTTCAGATTTCAGGAATGGAATCAGGGCATTCAACAGGCTTGGGTGCTGGACTCTAATCTCTTTATTTTGCTTCGTTTCCATAGCATAAAAGAATATATAAAATCAAACATAAATAAACATTTTAAAACAATCAATCAATACATTTATATAACCCGAGCCCCTCTAAAACTTGTATCCACAATTCCTATTGACATACCAACTATTTGACGATTCATCCTAAAGATGAAACGAAGGAACATTTCAAAAGGATTCACAATACAACACTTCATTTAAGGAATAAAACAAAAGTACATTTAAGAAAAATTGACGGTAAACCAATCTTGAATTAATCAATTAGTTTGTGCATTTGAAGCATTCTAAAAACAACGTAATCAGTAAAACACTTCACTGGTCTTTTAACTTAAAAATCAATATTATCCTTCATCTATAGGGTGACCCTGGAAACGGAGCGTTAAATAGAAACCATTAAATGAAACCTGTGTAAACGTAAAAACACATACCTCATTTAATCCTGATACACTTTTCAACACAGGCATATAATGCAAGTAGGCAGGGTCCAGGGCAGACACTACCATGGCCAGCCCGCGACCCCCGTAAGTGATATCATTCCTCGTATGCCCTCGCAGTAGCGGCCCACCCCACAGGCCCCGCTGACTTCTACGCCCCGAGACCAAGACAGCGTCTCTCCCCGCAGCGCCGATTCTTCCAAGATTTCAGAGACGCCTGATCGGAGTCCTGTGAGCGCCTGCAATCCCCACAGGATCGCCGAAGAGGGAAATGTGCCTGTTACTGTTTATTAACACTTCCCCAGGCTCCCTAAGCACCGCGGATGCTCCCCGTAAACTGCCTTCAAAAGAAAGTGTTATTTTGAACTGACATATTTCTTCGGGTCTGGTCACCCTTTTTGAACATGAATAGTGGCATCACTATTGATGATAATACCCCAAGTACTGATACTAATATCCCTTAGTCGGTTCCAGCCCAGGAATTAGGGATCGCAATCCTATGCTTTACAATTGGAGCATGCATTCCGAATGGAATGCATGCTCTCATTGCAAAGAGCAGAGGTGCAGTTCATCCCTGCACCCGGTGGCAGGCACCTCATAGGTGCCCACTAGCCACATGGGGCCCTGCTGGTGGCCCCCAAAGACAGATTCCCAATGCCTTGCTGTGCCGGCAAGGCGGAAAGGCCGGCACAGAAAGGCAGTGGAAATCTGCCATCGCAATCCCTCGGCCGGAAAGAGCTGGCCGAGGGATTACTGCAGGTTTTCCGAATGGCAGTCGGAGGCCATTCGGAAAACCGATTCGGATTCCCTTCCGACCGACCCCATCGAAATGAGTCGGTCGGAAAGGAATCGGACAAGCCTATTACGATGCGGGCTGGAGGGCTCCGACCAATGGTCGGAGCTGTTTAGCCCGCATCGTAATCGGGCCCTTAGTGGTTGACTTACAGGTTAAATCCAGATCTCTGTAGTAGGTGCATTAGCCCACTGACCGACCTCATAGTGTTTTAGACCTGTGACCAATGTATCCCACAAAAATCAGACTCTTTATTAAAATCTAGGTTTGAATAAAATTATTGCTAATTTTTGGAGAAAGATGTAAGATTGGCTTTATATATAGGGTGTTATATACAGGGTGGGTGTTGGGTGTAAAGGGAGAGGTTTGGCTACCTGTGGGGGTTGGCGACTGGAGTTGGCTGTGGCCAACCCCCCGCCACGCACAGCCGAAGGCTTTGCGCAGTGTTAGCTTCAGGCCCGGTGGCCGTGCGCGGCGGGAGGTTGTCTTCAGGTATGGTAATAAAATATTACTTTATGTTATAAAAACCCTAGAAATTCACTGAAAAAATACAAAGGTTAAAGTAACATTATAGTTAGATGAAATGTTCAGTAACAAGGTATCCTTTTAAACTCTAAAAACCACAGCAGTTCACCAGTTATATTTATCTTAAGTAACCATAACTCATGCCCTCCCAATCACTGCTAACTACTGTATGTGTGTGTATATATATATATATATATATATATATATATATATATATATATATATATATATATATATATCCAATTGTATTGCATCCCTTGACCTCCGAAACGGCGAGAAGGAATACACGAACTCCACTTGAAGTGCGATAGGATTTTTTATTCTCTCCACATCGTGGTCATGACGCGTTTCGGCCGATAAAATTTGAGATGTCATCAGTGATGTCATCAGTGATGTCACTGACCATGTCATGAGTGATGTAATATGTGACGTCATCAGCAGTGCATTGCGGGGGCGCGAGTTATAGTTAGCTGAACTAACTATAACGGGGGAATTTCACTGGTTTTGTACGAGTGAAATGTCCAACTAACTATAACTGTCCCTAAAACCTATGGTTTTTTCAGTGAATTTCTAAGGTTTTTTAAATGCTAATTTCTAACTATAACGTGCCTGAAACCTATAGGGGCATATTAACAAGGAGGCGATAGGCAATTATCGCCGCTTTAGCGTCCGTTTTCGGACGAAAAGCGGCGATAATCCTATCGCTCCAATCAGCAAGGTCACGCTATCGCGTGAAACCTTGCACTATCGCCCTTTCCCCAACGCCCATCCTTGCATCTCTAATGAGATGCAAGGTGGGCGTTACTGGGCGTACCCCAGATGGGCTACGTTGTAAATATCGCCGATGTGTACATCGCGATATTTACAAGGCAGCCCACAGGATTGTAGCAGACCTTAGATTTTGGCGAAAACGGCCGTTTGCCAAAATCTAACGTCTGCTACAATCTCGACTTACCCATGTTACACATAGGAGGTGGATCCTGCTGATACGACCCTGTGGGTCGTATCAGCAAGGTTATCGCCGCTTTCCATGGAACAACGCTGGAAAACCAGCGATGTTCCATGGAAAACACCGCTAACGCTAGGAAATTATCGCCATTGCGCTATGCGTTGTTAATACAACGATAGCATGGCGATAATTGCCAGCGATAGCCGGCGATAAGGTAAACCTCGCTAAGAGCGGCCAGCGATAATTATCGCTGCCGCTTGATAATATGCCCCATGGTTTTTTCAGTGAATTTCAAAGGTTTTTTAAATGCTAATTTCTAACTATAACGTGCCTGAAACCTATGGTTTTTTAAGTGAATTTCAAAGGTTTTTTAAATGCTAGTTTCTAACTATGCCTACAGAGGTAGGACATGTGAAGAAAGAAGAAAAACGCACAGAAAGAAGCAAAAGAAATGCAGAAAGAAGCAACAGAAGTCCACAAAGACGAAGAAAAGAGCAGGAAGAAGCAAGACATGTGCAGAAAGAACCAACAGAGGAGCAGAAAGAGGCCTTGTTGCAAAATCATCCTGTGCCCACAACTTTTTCAGACGGGTACTGGTGGTAACTGACTCGGACTAACCAGGCCTAGAGCCAGTGCTATGCTAAAAGACACTTAGAATACAGTGAAAACACCTACATACACTAGGGAACACTATGCGTTGGGGTACCCCTGCGATTAGCATGACCTCCTCTGTAAGGCCCTAGTACATAATAGGGCAGGGGGATTAAAACTTCCTCTTAAAACGCACCCCTGTGCAAACGCGCCCTGTGGCGCGTTTTAAGTTGGGGTATTAGGTCACCTTGAATCCTGAGGGTCCCTGGGGTCCAACTAGCCCACCAGGTACCTCCAGTAAGCGCCACAGAGCTGCGTTGCAGAGAGGTGTAAAAAGGGGCATGGCCTCAGACGCAAGTCCTCATAAATAAGGCCCATTGTACTGTGTGCAGTCAAGAGAAAAAATAAATATATAAATGTAAATCATTGAAAATACTAAAAATCAATACATAATAAAATAAGTATATGAAATTTAATATTAAACAATAAATATAAAATTTCTCGGGGCGAGGCCTGGCAAGATGGCTGAGTAGACGCTTCTACCAGTCCTCCCGTCGGTTTCCATTCATCCGTCATTATCCTGGGCTCCCTGGTAGCTGATTTCCCTCCCGTACTACAGGCCTAGATCCCCGGAGCATATATGCTGCTTTACTTGGTGGCACAGTGCCGCGTATCGGGGTTGTAGAGATAGACTGACTCCGGCAGCCATCTTATCCTGATCTACGCGGGGACTGGATGCGGCGAGGAGAGGCTGCCTCTGGTGCTGGACCCCTGGAACATACGAGGGGCCGCTGCCCGAACTAACTCAGCTCCCCCCCGTGAAGGTGAGCTGCTAGGGGGAAGCCACGTGACAAATATCGGTGCGTGGTGCGTACAGGTGCGACGCAACATAGCAGATGAGCCGAGGCCCTTTTGGCCTGACTGCAGCGCCACCTGGAGGGCAGACGGAAGGCGCTGCATTCTCTGCACCGGGTCTGGGCACAATCGGTGCAGAGGCTGGATAGCGAAGATGCTGCGGTACTGGGCGCACCTGCCTTGAGGTGCACCCTATGGGCAGGATTGGAGCAGCATGGCCTTGTCGCGGCGGAGCGGCTCCAAAGAAATCAGCTGCGAGTCTGACCCTGTGGGGGTATTGAAGCCTGCGGAGCCCGCTCTCGGGTGGGGTGTCGGACAAAATAAGTGCCAGCGAAGGGTCCCTGGAAGTGCGGCCTCCTGCCAGTCTGACCTGAGACACCGCGAAGGCCCTGGGCCCGGGATACATGGGGCCTTAGTAGCGAGATCCGCTGCGGAGGGAGGAAGAGTTGGAGGAGGTGAGCAGCCTGCAGCGCGCCGTGGTGTGGGTCAATAATGTAAGGAAAAGCATAGCGTGAAAGGGGCAGAAAGCCTGGTGCTGGTGTTGATGTACTTGAGGAATGGCATATCTGCCCACACTCGAGCTGCATTATCTGTGAGGGGCAACACATTGGTTGTGGAGAGCCCAGAGTTGGATACGAGCTCTGGCCACAAAGGGCAATAAAAGGAAGAGGGAGAAGAGGAGCCCCCACACTGCCATACTGAGCAACGGGAAACAAAGGACATTAGAGCAAGGGGAAAGCATCCGTGTCCCTCTGACTCCTTGAATGAGCACGAAACTTGGCGCTATGGTTAAGGATAAGGGAACCAGAGTCGCCCAAAAGAACAAAATATCGATTTATGCGCACCCCCTCCCGGTGGAGCAGGGAGGACAGGTGCTGCCTCTGACGGAACACCCAGGACCCATCCACAGTGCGGCAGACCCAACCCCGTCTATGACAGACGTACTGTGGAGAGGTGTGGTGCAGCGGCCAGGGCAGCTGACTTCGGAGCACAGGGTTCACGGTTCGATCCCCGGCTCCGGCGGCAGCTCAGCTCAGCACCATGTGACTCTGGGCAATAGCTCACTTAATTTCCACGACGGCCCCCAGCGCCTTGAGACCCGTAAGGGTGAGTAGTTCGCGCTTTACAAATACGGATTTTACTGGCAGATATTCATACTACCCATGACGAAATGGTGCATAAAATATATATGGTTGCAATCAAGGTCAATTTGCTGTACTGTGACCTCCGCAAGGTATCGGACAGAGTAACTACCACTGAACAAACAGTACATAATCCACAGGAGGAAGTCCAAAACCTGAGGGGCACGGTGCTTGAGCTTCAACAGAAAGTGACGTGGTTGGATGAACACACGGAGGACGCAGAAGGGAGATTGCATAGGAACAATCTACGTTTATTGGCTTAGCCAAAAAGGTAGAGGGACTGTCCGCCGAATTATTTTTGGAAGGCTGGATTACAACCACAATAGCACCCAAGAAGCTCTCCAAGTTCTTTACCATTGAGAGGGTACACAGAGCGCTAGTGCCCCCACCCAGCCCGATAGCACCACCGCGTACTTTGATTGCCAGACTTCAATTTCCGGGATAGAGATGCGATTTAGCAAATCACACGCACCCGCGGCCCTCTCATGTTTGAGGGACACCAGATCTCAATCTATCCAGATTATACCCAAAGGGTACAGGACCACAGGAAATCCTTCTGGGAGGTGAAACGTCACCTCAGGGATCTGAATTTTAAATACAGCCTCCTTTTCCTGGCCAAGCTAAGGGTCGTAAGCAACGGGAAGACGTTGTTCTTCTTTTCAGCTGGGGAAGCCAGCGACTGGTTGGACTCCCGGGGGCCCTCTGCGGTGTCTGGAGCTCCCTACACAGACCTACTACGGCCTAACGGCTCGAACCGTCTGCCGCGGAATAGGGGCTCACAGAACGCACGGAGAAAAAGCGTCAAGATGCGCAGTCCGGGAAGAATCCGGGTATGCCTGGACGACACCCTACAGGCATCGGACATTGTCCCTGAGTCTGAGGCATCCAGCCAGGCACAGCTGTTGGCCAACAACACCAGTGAGGAAGGTGATGGCTAGAGAGGAGACCGTCGCTAAGAAGACATGATCATGGGCATTTCTCCTAGATAAGTACATTAATGCTTGCTGGGGAAAGTGGTTCTAAGTTGGCAAAAACAGGAGGGTACTCTTCAATGATTTATGGGGAAGGGAGCCCTAAGACACAGAGAGATGAACCGACGGGGGGCCCGCCCCCCCCAGACGTGGGCGCCCAGTTGGGACCTAAAGGCATGTCCTTGCACCCCATTGGTGAGCCTACCACTTGCATTGCAGGGGACTCTTACATTGGGTTAATTGTTCACTATGGAATGTATAGACACTCGAAAAGATAGACTGAAGGTTGAATTCTATGGTTGCATTGTTCTGATTTGTTGCATGTTTGGGAGGGGAGTGGGGCAGCGCATGCACATTCTTTCCTTGTTCTCAGTGCGAGGGGAGGAGGTGCTACACTGGCCAAGGGGAGGGGGGTGGTTCATTTTGAGAGGGATGGGTTGGAGTTGTTTTTCTCACTTCTATGGCAAGCCATGGACTATCTAATATTGCCTGTGTTCCAAGGGCAACAGACACAGTACAGTAAAGCATGGTTATATAAATTGGATGGTAGAGAACTAGCTGTAGAATGGCGACCCCGTGAAGAAGTTGATTACATGGAATGTTCACGGATTTGCTGCCATTGATAAGCGCAGACGGGTATTTGAATATTTGAAACCGTATGGAGTGGCCATAGCCTGTCTGCAGGAGATACATGTCTGGGGGGACTCCCTTCCTTGCTTAAAGAAATGATGGTGGGGGCAGCTATATGCCACACCTTATTCTGGGTTTGCCAGAGGGGTCCTCATCTGGGTATCCCCTGGGGTACCGTTTCAGCACCTACATCACACTGTGGATCCTGAGGAGAGGTATGTCATCTTGCACAGGAGATTAGATGGCAGGGAATTGTGCATAATTAATGTATATGCCCCAAATGATGACTGCCCATCCTTTTTCCCCACCATGATGAGAGCGGCAGCCCCATATCTGGGAACATCTACGCTGATGGCGGGTGATGAGAACTGAGTCCTTGATGGGACGGCGGACCGCGAGCCCCTGCGGTCCCATACCAAACTCCGACTGACAGAGACCCTCTGAGATGTTATGGCAGGTATGCATCTGGTAGATGTATGGCGCCAATGACACCAGTCAACCCGACAATTTTCCTGCTATTCCCCCGTGTCTGGCACCTTTAGTAGATTAGACTACTGGCTCCTTTCAGCTGACCTGGGTCCTGAGGTGGGAGGAATAACCTATCTACCCAGATACCTCTCCGACCACTCACCCGTTCTACTCAGTTTAAACGGTACAGGGGGCCCTTCTGCCATACCTCGGTGGAGACTCAGATCTGGGGCACTGTCAGACCCTCCATTCGCTGCTGCAATATCGGAGGCCCTGGGAAGTTATTTTGAGGAAAATTGGGGGTCGGCCTCGAGCCGAGCGCTCGAATGGGAAGCCATGAAAGTGGTAATCAGGGGGTATGCATTAAAACATCGTACGGGGTTCGACAGCAACTGGAAGAAGACATTGCTAAGTGGGAAGGACAGCGAATGGAACTTGGTATATTCATAAAGGGCGATTGCGGAGGTCCTGGCTGATCATTTGGAGAAAGTGTATGAGCGGCGACCTTCTACACCGCAAGAAATGATCCGGGATTTTTTGGACTCGGTTGCGCTCCCCCAGTTAGCTGTAGAAGCGCAGGAGACCCTAAACGCCCGATCCAAAAAGACGAAATTCTGTTGGCTATTCAGCGCCTTAAAACCGCTAAAAGTCCTGGAGCCAATGGTCTGCCCGCAGAGTTCTAACGGAGGTTCGTCCCGTTGCTGGCCGACCATCTTCTGCAGGTTTATAATGAAGCGCTTGCACAAGGGGTGCTTCCGCATTCCATGAGGGAGGCCTTAGTTGCCATGATACCCAAATCTGACATGGACCCCCTGCTGGCCAACTCATATAGGCCAATCTCCTTATTAAATATAGATGTAAAAATACTTAGTGGTATCCTGGCAGTGTGCCTTATCCCCTGGGTCTCCGATATTGTTCACACGGATCAAGCAGGTTTTATACCCAGACATAGCACCATGCACAATCTGCGGAGACTGGCACATATCTGGCATGCCCCGTGTTTAAGGGAGGACGACTATGCCTTAGCGTTGTTGGACATAGAACAGACCTTTGACTCTGTGGAGTGGCCCTATCTATGGCAGGTCCTCCATAGAGTGGGAATCGGAGGGGAGTTTATCAAGTGGGTCAGGTTACTTTACACAACCCCTATGGCAAGAATCAGGTTGAGGAGCTTGGTTTCCGAGCCGTTTGAGCTGAGCAGAGGCACTCGACAGGGATGTCCACTCTTCCCGCTTTTGTTCGCGTTGGCCATGGAGCCGCTTGCGGCGACATTGAGGGCCAGGCTAGGAGAATGGGGAGTTCGATTGGGGGAGACCAACCACGTGGTCTCTTTATACCCTGATGACACTTTAGTCTACCTTGGCAGCCGATGACTGCTATGCCACTCCTGCTGGCAGGGCTATGAAGATTTGGGGACGTGTCTGGTCTTGCGCTTAACACTGGGAAATCCAAGCTCATTCCCATTGGCAAACTGGCAGAGATACCGCTGGCAGAACTCCAAGGAGGGGAACTGACATAGGCGGGCGAAGGGACAAGATACTTGGGGATACGGCTGGCAAAAAAGTCTGCTATCTGGCTTGACCTTAACATCGGTAGAGTTATAGATGGACTTCGCGGCTCCATACGGTTCTGGCGGGAGTTACCATTATCTCTCATGGGCAGAACTGCAATCATAAAGATGATCGTTCTACCAAGATGCCTATATGTGCTGCAGCACTCGTTGTACATGATCCCACAACATTACTTTTAGATACTAGACCAACTCCTAATAGACCTCCTATCAGGTAATAAACGTAAACTAGTGTGGTTAACAACTCTGCAAAGGACATGGGGGTGGGGGGGGCTTGAGGTCCCATGTCTAGAGCTCTACTACATGGCCTCCCAGTTACAGCATGCAGTACATTGGCTAGACGCGGAAGAGAACTGGGAGACTAACCTCTTGGCGGGTACATATCACAGGTATACATTACTCGAAATTTTGATGAGAGGCAGAGGGCCCCCCCCCCCTGGGATCCCGTATATTGCAAGGCATATGGCACTGGTGAGAGACGCCGTAGTTGCAAGAGTGGTTCAGCTTGCCCCGTACGCCCCTGATATGCCTCTCTGGGCGATACGTCCTTTTGCCTGTATAGCAGACTCTATGTCTGTGCGAAGATGGAAAGACGGGGGTTGTCAAACACTGGGGGACCTGTATATGGATGGCAGGTTTATTACTCGGGATGAGACAGTGGCCGCCTTTAACCTGGGAATGGGACAGTTCTTTCAATATGAGAAGATCTCAAGCGTGGCGCGAGAAATCTGGACGGGGTTCCCGGCTGAACCCACCAGCACTAATACATTTAAGGTACTGCTATACATGGCACAGGGCAAGATGCTAATATCACATCTGTACAGAGCTTCGAGGGATGACTTCCCAGGAGAAGTACTGCCGGTAAAGCGGAAATGGGATGCCGTATTGGAGGAGCCGCTGTCTGATACGGAATGGGGGAAAGTGCAGGAGGGGGTCCGAGCAGTTAGTTCTAACACGAGATTTAAGCTCCTACACTATAACATGGTACACCAGGTATACCTCACCCGAGTACTTTACATACAATCTACCCTACCTGCAGTGATGAATGTCCACGATGTAGAGCACAAGCGGCGGACTTCCTTCAAATTGTGTGGTCGTGCCCCTCAATACTTTCTTACTGGGACTCAGTGATAATACACCTACAAAGGGCTACAGGATGGGTGATCCCTAAAACGGTACGACATTTAATGTTATGCCTATTCCCTACTCCCAAACATAAAAAACGTAGCAGGTACTTTCTCACATTAGGATTAGTGATGGCAAAACGGTGCATTGCAATTACCTGGCTTAGACCTGGACCACCACAGGTGGGGGTGTGGATTAGGGACATGAACGATGGGAGATTGCGGAAAGGGTGCAAATAAAACTAGTGCGTACGGACGAAACATTTGAGAAGGATCTGGGGGCATGGTCCCAAATGCTGATAGACCTTAAAGAGGAGCAGGACCCGGAGACTCAGGGGCTGGGAGATGAGACGAGGGCCGCGAGGGTGGGAAGGGACACCGACAGGGACATAAACTGAGGTTCAAAAAAGATGAACGACATGCAACAACCATGCGCACACAATGATGGTATCATGGCTTTATGTTCGAAGTGGGATATGGGAGGGTGAACTAAGAAGTTGAGTTTGGCATGATATATGTAGACATCATGGACTGAATAATGTACATATGTGGTATAATGGAACAGGGGTCTGGAATGTGGTTTCTTATGTGTCTGTTTCCTCAGAAATGTAGGATGGACTGCTCCCAATGATGACAAGTGCTATTATTCCGTTAGGTACAATGAAGGGGGAGGGGAAGAGAAGGGGAAACTTGCTGGTATATACTATGTGCTTGTTTCTGATGTCTGTGTGATTTACAAAATGCCAATAAAGTTAATTGGAAGACATATAACATTTCTCCCAAAATATTTTGAAAATTTCACAATAAAAGTTTTAAAAAAAAAGTAAAATCCAAAATTAAAAATGTTGTAGCAATATTTTTTTAAATTATATTTCATCTGCTTTACTAACTTATATGTTACATTATAAAATAAATGTAATTGATTACGTTTTTCCCAACATTAAAAAAAATATTTTGTAATGAAATAGAAATTATATTCATTTAAAATTGTAAATTAAATTAAAAACATTTCATTTTATAACTGATGCACCAATTTCCACATAAACATTAATACAAACTTATTTTAAAAATCACCCCACCCTTTTCCTTATAAACCCAAAATCTCACTCCTATGATATCATAAAAGTTATAAAAATACAAAACTCTCATAATTAATACCTAAAAAGTTAATTATAATATTTACTAATTACATTAAATAAATATATTATATTAAAAAAATAACAAAATCAATAATATACAACACAAATTAAATACTACAATTTAAAAAAAAAAACAATATTATAAGCAATTATAATTTAGAAAACAATATTAACGATATTAACAACAACACTTAAAACAACATTCTTACCTTCGATATCTAAAATGCAGTGTATGGCAGCGTTTCAGGGCCCGGGAGGGGTACCGTCTGTAGTCACACTTTCGTCAAGACGGTGGACCCGCAACAACCAAATTCAGTCTCCCGTGATCCCTCAAGTGGGGTCGTAAGTATCGACACCACTCACTTTTTCCAACACACCTTAGTGCGTGTGCTAAGAATTCATCATTCACGTGGCCAGATTTTGCCACTCACTCACATCTTTCACACGGTCCTGACGAAAGCCCACCCTATATCCTTTTTTCTGGGCTGAAACATGTAGACCTACTGCAGACAACTACGAGTAAAATTACTCTAGTAGTTGCACTCTTGGATTTTAACCATACCCTGGGCCGCCACGAATAAACACATTTGGCAAGGATCCCCAGCGATATTTTTAATCTGCACATTATCACATCACACTAATACATTACACCAGCTCCGCTGTAATCAGGCGTCGTAGCACACCCGGGCGGCACTCGGCCACCCGGTTGGGACCCCAATGATGAAGCATGACACCAACCAGGTTGGTGTGTGAGGGGTCTTTTAATAAAACCTAATGGTTCTTCGGCACTGTTTACTACTACAGTGAGTCCAAAACCTCTTCCCTATCTAGTGGGTTCGTCCACATTGTTTGTTTACTTGATTTGGGGATAGCGACGTCCCCCGACCCTTCCTCGCTCTCCCCTTTTGATTGACACTCCTTTATATTAGGCCTCCATGTCAGAGAAGGGAACGCAATATCACATGTATTGAAGGCCTGCTTAGACACAGATTCCATTATCCTTGGCCGTGAGGAAGGCCAGAAGTGCACACATACATCTATGCAAAAAGACACACCTAGCAAAGGTGCCATGGAATTGCCAGAGACAGACTGTGTGGAGCTGCCCGACTGCCATGACCGTAAAAATAGATCCTGAAGTCCCTACAGCTCCAGACAGCGTACACAGAAGCTGTACAGGTTTAGGTGGAGGAGCATTGGAATAACCATGAGCAAAATGTTAGGAGAGACTCAAATTAGGCCAAGATGTCAGCAGTCTAGCTCAGTGAGATAACGCTCACTACTGACCCTTGTGATCCACAGGTGAAAACTTCAAATCTAGAAAAGGACATTCATCCAATGTTTGTAAATCTTTTAAATAGGTTAATATTGACAGCTTGGACTGACAACGCTAAGAAACAGGAAGTGTGGAATGAATGGATATATACAACCAAGGCGACTTGCAATACTCTTATAATGTTCACCAGGGGGTACTTTATTTCTTATAATACATGGTCATACTATCACCCTTCCCACTAACACTTTAATAACTTGGTGGCTTGCTTTTACATGTTCATTGCAGACAAGAAGAATAAAAGCAGGATCTGTAATTTCACAGTACCAAAAACTGTATTTTTTGCAAGAAAGATAATAGAATCTGTTTACTGTAAGGTGGGTTAAAATATGCTGTGGATCAGCTTATGTAGAAACCTGCAGAGAGTCTACCTTTCCTGCAATGACCTGTAGTGTGGAAAAAAATAACATGTTGCCATACAAATCTCCTTTCTGAGGATCACTTTTTCTTTTTAGAAAAAGATATCAGAAGAAGAAAAAGCCAGCTTCTTTTCCTTGTTTCAACTGTGGCTGTAATTATGCTCTGTGACCTGTCTTTTACCCTGGATGCTGGCTCTGGCAGCAGGCATTGTGGTGTCATAATTCAACTGTATACCTTATTACAGCTGAGCAGCTGTTTTATTTCTATGTTATAGGCAACCAGAGACCTTACAAGTAGCCAGCAATAAGGACATTAGAGATGGGCTTTGATAAAGGGATTTCAGCCTGCCATTTGTTACATAAGTTATTTGGTAAAATAAATGAATATTGGTCTGTGGAAACTATGTGATACAGCCGTGGAGAAGTGCCCCCTTTGGCACAAAACACATTTGGATATTTGGAATGTATCAATGACCCTTTTGGCAGGTTGGCTGTCAGAAAAATACATTGCCTTGCACTCCTGCAGAGGTAATGGGAGCATGAAATGTTCACCTCCTGCATACAACATGGAACCAATTTGTGAACTATTTGCGCATGTTGAAAATTTAACAGTGTTGTTCCAAATTCTGGGGGTAATTTATAAAAATATGTCATTATTTGATTTTCCTTTATTTTAGAATTCACACAATGCCCTTCAATTCACACTTGCAGTACACACTGTTGTCCCAGTACTGAGGCATCCTAAAAGCCTGGACAGGGCCCCTGTAGCTTGACCTGTAAGATGGACTTTTATCTGAGGACTAAGACATCCAGAGGGCTATGTCGGTGAACCTCTACCTTGACCTGCACCATTGACTGTTATCTGAGCACTGAGACATCCGGAGGCGCGGTGACAGTGTTGACCTGCGCTATGAGCTACTATTCCACTTCTGAGACACCCTGATAACACTGAAAATGGACCTCTATCATGACCTGCACCAAGAACTGCTATCCCATGATTGGGACATTCTGAGAGCAGCGCAATGCCGAACAACTCATCATATATGCTGCTGGCCCTCCGTCCAGTGTGTCTCTCCTCTCCAGGCGGGATCCTGAGGGTGAGGATGTGCAGGAAAGGGAAGGAAGTTGAGTGACTTCCTTCCTACCAAGTACAAGTGAATCCAACCAATCCTGCGTCAGCTCTCATGCTGTTTTCAGACAGAGAGCAGCTCCAGGATTGGTTAGAGCAGATTAACCCAGTGCTCATTTTGAGACTAGGGGCCTGTACCAGCAATCCCCCGCAATTTCACAGTGCTAGGATAGCTGGGTCTGAAGTGCGCATGTCGGCCTGGCCGTCAGGCAGCCGACCAATCTGACGTGCACTCTGCACTGACAGGGATAGCAGTCATCCTGCAATCCGCAGGAATCAGTCCCACCCCCTGCCCAAACACTTGCGCTATACCAGTAGGAGCCGGCGGCAAACGTATAATAAAATGGTAATTATCATTTTATTAATTAGTGTTTTCTTGCTGCGCTCGCAGCAGGCGGGGTGATGTTCCTCCGTCCTTTATGAGAAACCGCCACTGAGAGCACCTCTGTCTTGGTTTGCCCCATGTTCTTCTATCCCACTAGTGAGACATATTAGTGCTCTGAGAGTGCACCCCTATCCTGACAAGCAGCATGCAGTGCTATTCCAGTACTGAGACATCCCTGGAGCTGTCATCTTTCAAAAATGATCCTGTTCCTATTAAGGGATCAGAATGGATATTGGTTTCTGTGTTACAAACTCCATTTTGGTAAGCATGTTCGTGACAACCCGCCAGAAAATGTGCTTCGGTTCCCCACATACGGGTATGAAGCACTACACAAATGCTACAGTACCATACAGCACAACACAATGTAATGCTGGGGCAGGTAGACGTAGTGCAATTAAAGGTGCGGTGGTCCGTCAAGGAAGAACATGTCCCTGTCATACAAGTTAAATCCAGCGATATTGTGAAGCTAGAAATATATTTGCTGCTGTAGATGCCAAATCACCTACAGATACGTGTGTGCAGGAGAGAGCTTTTATTTATCCATTTTGAGTTCTTCATTTGAATTACTAAAAATATTCAATCCGTGGGTGACATGGGGAATTGAACCCTGCGCCTGCTCGCGCCAGTGTTAACTGGCGCCTGCACAGCAAATGGCTGACCTCTGACAGCTTTCTATTATATAATCTGTCTCTCACACTCTCTCTCTCGCCAATCCTATACCATAATTATTTCTCTTTCTTCCTGTCCCCTGCTTTCATTTGCACTTATAAATTCTGCAAAATTATATGGTGATGGGGGGAAAAAAGCTTTTAGATGAATCATGAGCGTTTAAGTCTAACAGGCCGAATGCTTTTCCTTTTGGCTATTTTTGAATACTTGTTTTGTAAGTTGTACAGCTGATGGAAAAGAAATGTTCTTTTTTCTACACCAAAAAGACACACAAAGAGAGCCATGTGGCAGACTGTAGAGCCAACAGGATAATCTAGCCTTCCACCTCAATACCAGCAGCCAGATCTGGAAAAAACAAGCATTGGCAAAGTCAGTAGGCCTTTGGGACCTATTGGCTGTGTCAATGAGTTTTGTCCTTGGTGCACATCCCTGATGCTGTGCAGCATGGCTAAATAATAAAAACAAATAGTGCAAAAAACTTTTCATGCTGACAGCCATGTACTTTCTTTCTAATTTTTAGTTACTAATCAGAGTTGGTTGCTTAACTAAAAAGAAAACAAAATGCTGGGGAAAGGTGCTGAAGCAAAACGGGGTGCGTGGGCGGTAAAGTAAGATGGGGGATGCGCGCAATTGGAGGAAGCAACAGGAAAGTGAGAGCTATTGGCTTTGCCAATGCTTGTTCCAAAATTGAGGGGTTTACTGTCATGAGGCAATTTTAGCTTCAAATTTTCTTGGCTGAGGAACATTTTTCACCTTTCCTCCCCCTCAGACCAGGGGCTCTCCTGTCTTCGCCCTTCTGAAAGCCAAATGAGCAGAGAGGTTCAGCCATCTTGATAATATTATTCCAGGGAGCGAAAGTTAATACAGTAACAGCAGATATGACTCCCAACAATCAATTACAGGCACATATCTTAAGTACATACAGAGGGTGTTGCTCAGACCTACTCCCAACCTCATCCTAAGAATTAATTACTAGGATGGGTTTTAGAACGGGGAGTTGTAATTATTATGTTTGTCTAACTTCTGCTCAAGGCTGCAGCGCAAAGCCATATTCAGCCAGAGGCTACAGTAACAAAAAATAAGTTCATATTATAATTGGTTTCCTTCCAGAAATGTTCAAGTAATCGTGCTCCTATTTGGTTGGCTACCAATATGTGAGGTTTCGATGGTCGCTTTGCTGCTGTGGAAGCAGGGCTCGATTCGAGGGTAGACGCAGGTAGACGCCGTATAGTATTGTGGATGGGCATAGATTGAAGTAGAGTGTCAGAGTGGCATAGATTGTAGTACAGTGTTGTAGAGTGGAGTTGTATACAGTGGAGTAGAGTGTCGGACAGTGGAGCAGCGTAGAGCGGAGGTCAGTACAGTGGCGTAGATTGGGATAAAGTGTAGTAGAGCGGAGTATAGTGGAGTGGAGTACACTGGAGTGGGGTAGTGTAGAGTGGAGTAAAGTGTCATATAATGGAGTGGCGTGTCATAGACTATAGCGGCTTGGCGTGCATTAGAGTGGAGCGGCATAGCATACACTGGAGTAAAGTGTCATAATTTGGAGTACCGTGTTGTACAGTAGAGTGTAGTGGGGTGTCGTACCGTATTGTAAAGTGATGTAGACTGCAGTAGAGTAGAGTGGCATACAGTCTAGTTGATTTTTTTGTAGAGGGGAGTGGTGTACAGTACGTTGTTATAAAATGTGGTAGAGTGGATTGGCATACAGTGTTATAGAGTAGAGTGGCGTAGAGTGGAGTGGCGTACTGTGGAATAGTAGAGTAGAGTACTGTGTCAGAGTAGAGTAGGTTAAAGTGGGGTGCAGTAGCATACAAAGAGTTGCGTACAGTGTTGCTTAGTGGACTTCAGTATCGTAGAGTAGAGTGGAGTACAGTGTTGTACAGTGGCATACAGTATAGCACAGTGTTGTACATTGGAGTGGAGTATTGACAGGGTTAAAGTGTCGGAGAGTGGCATACAGTGTAAAAGAGTGTTGTAGAGTGGAGTTGCAAAGAGTACAGAAATGTATGAAACACCGGAGCTTATCAATCAATCAATCAATCAGGGGAATTGTAAGCGTGCTACTCACCCGTGAAGGTCTCAAGGCGCTGGGGGGGGGGGGGGTGTGAGCCGCTCCCTATCAGTCGAAAAGCCAGGTCTTGAGCATCTTCCTGAAGATGTTCAGGGAGGGGGCGCGTCTGATGTTGAGCAGGAGCTCGTTCCAGGTCTTGGCTGCGATGTAGGAGAAGGTTCTTCCACCTGTTCTGGCTCTGCGGATGCGTGGGGTTTGGGCGAAGTCGGCGGATCGGAGGTTTCTCTTGGGTACGTGGAAGGAGATCCTCTCGTTGAGGTTTTGGGGCCCGGTGTTGTGGAGGCATTTGTAGGCATGGGTGAGTATCTTGAAAGTGACTCTCTTCTCAACGGGGAGCCAGTGGAGGTTCCGTAGGTGTTGGGTGGTGCGTTTGTGTCGAGGAATGCCGAGGACGAGTCTGGCTGCGGTGTTCTGTATGGTCTGGAGCTTGCGGAGTGGAGACTTGTTGATCCCGGCATAGAGGGCGTTTCCGTAGTCCAGTCTGCTGGTTATGAGTGAGTGGGTGACGGCCTTCCTTGACTCGGGGGGGATCCACTTGAAGGTCTTTCGGAGGATTCGGAGGGTGTTGAAACAGCTGGAGGTGACGGCGTTGACCTGTTGTGTCATGGAGAGGGAGGAGTCGAGTACGATACCGAGGTTTCAGGCGTGGTTCGTGGGTGTGGGGGGACTGCAGAGGGCTGTAGGCCACCAGGTGTTGTCCCATGCCGAGGGGGAGGGTCCGAGGACGAGGACTTCTGTCTTCTCCGAGTTGAGCTTCAGGCAGTTTCTGCTCATCCAGGATGCGACGTCCTTCATTACTTCCTGGAAGTTGAGTCTGGTGGTGATTGGGTCCTTGGTGAGGGAGAGTATGAGCTAGGTGTCGTCGGCGTAGGATACTATGCTGAGTCTGTGCTGTCTGACGATGGCGGCGAGGGGGGCCATGTAGATGTTGAAGAGCGTGGGGCTGAACGATGATCCTTGGGGCACTCCGCAGTTGATTTCTGTGAGTTCGGAGAGGAAAGGTGGTAGTCTGATTCTTTGGGTTCTGCCGGTGAGGAACGAGCGGATCCAGTCGAGGGCGGTTCCTTGTATGCCGGCGTCGTGGAGTCTGGCGGTTTGTGTGCGGTGGGAGACGGTGTCGAACGCTGCAGAGAGGTCGAGTAGGATCAGGGCTGCGGTGTGTCCTTGGTCAAGGAGGGTGCGGATGTCATCTGTGGCGGCGAGTAGAGCAGTTTCGGTGCTGTGGTTGCTGCGGAATCCGGATTGGGAGGGGTCGAGGATGGAGTTTTCTTCGATGAATTTGGTTAGTTGTGCATTGACGGTCTTCTCGGTGACTTTGGCCGCAAAGGGGAGGAGGGAGATGGGTCAGTAGTTCTTGAGGTCAGTGGGGTCTGCTGAGGGCTTCTTGAGCAGGGGTCTGACTTCTGCGCGTTTCCAGTCATCGGGAAAGATGCCGGTCTTGAAGGTGGTGTTGATGGTGTGTCGTAGTTCGGGAGCGATGGCGGTGGTGGCTCAGTGGAAGATGTGCGAGGGGCAGGGGTCCGTGGGGGCCCCTGAGTGGATGCCTTTCATGGTCGAAGTGGTGTCTTCGGTGTTGACTGGGGTCCAGGAGGAGATAGTGAACTGGATGGCGTTGCTGGAGCAGGAAGTGGTTTCAGAGTGGGGTGTCTGGTCGTTGAAGTTGTCGTAGAGTGCCTTAATTTTCTGATGGAAGTAGGATCCGAGCTTGTCGCAGAGGTCCTGGGAAGGGGTGATGTCTGTGGTTTTGCTGGGGGCTTGGTGAATTCCTGGATGACGCTGAAGAGTTGCTTGGAGTTGCCGGCGTTGGCGAGGATCTTGTTTTGGATGAAGCTCCTTTTGGTGGATCTGATGAGTTGGTGGTATTCCGTCATGGCATTTTTGTAGGTGGTGCGGTCTTCTGGCGTTTTGCTGTTTCTCCAGTTCTTCTCAAGACGTCTGCAGGTGCGTCTGGATCCTTGGAGGTCGGCGGTGAACCAGGTGGCTTTCCTGGGGCGTTGTCTGTCGGGGTTGCATAGTGGTGCAAGGTTGTCTGCGCAGCTGGAGATCCATCTGTGGAGTCCTTTGGCTGCGAGGTTGGCGTCGGTCGACGTGGTGGGGCGTTGCTGTTGAGGGTGGAGTTGAGTTGTTCCTCAGTGACTTTGCTCCAGTTCCTTCGTGGGGGGCACAGTGCAGGTTTGTTGACGTGGAAGTGTACGCAGTGGTGGTCTGTCCATGGGGGTTGCGTGGTGTGGCTGAAGTGGATGTTGTTTCCTCCTGCGAAGATGGGGTCGAGGGTGTGTCCTGCCTTGTGGGTGGGCGTGGTGACGAGCTGTTTCAGTCCAATGTTGGCGAGGTTGTCCAGCAGGGTGGCGGAGATGGGGTCGCTAGGGTTGTCGAGGTGGAAGTTCAGGTCTTCGATAAGTATGTAGTCCATGGAGGCGATGGCGTGGGGTGCGATGAGGTCAGCGACTGTAGTGGCGAATGAAGCGCAGGGTCTGGGGGGTCTGTTGGCGAGGGTGCCGCGGAGAGTGGTTCTGGGGTTGGTCTGGATCTGGAAGTGAAGGTGTTCGGTGGTGGGGAAGGAGTCCTTCGTGGTGGAGGTGGAGAGTCGGAGGGAGCTCTTGTGTAGAGTTTATTGTTTTATACTAGTGTAGAGTGAGGTACAGCATTGTACAGTGGAGTACAGTTGAGTGGAGTAACTTACTGTGGAGTAAAGTACAATAGAGTGTATTAGTGTGTCGTAGAGTAAAGTGACATGGAGTGGAGTGTACTGGCTGTGAAGGTAGTAAACTGTTTTAAATTGGAGTGGGTCTTGTACAGTAGAGTGGAGTGTTGTGTCGTATAGAAAAGTGTAGTATAATGGAATAGATGTACATTGGAGTGTACGGGCATAGAGTGGAGTAGAATGTCGTAGAGTGCCATGAAGTGTGATAGACTTTTATAGAGTGGAGTTATATGGAGCGGCGTAGAGTGGATTGGAGTACAGTGGATTACCGTAAAGTGGAGTATCATACAGTGGACTACTGTATAGTGGAATGTAGAATAGTGGAGTGGCATAGAGTGGAATAGCATTAAGTGGAGTGGTGTACAGTGAAGTGGCGTAGAGTGGAGTAGGGTACAGTAGATTAGCGTAGAGTGGGGTGGCATACATTGAAGTGGCATAGATTAGAGTTGAGGAAACTTATAAATTGGAGTGGCGTCTCATACAGTAGAGTGTAGTGCTGTGTTGTACAGTGTTGGAAACTGTCATAGAGTGCAGTAGAGCGTTGTACAAGAGAGTATATGGGCATAGAGTCAAGTGCAAATTTGGACAGTGGAGTGTACAGGGATAGAGTGGAGTAGAGTCTAGTACATTGGCATAGAGTGTACTAAAGTTTTGTTGAGTGGAGTTATAGAGGGTGGAGGGGAGTACACTGGAGTGGCATAGAGTGGAGTTGCGCACAGTGAAGTGGCATAAAGTAGAATAGCGTAGAGTGGAGTAGCTTAGACTGGAGTGGCGTACAGTGGAGTGGAGTTAATAGCATGTAGTGTAGTAGCGTACAATGGAGTGGTGTACAGTGAAGTGGAGTAGACTGGAGTGATGTATTGTGGGGTTGAGGTAGGAAATGGCGTACAGTGTAATAGCGTAGAGTGGAGTGGCATACAGTGGAATAGCTTAGAGTAGAGTGGAGTGGCATAGAGTAGAATAGCGTAGAGCAGAATAGTGCCAACTGGAATGGAGTACAGCGGAGTGGGGTAGAATGAAATAGCATATATTAGAGCGGAATAGAGTCTAATGGCGTCAAATGGACTACCGTGGAATGGAGTGGCATAGAGTGGAGTGGTATACACTGGAGTGGCGTGGAGTGGAGTAGCGTAAAGGGGAGTGGCATACAGTGGAATAGCGTAGAGTGGAGTGGTGTACAGTAGAATGGCGTAGACTGGAATAGCATATATTAAGGAGTAGCGTATAGTGGAGTGGCGTACAGTGAAGTGGTGTAGACTGGAGTGGTGTACAATGGAATGGGATAGAGTGTAATAGCATACAGTGGAGTGACGTCCAATGGAACAGCATAGAATGGAGTGGGGTAGAGTGGAGTGGAATACACTGGAGTAGTAAACAGTGGAGTGGCATACAATGGAATGTCATAGAGTGGCATAGCATATACTGGAGCAGCATACAGCGGAGTGGCATACAGTGGAGTGGCATGCACCGAAGAGGCGTAGAGCTGCATACACTGTAATAGCGTAGACTGGAGTTTTGTACAGTGTAATAGCATAGAGTGGAGTGGCGTAGAGCAGAGTGTTGTACAGTGGAGTGGCATAGAGTGTAACAGTGTATAGTGGAGTAACGTACAGTGGAGTGGTGTATAATGGAGAGGTGTAGACTGTAACGGGTTAGACTGAATTGGCGTAAAGTGACATGGGGTAGGGTGTAACAGCATACATTGGAGTGACGTACATTGGAATGGCGTCCAATCGAATAGCGTAGAATGAAGTGGCGTAGAGTAGAGTGCCATACACTGGAGTGGCATAGAGTGGAGTAGCGTACAGTGGAGTGGCATACAATGGAATAGCGTACAGTGGAGTGTTGTAGAGTGGAGTGGCATACAGTGAAATAGAGTAGAGTGGAGTGGCGTAAAGTAGAATGGCATAGAGTGGAATAGCATCCAGTAAAGTGGCGTACAGTGGAGTGATGTAGAGTGTAAGAGCTTACAGGGTAGTGGTGTACAGTGGTGTTGCGTACAGTGTAATACCGTAGAGCGTAGTGGCGTAGAGTGTAGTCGCGTACAGTGGAGAGGTGTAGAGTGGAGTGGGGTAGAGTAGAATAGCGTACACTGGAGTGGTTACAGTGGCATGGCATATGGATGTACGTGAAATTTAGCAGCAATGTAGATTATGATGTACAGAGTAATGCAAAACAGTGAATTGTGCTGCCTTGTGTTTCTCCAGATTTACCAATCAACGCATGGCTACGCATGGTGGCCTTGTATTGCTTTATAGATCGGACTTAAGTATTGTGTTGCCAATGCAACACCATGTGTGACGCAAAGGGTACCGCAATCCAATAATACAGCTAGGCCTTAGTTATATTTTGGAAAAAGAAGAGATGATGGACGGAATGCTGAACATTGTTAAACATTCACCTCCAGTCGCGGATCTGGGTCAGTCCATTGTTTTTTTGCTCGCCATGCCACCCCAGTTCGGACCCAGCCATGTGCAAATAAGTCTTGAACCTGCTCCCCATAGGAACAGTCCAGCCCAAACTGCCAGGCCAGATCCTTCCTAGACCAGAAACAAGCACCCTGGTACCTGGTAAACGAAAAACAATTAATCTAAGACAGATCTGTGACTGGGGGTAAATGTTTGATTTGTTCAGCATTCCGTCCATCATCCGTTCTTTTTGCATTAGTTATATTTTGGGCCATGGTATACAGTAATAACTTTGCAGTATACCATGGTACATTGCGATGTCAAGCCAGTATATAATTGGGTAATGGCTGTTTTTAGAGAATGAAAAGGCAGATATATTGTTTTTACTACACTTTGGTTGTGTTCAGTGTTAGGGTCATAGATATAGGTAAGTAGTAGGTACCTACCTATTACCACCTTGTTTAAGCTGTAATAAGTAGGGAAATGTATTATTTTTTTAGAAATTATTAAATACGTTTACGTTCATGTACCACAGTAGTTTCACAAAAGTTTGTGAAATTCTGCGAAAGTACAGCGGTGACAGATATCACTAGGTTTAAATGCCTTATAACTTAGAAAATACTTACCCTACTTAACTGCATTACCCCTGCACCATAATGTATAATCCTGCCAAATTTCATGTAAATCCATTGAGCTGTTTTCGTGCTACGTCAAACACAATAGTCTATGGAAAATGAATCGATGGAAAAACGCGTTTTGGGCCCTCTTAACGATTCACCACAAAAATTTACATCATCTCAAAATGGAGAAAAATGTATAGGTCTGGAAAGTTTTGTGGTGATTTGTCAATGGGTAGGAAGTTATTAGGGAGCTAATATCCGAAGAATTCCTGTCTTTGGGAATGCTAACTATAACTACAGAGTGGCAATCAGATTTAATGTGATTTCTTTCTATTCATCTATTGTATTTGGTATGTATTTGTGTAATGAAGCACGTTGATGGCACACTGGTTAAAGTAACAACAGGTTCTTTATTGTAGATTTTGTAGGTGTCTACAGACAAGATGTCCCATCCACACGGCCCCAGCAACAACTGAAATCTTGGAGTTCTAATGTCACTTGAACAAGATAAAGACTCTAGAATCTAGAACTCCGTGAGGTGGAAGGAATAGAGTAATAAGTGACACAGATCATTGCAATATCATTACACTGAGTAAAGAAACAGTTCTGCAGGTCATTACACATCTTCCCTCTTTACACAAGAAGAGCAGGAGATAAGTAAAAACAGGTAAGGGAAGAGAAAAACCAGAAATAAAAGAAGTGAGAAAAATTATTAATGAAGAACAAAATCGTGCAGTTTTGCAGGAATTTTTCCAGTACGAGAACTTTTCCTTAATACAGGCAAACCAGAGGAATCATTAGGACAACCCAACTCAGAACGGACATTGGTACGCATAGGAGCAATCCTGTTCAAGTTCCAGATGCGACCATCATGCAACTTTACAGCATTCTGAAAGAGTTTTTTTTACAACAAAAGGCGAGGAGAATTTTGAAACTCCTGCAGATCTCTGCGGAAGACGTACTCGCACTCTGTCACCAACTCGAACACGAGTATGAGCTACAGCGTGTCTGGTGTCAAAATATTCTTTTCTCTTGGCAATCTTCAAATCTTGAACACCTTGCCAGGACTCATCGTCCGAAGACACCACCCTAGACCCTGTAGCAGGACCAGCATCCACACCCACACTCGCACTTTTGTCTCTCATCCACGCTTGATACATCCAGGTATTGGGAATTCTTCCCCGAAAAAGCTCAAAGGGAACCTTACTAGTGGTTGAGTGAGGTGTGAGACGGTAAATCGTTACTCGCTCCATGATCTCAGACCTCCAGTCTCTGTTTTGGGATTTGGCAAGTTGAATGGCTTCTTTTAAGACACGGTTGAACCTCTCCACCATTCCGTTGGTTTCGGGATGATAGAGAGCGCACCGCTTGTCTCTAATTCCCCATTCTGCCAAATAATCTTCCATCTCCCTCAAGACTAGTTGGACCCCGTTGTCGGTAAGTAAACAATCTGGGAGTCCCTCTCTTGCGAAAACCTCATCCAGGAACTTGGTGACATCTTTGGTCTCAATGCTGAGAGTAACCTTAATTTCCAGCCACCTGGAGAACATGTCTATTAAAACTAAGACATAGAATTGACCAGAGGTGCTAGCAATGGGACCCAGAAGATCTAAAGCTACATCTTGCCAACAACGAACAGGGATCTCGCGCACTACCATGGGTTGAACCCTAGTATTATATGCTTTGTCTGATGTAAAACAATCAGAGCAATCTCTTACCATGCGCTCGACAAGGAGATCAATCCCGGGCCACCAGAAATGTAGTCGGATCCTTTCTTTTGTTTTTGAGATGCCCTGGTGCCCCTGATGAGCTTGTTGAAGAATTTGTTGCCTAACAGAGAGAGGTGGAACGAGTTTTGTACCCCTCCCAAGCAATTCAGAAGAGACTGACAACTCGTGACGCACATTCCAAAACTTACGCGCCTCTTCATTCAAACCATTAATACCTCCCCAACCTTCAGTTACCAACTTGCAGACTTTGAGAATAGTGGGGTCATTTTCCAAGGAAGACTTCCATTCTTCCTCAATCAAGACACCAGCCATGACTTCACACACCTTATAGTTGTCATCCTCCCATGAATCCCCTGAGTCTTCAAGAGCACTATCAGGGTTGTTCAGTACAAGGCGGGAAAGGCAATCCGACACCTTGTTCTGAGCACCAGGGATGTGGTGTACAATGAAATCAAAGTCTTGTAGTGCGACTATCCACCTGGCGATTCTTGAAGAAACTGCGTCAAGACTCTTTTTTGTAAACAAGTCTTTCAAAGGCTTATGGTTAGACTGTACTGTGAAAGAACTTCCCCAAAGAAATTTCTTCATTTTCCTAATAGCCCAAAAAATGCAGAGTTTCTTTCTCTATGACAGAGTATTGTGCCTCCGACCCCACCAGCGCTCGTGACAAGAACATTATAGTTATTTCTTGTCCATCCTTCACCTGTTTCAGGACAGCACCGAGACCCTTTGAGCTGGCATCAGTGATGAGCACTGAATGTGCGGAAGCATCAAAACTCTGGAGGGAAGGCGCTTTACCCAAAGCTGCTTTTATATCATCAAACTCAACTTGGCGATGCGGCGACCATGCAAATCTCACACCTTTTTTGAGGAGAGCTCTAAGGGCAAATGTGCGAGAAGCAAATTGAGGGACAAACTTATTATAATATTCGGCCATGCCGAGAAAAGTAACCAACTCATCTCTGGATTGGGGCATGGGAAGATTCTCAATGGTCTTTACTAAATTGTCTTTGGGCCTTACACCCCCCTTAGACAACTTATGTCCCAAATAATCGATTTCACTGAGATTAAATTTACATTTGCTCTCACGTAGAGTCAAACCACGTGACTTAAAACGTTCAAGGACAGCTCTGAGCCTTTCATCATGTATCACCTGAGAAGGTCCATATACCAGCACATCGTCCTGGTAAATCTTTACACCAGGTAGCCCATTCAGCACATCTTCCATTGCTCTCTGGAAGACAGAGGCTGCAGAATTAAGTCCAAAGGGAAGTCTTGTGAATTTGTATGTGCCAAAAGGCGTTATAAACGCAGTGAGGTCCATAGAATCAGGGTCGATCTTGATTTGATGATACGCGGCCCTGAGTTCTAGTGTGGAAAATACTTCAGCCCCATCAAGTTGTGTGAGCATCTCTGTGATGTTTGGGAGAGGGTATTTATCAGCTATGACAGCTCGATTGAGAGCTCGCAAATCCACACATAGCCTCACCTCACCAGAGGCTTTGCGGGCAAGTACTACTGGAGCCAGCCAATCACTTGCCTCAGTCTCAACTATAATCTCTTCAACTTGTAGCTTCTGTAGTTCTTTTTGCATGGACTCTCTTAAAGCAAAAGGTACGCTGCGCACCTCACACGTTATGGGTGTAGCACCAGGTCTCAGTGTGATTTTATGTACATAGTCAGTCAAGCAACCTAACTTCTCATCAAAAACCTGTTCAAACTCAGGGGTATATTCACAAGAATGCGTGATAACTACTGCAAGAGTAGCGTAATGCAACTTTCAATAACGCAGCCTATCACGGGAAAATAACCCCGTGTCAATGTGGAATTCACAACAAGGCGGTAGCATGCGATAGTCACCAGATAACGTGTCAAATGCCAGCGTGTAAATCAATACCACGCCTAAAAAATGCGAAACGCGAGAAATCATGCGATGAGGCCAATCGCGGTACAAACAGCTGCGAAAAGCAGCCTCAGGCCTGCAACTCCCACGCGTCTGGCGGGCAATTGCACCATACAAACCACAGGCACAACACACCAGAAACAAGCCAAAGCACGTAGCAACATCCATGCACCCTGACCCAGCGCAGAGGGCAACGCGAACACCACAACCCCCACAGACCACCAGCAAGGAACAAGTGGGTCGGGGAAGGCCAAGGAGAAAATGGAGAGGAAGACGGGGTGCAGACCGCAGGAAAACAAGACCAAGGCCATGGAGGCGACAGAACACTACCAGCAAATGACCCACAAGCAGACCGCCTGGAATGCAGTCGCAGAGCCCAGGAGGCCAATCCAGGAGGCCAAGAGGCGCCTGCAGGACCTGACAACCTAAACCAGGTACAAACCCGCTGCCAACAGGAAGGCAGCAACGGCGACAGGAGGTGGCAGTCCTGCGCCACAAGAGGAGCTGGAGGAAACCCAGGCCACAGTCATCAGTGTGGAGACGGTGCAAGGAGTAGGGAGTACGGACACAGCTCGAGAGGACCTGACACAACATCAACAGGGAGTGTAACGAACAGGGACTGGGGGGACGGGGGGAGATGGGCACAATGGCACACATGCACAACGAGGTGTAGCACACTGCACACCCACAATTATCCAGGATCATGTCCCAGATCCCCTTGGCACACTGCAGCACACACACATAGCAATCACAGCACATACCATGACAATGTGGCACAAAGTGCAACACCCACACTGCAGAACAGGGGACACAACTGGGTCCAACCAGGCACAGTAACAGAACAATCACATCGGACAGAGCAGGGAACTGTGAGATGCACATCTACCCCTACAACCCCACATCAGCCATGTAGGCCAAATGGACACTGTCCCAACTCAAATAGCCACCACCGCCCAAACAGTCACAATGTACATCGTCACACAGTCTGCATGTCGACAAGAACAAGGCGCCAACACAATGCCAACATGCACCTCCCCTTCACAATGCAGAGGGACAAACAACACCTCCAGCAGGTCAGAACAGACAACCCATCAGTGATGCCCAAGACGAACACCACAGCCCAGACACCGACGCCCTACAACAGCCCATGGACATCCCACACAACCCACCACCAGGACCAGGGCAGACAAGCCACTCAGAGGAGAACCCAGCCCCTGCAACAGACCACACAGCATGAAGCACCCGCAATCACGGCTGGCTCACAACACTTCACCCACCCACACATGGCATCCCAATGCCAGGTGGCAGAACGCCAAAAGGAGGTGGCCCAACAGGTGAGGGTGTTGCCGAACCCATGGAATGCGAACTAGAACACATACATGGGTGTCCAATACCCTTCAGGGACCCCCCACCCCACAAAGGAGACCCACACCTCCACAGAGACACATGCACATATCATGTTGAACTGGCCACGGGCACGTGCGCCCGGCCCCTTTATTGGCAGGGCCACATGTACAGTGACGCCTGTGCTGGATGTGTGTGGGGTGAGTATAAGCCAGCCCGCACGGAGTGCTTGGTGCTGCCAACAACCTGAACAGTGGACACCAGTGCAATGGAAACAGAAAACACCAGCATAACAGAGTCAACTGCAGAGCAACATGGAGGGATCCGGAGTAAGGACAGAGGTCACCCAACATTCAGTCTGTACGTTCCTTGAGTTGCAGTGCACTGAGGCAGGGGCACTAGAGAAGAGCGCTCTCATGTGAAGAAATTGCTAGGATTGTGTCCCTTCGGATCAGTCCTGATGCAGATGCAGTGGGGTGTGTTACACCTGCATCAACTTCCTCATCAACGTCCCAGGTCTCCCACACTGCCTGAGGTGACAGTTGCGTCCGCAGTCCACAGCGCAATACCCAGCAATAGATCCGGGTGTGTAGCTTGACTACCACCATCAGTCTGCATTCCTGCCGTGGGGCTGTTGCCTCCTGCCCTCCCATTGTCTGTGCCCTCTCCCTTCCGCACACTTGACACATCTTCCTCATCATAGTCCCAGGTCTTCCCCACTGCATGAGGTGACATTGCTGCACAACCTCACAACAGCACAAAACTCTATCAGTAACGGACAATGGCTTGCGGTGCACTGAGTCACTAGCACCTGGATTGCCGAGCAGGGTAGCAGGCCGATGATGGCATCCACGACAGGTCTGAGCAACTCCGTAGGTCTGTCAGGACCACCCTTTCGACTCTGGCAGATGGCGGTTGGAGGTGGTCCTTGCGGTGGTGGCGTGTGCCCCCTGCGGTGATGTGACGTCCGGGCCGGTCAAGACTCGATGCTATGTGTGGGCCCTGGTGGCCCGCAGTTGAGGCCGGAGGATGCGGACAGCGCAGGGCCACAGACACATGGCGTTGATGACCCCAAGACCATCACTACAGAGGCTATTCAATGTCTCAGAAGAAGGTGTCCCAGACCTGACCAGCACAGAGTTAGTAGCCCCGGATGCACTGCAGCTGGCACAGGCACCCAGCCACGGGACGGTGACATGCGGTGCAGTCAGATGGGCCATGCGACCTGAGCGGGTCCCCATCAATGTCCGAAGGGTATGTTGCGGAGGGTTCCGGGGGACAGTGGAAGGTGTCCTCCAGGGTATGATGCGGAAGGTCTGATGTCATCTGGAAGCAGCAAATGGAGGAGTGGAAAGCGCAACCCTCGTTTGCACCAACAATTCGGGATCAGCTACATGAGGATGAAAACTAGCCCCTAGTCCACAGACTCAAACGCCACCAATGTACGACCAGTGAGTGTCCATGAATGTCGGGGAACAAACTTAGTGGCACAGGTGCTGTGAGGGGATGCAGTCTGCGATGATGCCGGTACACAGATGTGAACTCCAACATTGCCAAATCAAGACTCCGTGACCTACTGGACCGCAGTGTAGGCCGGAGGCAGCGGTCAGCATGGGCCCACAGACACGTGTCGTGTGCTTGTGATGCATTCGTTTGCTTCACTGAGAGCAGGGAGTTTAGTGATATCACCCCTGCAGTAGACATCCGGTCACTGCCATGGTGTAATCAAGACTCAGTTCCAAATGTGTGACCTACCTGACCGTGGTGTAGGCCTTAGGCAGCAGTCAGCACGACCCATTCACCGAGTGTCGCCGGCATAGGTTGGATGGCCCCACCGGCCTGCGTAGTTCAGGTTCAGTGGCACCACGTGTAGCCGGCTGGCGTTGAACAGGGTTAGTGGCACCACGTTTAGCCGGCTGACGTTGAACAGGGTTAGTGGCACCACGTGTAGCCGGCTGGCGTTGAACAGGGTTAGTGGCACCACGTGTCGCAAGATGCCCATATGGAACTATGCCTCACTGATCGGGGGGGTCTGGTGCTGTGGCCGCTGGCCTGGATATGGGGTCACTGCCATTCATGACTCAAGACACAGTTCCACATGTGGGACCTACTGGTCCGAAGAGTAGGCCGGGGGCGGCAGTGGAGTACGTCAACGAAAAAGGAATAAAGCTGGCCTGTGCCGTGGAGGCCGTGATGGTCTGAGGTGGCTGCCAAGGTCTCTGGCCTCGGGCTTGTGGCTTTTGCCGGCACGTGGTGGGCCCTCCTTGACACACGCCGGTGTCGGAAGGTGATCAGTGTGGCCTGGCTGCGCAGGGGCTGGCCTGACGGGTTCGTGGTCCAGCGTGCCGGGGTCCGGCAGGCGCCCGGCATCTCAGGCAACTCCGCTCAAGAGGATGGCGTCGGCCTCGTGGCGAGGTGGGAGGCGCCGCCCTGGCAGAGACGTGGGTCTTTCCGGAAGAGGACCACGCCCAGGCCTACGTGATTTTTATTCACACCCCTACGCTGGCGTGGCGTACGCCGGGCCATCACACTCCACTGATGCTTAGGGGGGGCGTAACAGGCAACATTTCCGCGAGGTCCCCCACTGGCTGGGGTGACATGGTGGCGTCCACTGTCCACTACACTCCATACACAAGCGGTGTATGTCGCCATGGATATGGGTGTGTTCTGCATACTGCGAGGTGTCCAGCACATCTCCGGCACTGTTGGCATTGTGTACTTGCCCAATCATGGTTCTACTGCATCCTTCACACATGCCTGGTTGCCACCTCTCCCCACATTCGGCTATTATGTGGCTGAGGTGCCATGCCGTTGCTGGCTCATTTTCAGGGCTTGCCCATGTGGACATTGTAAGTTGTTCTGTCGTGTCTGGTGGGTGGGCATATTGTTGTGCCTGTTGTATGTGATTTTGTGACGTGTGCATTGCCAGAGTTGTGAGTTGCATGGTTGTGGAGTTGAGGTGTGTGGGATGTTCATTTGTATATTGCCAAGGGGCTGTACATTTCACTTGTTGGCATCCTGGGAACGCTGGTTGAAGATGGACTGTCGGAGGATGAAGGTATCATGCACACTGGCTGTGTATTTGAAGGCGACATTGTTGGGTGTTCCAAGGTGTTCTGTTGTTGCCTGCACATTGGTGTGAGACGTGTGGTTCCTGTTGCAGTGATTGTGTGCTGTGTCACCAGGGGGCACAGGTAGTACATGTGTGCTGTGGATTGCCCCCAACACGTGCGTGCATGCTGCTATGGCGTATGGTCCTTGCTTGGTCTCCAGCGGATCCTACGCATTGTGTTGTGCGTATGGGGACTTGGGTTCCAGGGTGATGGTGATGTCCAGGACAGGTGTGGGGGACTTGGATGTGGCTGGCTGTGAGACTCCTCCGACTCTGGCGGGTGTTGGATGGGGGGTCCCAGGGGCCAACAGGTGCAGCCACGCCATCAGCTTTGTGTGGGGTGGGATGTTGGTTGTCCGCTGTGTTGGTGCCGTAGGCCTGTTAGGCGATGATGGTCAGGATGCGTAGGTTGGTTGTCCCTTTCAGCCTGTAGTGGACGGTGACATTGTCAGATGTTGGGTCTGTGCGGCAGGTACGTTTCCTGGGGTTCCGCTGTCTTTGTCTGCGCTGCGTCTGTGTTGATCCAGGGGGGGGGGTGTTCCGGGTGTGGGATGGGGTCCTGGGGTGGTGGCGGTGGGTGTTGTGGCCCTCTTGGGTGTCCGGGCCGCATGATGAGTTGCTCCATGGCATCTGTTGCCCTTCGGATGTGGCCCTGGGCTGTGCTCCCTTTTGTGGTGCTGGCTGCCGTCCGACTTTACACCAGGTCAGAGCAGGTGTAGATTTCCTGGTGCTAACGCGCCTTATCGCCTGTTTTGTGTTTTTATCGCGGATGTGGCTGGTCGTTGTGAATGTTGAGGTGTGCTGTTGTCTCGGCTTTTGTCACGGGAACGCCTACTCTGCATCTCATTAGCGATATTTGCGAGGGTCCTCTGTGTCGATGTTTTTTGCGGCTGCTATCGCGGGTAAACTGGTGCTGTGGGCTGTTAGCACCGGATTGTGAATGGGGGGGTAAATTTATCACGACTTTGGCTGCGATAAAGTGCCGTTAATTCGGCGATGGCTCCTTGTGAATATGCCCCTCAGTGCGTAAATCACATGCATGGACAACGTTTGTAGACTCAGGTGTATCAGAAATAGTGGAAAGTGAAGGCGGTAGATCACCTGAAAGCGGTAGATCACCTTTAAGAATAATGCAAGGATCTCCACCAGGAATCAATATCACACCAAGATCAGCTTGGTGAACCCAGCTCACAATGCTGTCACCTCTGGAGGAGATGTAAACTTTCCCAGGTGTAAGATTCCCTCTGTATTCAATCTCACCCTCAAAGTAGCCAAATAACTTTATAGGTTGACCACCGTAAGCAAGCGGTCTGATATCTGGCTTGAAGACCTTCACTTTGCCTAGCAGAGAAGTGTCGTAGAAACTCTTTGGAATCAAAGTTATTTTTGCGCCTGAATCAAAAAGCATTTTTATGGGGCGACCATTTATCCGAATACAGTCGACGGGACTCTTACGCTTGCCCTGACCAACTTGAGCTAATATTTCACCACAATGCAGCTCATCAGGATCAGAGTCAGACTCATTTTGAACCCAAACTTCCTTCACTCGCTTATTGTTCTTGAATTTTGACGTTCTACAAGCTGTTGCTACATGACCAACTTTCCCACACTTGAGACACTTGGAGTTCAAAGCTGGGCAAGACTTGTCATTAGCCAAGTGACCTACCATGTCACAGCAGTAACATCTTCCAGAGAACTCATTTTTCTGTTTTGAAGGATGTGGTTCAATCTGCTTAAAACCTTTTGCCTTGACAACAGTCTGTACTTTCTCATTAGTATTACTAGCAGAGCCATTATCTTTCTTTATTACCTCAACACACGCAAGTGAATTATCAATGCGTTTGGCTATGGAGATAACCTCATCTAATTTAGGATCGTCCTTCTGCTAAAGCTCGTCTTTGACTTTATCTATGGCACGTCCCAACATAAGCTGGTCCCGTATGCGTTCCTCCAGTGCACCTTCGAACTTGCAAGTGGAAGCCAGTTTGCATAGATGAGTCACATATACTTCAACGGTTTCTTTGGGTTGTTGCATTCGTTTCCCAAAGTGGTAACATTCTAATACAGTGCTGACCTTAGATAGGTAATGTTTGTCTAATTTTTTTAGACATATTTCAAATTCGTTCAGGTTATCGGATTCAGTGTCACTGAGGTCAGGTAAATGTTCAAAAACCTCTTGACCCTCTGAGCCTAGACAATGTAAGAGCAAAGCTGATTTCCTCTCGGCACTGAGTGATACGCCACACACTCTTGCGTAGTTGAGAAAGACCTTCTTCCACTTTGACCAGCGGATGCTGGGCTCGCCGGGGTTAGATAAGAAGAAAGAAGGTGGAGTGACGTTTTGCATTTTGTGACAGAAATTAAGTTGTGGCAGAAATTGAAGTAAACAGCAGTGATTGTCAGCGAAGAAGTATACAGAGTGACATACGGAACAACAGGCTGTATGTCAGTGGTGGGAGCAAGGTTCTTTTTTTTTTTAAAAGATGACGATCACCTGTGTCAAGCAATGAAGTAGTGGTGAAATGTTCACAAATGAGCTAAATAAATAGTAATAAGCTGTGCCTGTCAGCGAAACAGGCAAGAAAATGCTCATAAAAGTACCAATTCAAAAATAACGAGCTGTGCGTGTCAGCGAAGCAGGCAGGAAAATGAGAGTTGTAATTAAAACATTTTTTATGAGCTGTGCCTATCAGCGAGGTAGGCAGGAAAGTGTTTGTAGATGTATTCAACAAATAATAACAAGCTGTGCCTGTCAGCGAAGCAGGCAGTGAAAATGTTATTTAACTTTACATTTTTTAAGCTGTGCCTGTCAGCGAAGCAGGCAAATATTGATATTCAAGTATGACAAACAGCTGTGTTTGTCAGCGAGGAAGAAAGCAGACGTAAGCATACTTTATTTTGTAGAGATGCAGAGTTTATGTGAGGCGAAGCTGTGCCTACCAGCGAAGCAGGCAGTAAGAAGCTCTCAACTGTGGCAAACTGCTGTGTTTGCCAGCGAGGACGTTAAATGTAAAAGACTGCCAGTGCTGCAGAGTGTAGCTGCCGGATATAAGGTATCCACGTTTTACGCTAATATCCAGCGCGTCTTTCGTTGCTTGGAGACACGAGCGTTAACAACGAAAGAAACCAACGTGATAATAAGGTCATGCGCGCGCAAACTTCACCAAGGATTTTTTGTTGCTGCGCAACCAGAGCGTGACGAGGAAACAGAGTCAAAGTGTTCACGATGTCATGCGCACACGCGCGCAGGCCGTAACAGAATTGTGTAAGCCAGGCGTCGGGTGTCATGAAGAGCTCGCGAAGCAAATTACGGAGGTTGTTATGGTGACCAGAAGACTGTCGGCGCGAGGGGTGCGCGTGAAAGAACGGTAGGATTAATGAAAATTATATTTTAAACCTCGCGTTTTGTACATGGGTCAGCGCGGGGCAGCGGGGTGCACACAGTACCTTGTGAAATAAGTAGAGCAGGAAATTATCGTCATTCAGGAATTCCTTGATGTAGAAAGGATTGTGTTGATTCGTCTGTAGGAGAAGTAGGTAGACTGCTGTAGGTTCTTGTCCAGGTCGTCGCCAGTGTAATGAAGCACGTTGATGGCACACTGGTTAAAGTAACAACAGGTTCTTTATTGTAGATTTTGTAGGTGTCTACAGACAAGACGTCCCATCCACACGGCCCCAGCAACAACTGAAATCTTGGAGTTCTAATGTCACTTGAACAAGATAAAGACTCTAGAATCTAGAACTCCGTGAGGTGGAAGGAATAGAGTAACAAGTGACACAAATCATTGCAATATCATTACACTGAGTAAAGAAACAGTTCTGTAGGTCATTACAATTTGTTTATTAGTTTGCATTATTATGTGACCATAAATGAGTCTTGTAGTTGTTTGTTTAGTATTTCTGAAACTTTACATATGCAGTCTAGTTTATTTTTTGGATTCCTTGCTACTCCTAGTAGGATTGTTCTTCATATGAAGCCCAAAGTGAATAAAAGCCAATCATTGTTGTTATAAAAATTGAGATTATTATGTTTTCCTATTGGCCAATTATCATGTCCTCCATATAGCAGTTTGTGTAACTCACTGCTAGGTCACTTTTGCATTTTGTTGCACAAGAGTACATAAGAAAGATGTTTTTTGTTTGGCTTGTTGGGCACAATCTTATTTTGTGAGCCAGACAGCATGCATAGAAAACCTATGTATATTACAATGTATTCAATTCATTATGTATTTGTTTATCGGTTTCCATTAGAATGTGACCATAAATGGGTCTTTCGGTTGTTCATGTAGTAAATCTGAAACTTTACATATGCAGTCTAGTTTATTCTTTGGGCTTCCTTGCTACTTTTAGTAGGATTGTGCCACACATGAAGGCCAAAGTGAATGAAAGGCAATCATTGTTATTGTTGTAAAAACTGGGATTATTTTTTTTCCTAGTGTGTGTCCAATTATCAAGTCCTTCAAATAGTAGTTTGTGTGGCTCACTGCTAGGTCAATTTTTAATTTTGTTCCACAGGGTGCATAAGAAAAATAGTTTTTGTTTGGCTTGTTGTGCCAGTATTATTTTGTGAGCCAGAGAGCCTGCAAAGAAAACGTATGTAGATTAAGGTGTATTCTATTTGCTTTTATTTGTTTATAGGTTTTCATTAGTATGTGACCATATATGGGTCTTTCAGTTGTTTATGTAGTAAATCTGAAACTTTACATATGCAGTCTCGTTTGTTTTTTGGGCTTCCATTCAACTTTTAGTAGGATTGTGTTACATATGAAGGCCAAAGTGAATGAAAGGCAATCATTGTTATTGTTATGAAAATTGAGATTATAATTTTTTTCCTAGTGGCCCATTATCATGCCCTCCAAATAGTAGTTTGTGTGGCTCACTGCTAGGTTAATTTCTAATTTTGTTGCACAGGGTTGTCTAGTCTAGTTTATTTTTTTGGGCACCCTTGCTACTTTTTGTAGGTCTGTGCATACATGCCAATAGACCCTGCGCTACTCACACACCCACTTATACATCCATACTGCTACTTACACACCCATACACACAAGGATACGTACAGTCACACAATCACTCACATAATATACATTAGAAGTAGTATCACTCAGTAGTAGTACACCTAGTATACTAATTTAACTTTTGTAGCAGGTTAATATATATGTTTATCACCCATAAACTCTTGAAAACACTTACACTCACTTGATGATGTCATAAGTAATTCATTTGAGATGTCATCAGTGATGTCACTAACCATGTAATGAGTGATGTAATCTGTGAGGTCATAAGCAGTGCATTGCGGGGCATAAGTTATAGTTAACTCAGGTATCTATAACTGCTGACTTTCACTGGTTTTGTAGAAGGGAAATCTCAACCTAACTATAACGTCCCTGTAATCTTTGTTTTTTTCAGTGAATTTCTAAGGTTTTTCAAATTCTATTTCCTAACTATTATGTCCCTGTAACCTTTGATTTGTTAAGTGAATTTCTATGTTTTTATTACTAGTAGTTGGGTTTGCAGAGTGGTGGAGAAAGGGGGCGGGCCTCCGATCTGCTCTCAGGAATCCAGCTGTAAGGGACTTACTGGAGGTAACAGGAGGGCTTCTTGGACCCTAAGGTCCCTCAGCAGCCAAGGGGACTTTCTCCCTCAAGCAGTAGTGTGCCAGGATGCGCATTTGCAGAGTGGTGGAGAAAGGGGGCATGGCCTCAGAAGTCCTCTCAGCAATCAGGCTGTGTGGGACTTACTGGAGTTAACAGGAGGGGTAGTTGGCACCCAAGGACCCTCTGGAGCTAAGGGGGCTTCATCCCCCAACCAGCAGTGCACCAGGAGGTGCGTTTTCAGAGTGGTGGAGAAAGGGTGTGTGGCCTTCGAAGTCCCCTCAGCAATCAGGCTGTGTGGGAATTACTGGAGATAACAGGAGGGCAGGTTGGCCCCTAAAGACCCTCAGCATCCAAGGTAAGTTCATCCTCCAACCAGCAGTGCGCCAGGAGGTGCGTTTGCGGAGTGGTGGAGAACGGGGACGTGGCCTCCAATGATCTCTCAGCAATCCCACTGTGTGGGACTTACTGGAGGTAACAGGAGGGCTTGTTGGCCCCCAAGGACCCTCTGGACCCAAGGGGACTTCATTCCACAACCAGCAGTGCCCAGGAGGCACGTTTGCAGAGTGTTGGAGAAAGGGGGCGGGTCCTCCAGGATCTTGCCCGTCTTTTTATATTTTTTTTAATGTTTTCTTTATTTGGGGAATGGGGCTTCATGGCTCCCCTTCCCTGGGTCAATTATTGCCCCGGGGACTCCATCCCCCAGAGCCAGGTCTATTTAGATTGGGGGCGAGGGGCCACACAGGAAAACAGGTGAAAGGATTGCTCCCACATGCAGGGAGTAGCATTTTTGGCGGCTCCCTACATGTGGGAGCAATGCCCCCCATTAAGTTTTGGCTGGGCTCCGGGAGATGCGGCCCTCCTTCCCTTGTATATTTTACATAAAAGAGATAGCATGTTTCTCCCTTTTAATTACCCTGAGTATGCAAATGTCCCAAATTATCTGCAAGCTCCACTCCTTTGGCCCTTCCCCGTTATCCTTAGTAGTACTCAAAGGTCTTCCCGCCTTTCCCCACGTTGATGGACAGTTTACCAAAAGGCCCCCGAGCGCATTTCCCGTTGATTTTTATGACACGTACATGATGCATAGGAATAGGAGGACATCTCCGCCAAACAAACAAGCAGTTACTTCATATAGTTAAGAGGAAGTACCTCTGTTTGGTGGAGATTCTCCTCTTTGTAGTCTCGTTGTGGTATCTTGATGAGGATTCATGTTATCACAGATTTGTGGATGAAGACGCTGCAGGAACAATCACATTGCTGAAATTATATGCACACAAGGTCAAGGGAGACATTACCTCGTGGTCCTTTATGCAGCTATAGTGAAGGCTATGCACTAGACATTTACCCACCGAAGTAGCACTTACTAAGTAACCAGTAGAATGTACTTCAGTTGGGTAGACTTTATCGGCAAAACTATGGACTCTTCTTGGAAAAAATGAGGTTCCATTCTGGTCCGGATGTTCATTTCACAGAAATTAAACCTCAACGGGAAGCACTTACAAATATAAACACAGCAGGTGCCCCAGTTGAAGTTCCACTTCTTTAAAGTACAAATGATACTAACTTCTTGGGCTTGGCGAAGGCAAAGCAAATGTGTTTCCTGAAATGCTTAATGGAGGTGAATACATTGTTGATCTATCGAAGCGCATTCTGATCTGTACTGACTGTGACGAGTAGTTTCTTTCGTGACTTGAGAGCAGAGTCCATGGTTCTCCCTTTTAATTACCCTGAGTATACAAATGCCCAAAGTCATCTGCAAGGTCTGCCAGTTTGGCCCGGCCGCGTTTTCCTTAGTAGTATGCAAAGGTCTTTCCGCCTTTTACCACATTGATGGACAGCTTACCAAAAGGCCTCCAAGCGCGTTTCCCGTCGATTTTGGTGACGCGTTCTTGATGCAGAAGAATTTTGAGGACATCTCCACCAATCAAAAAAGCACTTACTTCATATAGTTCGGAGGAAGCATCCTTGTTTCGTGGAGATTCCCACTTCTGTAGTCTCCTTCTGTTCTCTAGATGAGGATTCATGTTATCACAGATTTGAGAATCAAGATGATCGAGGAACAATCACATTGCTGAAATTTAATGCACTCAAGGTCACTGAAGACATTTCCTTGTGGTCCATTATGCAGCTGTAGTGTAGAATATGTACTAGCTATTTCCCAACGAGGAAGCTCTTACAAATTAACTAGTAGAAAGTACTCCAGTTAGGTAGAAATTTTGTGCAAAACTGTTGATTCTTGTTGGATAAAGGGGCAGGTGACACACAGCTACTGACATACCTTCACAGGCATCCATTCAGCCACACTCACATACACTCACAGACCTAGATAGCCATTTACACACCCATACAACCACTCACCCACAAAACCACCAACACAGCCACTCATAGACCCATACAGCCACTCATACACCCACTCACACACCCACATAACCACTCACACATCCATACAGCCTCTCACACAACCAAAAAACTACTCACACACCTATACAGCCATTCACACACCCAATTACAGATCCATACAGCCACTCATACACCCTCTTACAGATCAATACAGCCACTCAAAAACACACTCACAGACCCATACAGCCACTCACAAAACCAGTCACACATCCACACAACTACTCATGCACCCACTCACAGACCCATACAGTCACTCACACATCAAGTCACTGACCCATACAGCTACTCACACACCCACTCACAGACCCTTACAGCCACTTACACAAACACTCACAGACCCATACTGCCACTCACACACCCACCTACCGACCCATACAGCCACTCATACACCCACTTACACACCTACAAAACCACTCCAACTCCCATTCACAGACCCATACAGCCACTCACATACCCACTCACCAGCCTAAACAGGTACTCACACACCCACTCTCAAAGGGTACATGTAAATACAATTTAAAAAACCTTAGAACTTCACTAGAAAAAACAAAGTTCACAGGGACAATCTAGTTAGGAAATAACGTTAAAAAACTGTAAAAATTCACTGAAAAAATCAAAGGTTACAGGGACGTAATGGTTAGGAAATAGAATTTAAAAAACCTTAGAAATTCAATGAAAAAAAACAAAGGTTACAGGGACGTTATAGTTAAGCTCAGATTTCACTCGTACAAAACCAGTGAAATTCAGCAGTTATAGTTACCTGCACTAACTATGACTTACGCCCCCACAATGCACTGCTTATGACCTCACATATTACATCACCCATGACATCGTCAGTGACATCACTGTTGACATGTCATTTATTTATTTATTTTTTTCTTGCAGACAAAAAACAATTAATACATGTCATGACATCTCTTACACAATGTATGCAAAAATATTATTCTATTAAGGATATAAAGCATTATACACGGTAATAAATAAGCCTATAGATATTGTAAAAAAGCTTAACACCCCCCGAGAATTTCGAACTTTGAAGAAAGTGCAAGTGCAATATATAATCAAACACGCATTTGACAGATATTCATATCCCTCCAAATCGGGCCATCATAGGGAAGCAGAATGGGGGATAAAGAATAAAATATATAATGTGGACATACCTCTCCCCCTTTACCCTAACGCCCTAAGGAGGACGAGCCGAGAAACTGCTGGTTCATTCTCAGTTTTTGCCACCACTACCACTTGCCTCATTCACCCACCTAGCAACTGGTGCTCAAATTCTTCATCCTAACTCCTTTTTTCTTCGTCCTTTCATCTTATATATCAAAGTTTCTATATTATATATGGCTAACATCTTAGCCCACCAATGGCTAAAGATAGGAGGCTCGACAATTAACCACTGAGAAGTAACACACAAGTGAGCAATAGCCATTGCTAAAAACAAAAAGACAGTCTCTGCCCTTACCATCTCATTTACCTCCGTACTGACTGATATCCCCAAAATCATTAAAGCGGGAGTGATGGAGGCAGACACCTAAAAGCCTACCTAGAAACTCCTCGAGATCCTGCAAGAAAGTAATAAGCTTAGGGCAAGAGTAGAACATGTGGAGAGTATCAGCTGACTGCAGTCCACATCTGTAACATTCCCCCCATACCACCCCATTTAGCTACCTTTGCTGGTGTATAATAAAGATCAAGACATAAAATGATGACTTCTAAGACTCCCTGGTTTGCCAATTCCAGCGAGTCTTCAATATATATTCCTTTCAACCCTAGCTTAGTTTCCCACTTTGAATTCTGTACCTCTATATCGTCAGGGGATGCTTGGATCAATATCTTGTATATTTTCCCAATCTGAACCTTCGTCTTGACTGGCTCTACCGCTGCTACTTTTGATGTCAAAACGGCCATATTTATGCTTCCCCCAAGAAAACACCGTAATTGCAGATATTTAAAAAAGTCTTGTTTATCTAGCCCATACAACGCTTGCAGATTCTGGAAGGATAATAACTATCCCTCACTATGTAATCACTCAGAGATTTAATCCCTCTCCTCCCCCATCTGAATGTGACTTGATCCTGGAAAATCTACGGAAGGATACCCACAGCCGAAAATGGTGTAAAAACATTAAATTTTGGGATATTTAATTTGCCCCTTACCTGCCTCCATACTTTATAGGCAGCTTTTAACAAATTGTATTCAGTCTTTTTGTAATAGCTGGGTACTGGTACCTTAACCAGACATCCTTTAACATTATTCCCCATGGCTAATTCATAAATAGTTGATCTCTCCACCACGGGAACCTCTGCTTCATCCCCCGTTATCAGAATACCAAGATGTTGCAACATGCATGCCCAGTGATAAAAAAGGAAGCTGGGTATTGCCCAGTCCCCGCTGCCTTGGAAGAATCATCCATTTGGATGCCCTCCTTGGTTTACGATACCCCCATAAAAACCTACAGCATACTTTTTCCAAACTCACCAGCCATGATGAGGAAAAGACCAGAGGGATAGTCCTAAAAGCATACAACACCTTTGGCAAGATCGACATCTTGAGCACATTATTCCTACCGGACAGCGAAAGATGTAGATGATCCAGTCTTTCCAATTTTATACTAACATTGTCTAAAATCGGGGCTATATTCAGTTCGACAATTTTATCTATGACAGCCGTAATTTTGACCCTGAGATAAGTCACCTCAGGGACTACTAATGGATCTGTGCTCTGCATATTTTCTGAGCATAGGATCTGTGTTTTATCTACATTTAATTTGTAGCCTGAAAAGGCTCTGAATTGCTCGGCTAAGGACTTAATCTCCAAGAATGCAGTAGCTACGTCCGAAGTGAGCACTGCAATGTCATCTGCGTATGCCAGTGCTCTATACTCTGCACCATTTATCTTCACCGCTTTAATATTGGTGTTTAGCTCTAATTTCTTTAAAAAGGGGTCGGTGTATAGAGCGAATAGCAGAGGAGAGCACGACAATCCTTGCCTAGTGCCCCTCCTAATATCAAACAGAGCTGAATCCTGCCCTGTAATACGGATAGTGGCCGTCGGTAGAAGGTATAATGCCCTGATTGCCTGGACAAACTCTCTGCTGATCCCCTTCCACTGAAGGACAGCCCACAGAAACCGCTAGGAGACCCAATCAAACGCTTTCTCAGCGTCTAGCAGGATAACTCTCAGTGGTGAATCTGTGGCCTGTGCCCAGTTGAAGAGGGTTATGACTCGGCGGACGCGGTCTGCTGTATCTCGACCAGGGATGAACCCATGCTGCCGCATTGAGACCAAAAGAATAATAATCCTACCCAACCGATTTGAGAGAATTTTAGAGTAAATTTTACTATCGCAATTGATAAGGGATATAGGTCTATATAAACCTGGACACTCAGTTCTGGTTTTCCCTTTTTTTAAACACAACTATGGTAGTCCTATGCCACGAGGGAGGAACATACCCCCTTTGAGCCTGCAAAAATATTTGCAACACTTCCTGTTTTCAAGACTGAAAAAGTGTTCTATAAAATTCCAGAGGGATACCATCAGGGCCAATGGCCTTGCCCAACTCCAAAGAATTTAGAGCCTCCTCGACCTCTTCGCTGGCTATTGGGGCCACTAAGCTGGCATTTTGTTCATATGTAGCCTTTATTGTCTCCAGATCTTTAAGAAAGTGTCTCGAAGCCTCGTCCCCCAACAGGGCTGCTTCCTCAGTATATAGCTGTTCGTAGTAATTTTTAAAAATATTCAGCACTTCTGAGGATGATTCGTAAATTAGGCCTGACTGGTCTCTAATCTTAGAGATTCGGTTGGTTACTTCTCGCTGCCGCAGGCGTTTTGCTAGTAATCGCCCAGTGCTTTCCCCCAGCTCATAAGATTCCACCCTATATTGCATTAATTAAGCGGCCACCTTGGTCCCAAAATGCTGTTGGATTTTAGACTTGACGATGGCTATTGTCTGCTGACATCCTTGGATATCTTGACCCTTAATCATTTTATCCATGAGTTCAAATTCAGCCACTCTTAGCTGCTCATACCACTCCTGGATTTCAGCCTGCAGTGCTTTGTGATGATGGAGAGAGAAGCTCAAGGTTTCCCCTCGAATCCCTGCCTTGAAAGCATCCCAGACTATAATACCTGGCGCTGTGTCCCTATTGATGTCGAAGAATTTTGCATCCTCTTAGCCGTATTGTCGCGATATGCTTGGTCAAGCAGAGGCTTTCTTTCAAAGGTCCAGGGCCTACGAGCACTGAATGCACCCGTCAACGGGAATTCTATCACCAAGGGGTTATGATCTGAGAGAGCACTCGGGAAACTCTCGATCTAGGGCATTTGAGAAAAAAATGTTTTTTGCCTAACTAATTTATTATGGGGGACTGAATAAAAAGTAAAGCCTGGATCAGATGCTCTATGCTTATACCAAGTATCTACTAGGCCATGATCTTTCACCAGACCTTGCAGCGCTTTAAAGACCTTCATTTTCCTCCCCTGATATAATTGGTGCCCATTTAGATTAAATTGACTATCTAAATGAATATTAAAATCACCACAAAAAATTAGGGGATGTGGCCACAAGGCAAGCCCTATATTTAAATGATCCAATGCCTCAGGGTTATCAGCATTAGACCCATAAATGGAGCATATCGCAAAAGATGCATTGTCGATGACTGACTCAAATTCGATAATGGCCCATCTCCCAAACTTGTCTTCTTTGATTCGCTTGCAAGTGCCTATGCCGTTTCTTGCTAGAATTGCCACCCCTCTTGTTGTTGTTCCTTGGCGGGCACATGCTAACGTTATATCCCAGATCCCTCAGCCACCATCGATTATTCCATGATATGTGAGTTTCTTGGAGGCACACCAAGTCAGCCTGCATAAATCGAAGGTTCTTAGCCAACGTGCCCCATTTTTTTTTTATCATTGAGGCCACAGACATTCACTGAACAAATCCGAATTTTACCTCCCATCCTTATGTTTGAAATTCTCTAGCCTAAATCCTTTGATGCTATAAATCAAATTGCTACTCTCTACAGTTATCATTTTATTGCTCCTTACAGAGTTAAGAATGCCATAACAAATACAAAACAAATCAGCATTTCCTTGCCCACCCCACCCTACCACCCTCCTCAAAACCTCCCCCCCACTCAGCCACCCCAAACCTGCCCCCACCAACCCACACAGGCAAATGGACCAGTCAGGTCCTGTATAGGAATGATGCCCTTCCCACGTGCCCGCCCGAGCGCGAGTGTGCAGGTAGCGTCCTTCGCTACCCTCCAAAACAAAAAGGCCATTATTTGTTCCCCCACTCGTAGACAAAATTATTCAAGGGTTTGTAAAAACTCTTTAGCTTTAACCTCTGATGTAAAAAACTGAGGAATCCCCCTTCAGACTACTTTTAGCTTGGCTGGGTTCATTAAACAAGCATTTGCAATGCAATAGGTCTCGCATTTGCGAGAGTTTTAGCTATTGGCATTGTAAATGACAATGCCTTCTATTCATGTGTTAGTTTTTAAAACATAAATAAAAGGCATTGTCATTTGCAATGCCAATAGCTTAAACTCTCGCACATGCGAGACCTATTGCAGTGCAAATGCTTTTTTCTATGGGCCATACAAACAGTGTGACATTTACAGTGCGGCCCGGCAATGATCACATGCATTTTACGTAACAGTCCTTATTTTAATAGATTTCACTGCTTGCGATTTTATCTTTTTTCTAGCACACTTTGTTTAAATAATTTTAAGGAGCTTCATATGTAGATTGTTTTATATTTGTTTGCACTTAAATGCATTAACTGGCACTATTTTGCCCGAAAATTAATGAATTTTTGTAATTTTTTATGGTATTAGAAGAAATGGTTTCAATTAACTGTAATAAACATGAACGATGTGTGAGGGAAACAAAGGTTGAACGAGGCGGACCTAAGGCCCACCATGTGTGTATTGGAATGTTACAATATATAGCTGCACTGTCAAAACCAATACCTAAAAAGCCACAAACCTCACTTGCAGGAAGGGGATAGTGAGAGGCAGTTAGAAATAACAAGAGAGGGGTATCAGACATGGGCGTGCTTGGCCAGTGCACCCACTGACGCCTTGAACTAGGACCGGAGTGGGCACTGAGGTGACAGGTGAATGCCTCGGAATAACCACTTCCCACCTGGGTAATCGTGCTCTATGACCCTTAACTTTCAAACTACGTCCTAACTATGACGGAAGAAATGTGCCGGGTGTGGCCGGCAGCCCTGAGGACTCGTGTCGTCCATTCTTGGAGGTCACGACTGCAGTATTGTTCTCTAACAATCCAGGCACTGGGGCCACATGAGGGATGACTGGGATAGTCCATCCAGGCAGGGAGCGGTCTTCTGCCCTCCTTCAAGTTCGTGTTTTCTCCTCTCCAAGGGACGAAAGAGAGAAGGGAGTTAGAAAGAGTCGTGGAGAGGTGGACCAGGGAGCACAGGGGCAGCAGTAAGAAATGTGGGCAGAGCGACGGTAGAGGAGGCAAGCAAGAAAAGCTGTGGAGAGAGGGACGAGGGGAGAGTGGAAGCAGGGAGAGCTGTACAGATGGGCGAGAGGAGAGCGGAAGCAGGGAGAGCTGTGGAGAGACGGGCGAGAGGAGAGCGGAAGCAGGGAGAGCTGTGGAGAGACGGGCGAGAGGAGAGTGAAAGCAGGAAGAGCTGTGGAGAGAGGGGAGAGTGGAAGCAGGAAGAGCTGTGGAGAGAGGGACGAGGGGAGAGTGGAAGCAGGGAAAGCAGTGGAGGGAGGGGTGAGAGGAGAGCGGAAGCAGGGAGAGCTGTGGAGAGGGGGGCGAGAGGAGAGCAGAAGCAGGGAGAACTGAGGAGAGGGGGGCGAGAGGAGAGCAGAAGCAGGGAGAGCTGTGGAGAGAGGGACGAGGGGAGAGCGGAAGCAGGGAAAGCTGTGAAGAGAGGGGCGCGAGGAGAGCGGAAGCAGGGAGAGCTGTGGAGAGAGGAACAAAGGAGGAGATGCCGAGCAGGAACACCTGTAGAGTGGGACCATAGTAGCGAGGGAGAGCTGAGAAGGCGAAGAAGAGTGGGATGATAAAGGTCAGGGAGAGCAGGAAGAGCTGTGGACAGAGGGACTATCATCAGAACCACTGGAATTGTGCAATTCTGCGGTTTTGGTGTTTCCCACATAATTATGGATGTGCCGCATTTGCACCAAAATCCATCATCTACAGCATAATCAGCAGATTTTAATAAAAAAATAGTTTTTAGCTCAAGTGGATGGAAAGTTGCTAAAAACGCAGTGACCGGTGTTGCGCAGCGGAAGGCCGTTCGCAAAGGCTGACCGCCAGCATTTTATTGCTTAGTGCTGTAATAATGAGGTGAAACATCATGTGTAAAACTGACAAACCAATGAAGTGATACCATCCACCAAAAAAGCAGCCTACACACACATATAACGTTATTATCCAAACGCCGCCAAGTTTGCATCTGCAGCAAGGGGCTGGCGACGTTTACACCCAAACTGAAGGGCTTTTAGACGCTTAGGAGCATTCAGGGTAAGGTTTGGTGTCAGAATAGGAGGTGTGGGGTCTTTCCATGCTGGCCACTGAGGTGCTCGGGTAGGGTCAGGAGGCTGATTGGAGAGCTTAGATTCCATGCCCATTCCGTAATTGACCTCTCAGCTTTGACCATCAGCAGGTGCCCCGACCTTTCTCACAATGGTGCCAACGATGGTGGTTCTCTGGGGGCTAGGGGGACAGTTCAAATGAGAAAGTGGAAACTTGTAAGAGGGAGTGGCGGTGGGGGCTGCTGAAGGTGACAGTAATGTCCACAGGTGGAAACTAATGTGAGAAAAGCAAAGGGGAACACATTGTTAGTGGAGCATGACTGTTGTGCTAATATTAGTGAGTCCGTGACACACTGCCGCTGTTCATGTAGCGCTTAAGTGTCTCTTTCCCAGAGTTTGTGACTCAACAGACCTCTGCTCCAGTGCCCGGGTCACACAGGCTGTGTCTCTGTAGTTGTACCGTGTCGCAGTGTCCCTCAGTCATTTTCCACGACTTGGGTTTAAGAGGCCATGAAGGGCCCAATAACATCAATGCAGGGCACCTGTTAGTGAAGGCTGAGGGCGTGCTGCTGGGACCCTAACCCTGAAGCTTGTGTGTCTGCTCACCGGTCGTGCTCGGGGTAAGGAGGTCAAGTAAAGTGGCGTTTGGGGCCCCAAAGGCCAGGAACACCTGCATGTACTCACAAGCCTGGGTCATGCAATAACCCTGTGCCTTTCTTTGGCTGTACTCACGTTCCAGGGCAGGTACCTCTATTCACAAGGTGTGTTCCACACTAAGGGTTACAAGCCAGGTTCGGGAGCACAGTGACCTGCAGGAGACGCCTTTGGTCACAAGCTGTAAGTGTGGAGCCTAAGGCCCCTGGTGCTAGCGCCTCGGGGCACCAGAAACTTCCAAGTCTCCAGCGGCTTAGGGCCTTGGCGCAGGAGCCTCTCTTGGTCACAAGCTGCAGGCGTGGCCCAAGTGCCTGGGAAAGATGACTGCACACAAGAGATACACCAGCACCTAACACGGGGCGGAGAAGGGAGGAAGGGAGGTGGGTATCAAACCTTGCTCCTGTTTCAAGGGTCCTGAAGTAAGTGTCTCTCTGCTCGGGTTCCCAGGGCAAGTGTCTCTGGTCACAAGCTGCAGACGAGGGCCGGGCCCCAGCGAGCAGGCGACCCTGCACACAACGATACCCAGCGCCCTAACACGGGGAGGTGTCATGTGTCGAGCTGTGCTCGGGGCGCCACGGTATGTGTCTCTGGCCACAGCTTGCAGACTGGCCCAAGGCAGGTGAATCTACTCACAAGTGACATCATGGCCCCTAATAAGTCGGGGGTTGTTTGCATGGTCTCAAGCTGTACTCACGACGCAGGGCCGTGGGGTAGGGGTGTCTGTGCTCGGAGTCCCAGAACCAAGGGGCCGGTGCTTCCGGTAAGCCCAAGAGCCCTAATGGCAGAGGAGTGCACACGAGCGATATCCGGGCCCCAACCACGGGGCTGGGAGTGCCGTGAGGTCTCACGTTTACAGCGTCCCGAGGTAAGTTTCTCTGCGCTCAGGGTTCCGTGGCCCCGAGGCAAGTGTCTTTGGTCACAAGCTGCACGCAAGTGCCCAGGCGTATGCACACAAACGACACCCCAGCCCCTGACACGTGTGGAAGGGCTGGGACCGCGAGCAGTGCACACGTCCAGAGCGCCCTGAGGTAGGCGCTTCTGGTCTCAAGCTGCGAATGATCCGTGCCCCAGCAGCACTCGTAGCCGGTCACCTCTATTAATTCCTGGCTGTCCCCTGGCACTCACTAGCTCCGTTTTAATGTCCCCACATTTCATTATTATTAATGGAAGAGCCGCAATGATCTTTCACAAAAGTTCAGAAAAAGTTCAGAGAGTCTATAAAGACGGGTGGGCGGGGCATAAAGGAGACAGCCTCTCAGAGAAGGGGGGCTCGAGCGTGAGGCAAGGACACAACGCACGCATGATGAGCAACAGACGACGGGTGGGCGGGGCCTAAGGGAGACAGGGCGGACACCAACCCCACTTCCAAAGAGGCCCGACACAAAACGACAATAGATCTCGCAAGCGAGCAGCGCATGCGCTGCAACGCAGGCGAGACCTAGCAACACCTGAGTTCCCTTACGGTGAAACGGTTGAATCAGCTGACGGAGCCGTCATTAGCGTTCTACTGTAGAGTGACAAAAATCATATCTAACAAAAAAGTTATGACCATTGAACGAGCGCTGCCGATCTGGTCGAGCCAGATCAAAAACTGCCTGCTTAAGGAGAAAATTTCCAACATAAATCAGATTTGCGTGAGGTTTACTCCCTTCTGTTAAAACAGGTTTTTTCTGCTTGAATGAAAATCTATGGACGCACTGGATTTCCTGAGCCAAGTCCCAATGCCCCAGCTCAGGAAGAGCACCTTTAAGGAGGTCAACAACAAATATCAACACATTGTCCCCCTCTGGAATGCCTAAGACCATCAGATTGTTTCGCCTCAGTCTATTCTCAAAGTCTTCCAGCTTCTATTGGGTGTCTGACATTTGATTCTCCAAAGTCACTGTCATCTCTCTGTGTGTCGAAGCCTCATTTTCCAACGTGACTACCCTGTTCTCCACCTCTGTCATTCTTTCCTTGAACTCTGAGCAAGTTTTTGAAACCTTGCGGATAGCCCCCTGCATCTTCCTGCAGGCTATCTGGACTCTCCGGCTCTCCAAGTGTGTCTCTTCCCTATGGGCCAAGATACTTTGGTATATAGACTCCAGTAAAACGGCCTCCGCCCCTCCCTGTGAAGAATTGCCAGCTGCTGCTCCATCATCTTCCAGCACTGGGGAGATAGAATAATCCCAAACAAGCCCACAAGCTCTTGCCTTGTTTTTACTAGCTTTATCTCGTGTAGACAGATTTTTACCCTTCTTCACTGTGGCAGCATCTTTAGAGACATTCTCTTGTCTTCCATCTGTGCTACTAGAGTCAGATTCATGGCCATGGCTCTCTGCATCAGACCAGTCTGAAATATCCGATAGGGAAAAGAACTTATCCGTACACTCAGTTTCAAACCCCCGACTAGTAGGGTATCTCCCACCTGGCGTGCCTTCCTTAGAATTAAGACGGTGACCTCTGTGACTTATGTGTCGCAATTGAAAATAGGGCTGCTTCATCCTGCTGGGCAGAGGGCACACCCTCCATTCCAGATTCCTCAGGACCCTGTACCACCACTCGGCATATTAGATCTCCAGTAGAAAGAAGTATGCTCACCTCAGGATCTGTGCATGCTGGGTGGGATTGTGCCACAGAGGATGCAATTTCCACATGCTGTGGAACAGGGGGTCCACAGCCATCACTGCCTTCGCCTGAGCTGCCTGAAAGGGTTGATCTGGCACCATAACTGCTTTTCCTTCATGGGTTATCCCACTTTCCTTGGAAGTTGTACGCAGAGGTTTTTTAAATAAGCCTGTCCAAACGCCACCTGGGGCTATTGCAGCTGCTCCCTTGGACACAGAGCCCAAATCCGGATTAACCTTTGCCGTGGGTTTCTTCATTGGTGTTCCTGTTTCTACGCGGCTCTTCGTGGCTTTGAAGGCCTTTGCCGGAGACATCGTCAGACCGCTCTCAGGAGGGGCTCCATCCCCAGCAGCAACACCTAATGCAAGAGAAACCAGTCGCTGGCCGAGTCAGTTCCAGACGCTGTAAGCCTGTGCTATGCGGGATGCAAGCAAGCCGAGGAAAGTAGTCCGCAGCCCGATCCGTGGTTCGGTAAGATTTGCCAACTCTTTCATCCTTTTCCACCGAGGGAGGGAGACCTTATCACGACTGCAGGGCGAGCGCAGCGGGAGGGTTCCAACGGACGTGATCAAACGGCCATCTTGCCTCTCATCCTACCCACTGATGACATCTCAAATGACATCACTGATGACATCATCCACAGAACCATTCACACATCCACTCACACACCCACACAACTACTCATACACCCATACAACCATTCATAAACCCACTCACTAATACAGTCACACACATCCACTCACTTACCCATACACCTACTCACATAGCCAAACAGTCACTCACACAGCCACTCTCTCACCCATACAGCTACTCATACACCCACCCATTTATTCACCCATACAGCCACTCACACCCCCACTCACTCACCCATACAGCCTCTTAATAGAGCCACTCACTCACCCATACAACCACTCATGCACCCAGTCACCCACACAACCGCTTAAATACCCATTCACACATTCATACAAGCACTCACGCAAACACTCACTCACCCATACAGTCACTCACACAGACACTCATTCTCCAATACAGACATTCACACACCCACTCAGTTAACCAAACAGCCACTCAAACAGCCACTCACTCACTGATACAGCCATTTACACACCCAGTCACTCGCCCATACAGCTGCTCACACAGCCTGAGGTTACCACGCCACAACACAGACTACCATACCACATAATTACTCTCTGTAACACATAATCCCACTCTACATAATTCCTATACACTAAATACCACATACTTTCTATCCACATAATTTCACTGCGCAACATACCACATAATTCCACTACACACAACCTACATCCACTCCACTCCAAGAAACATTAATAAAACATTTTTAGATTTACAACTCTAATAGCTCTAACTCTTGCAAATGCGAGACCTATTACATTACAAATGCTTCTTTAACTGGTAGTCGCGTTTGCAGAGTGGTGGAGAAAGGGGGCTGGGCCTCCAACAAGCGCTCAGGAATTCCACTGCGTAGGACTTACAGGAGGTACCAGGATGGCTACTTGGCCGCCAAAGTCCCTCAGGAGTAAAGTGGACTTCATCCCCCAACCAGTATTGTGCCAGAAGGCGCGTTTGCAGAGTTGTGGGGAAAGGTGAGCGTGGCCTCCGAATACCTCTTAGCAATCCCACAGTGTGGGATTTACTGGAGGTAACAGGAGGGGTAGTTAGCCCCTAAGGTCAACCTTGGGGGCCAACTACCCCTCCTATTACCTCCAGTAAGTCCCACACAGCAGGATTGCTAAGTTCTCATAGCAGGCCACGCCCACTTTCCCCACCACTCTGCAAACCCACTTCCTGGCACGCTCTTGGATGGGTATTAAAATCCCCTTCGCTGCTGGGGGTCCTTAGAGGCCAACTACCCTACCTGATACCTCCAGTATGCCCCAGATAGTGGGATAGCTGACAGGTGGACACAGGCCACGCCCCCTTTCTCCACCACTCTGCAAACGCGCCTCCTGGTGCGTTCTGGGTTGGGGAATTAAGTCCCCTTGAATCCTGAGGGTCCCTGGGGGCCAACTAGCCCACCAGGTACCTCCAGTAAGCCCCATGCAGCTGAATTGCTGAGAGTGGTCCGAGGCCACGCCCCCTTTTTACACCACTCTGCAAACGCGCCTCCTGGCGCACTGCTGCTTGGGGGATGAAGTCTACTTTAGTCCTGAGGTCCTCAGGACACAAGAGGACTTCATCGCCCCACCAGCAGGGGCTCCAACAAAATTAAAGGAGTGTGGGGGGGGCTCCTGCCCCAGATGTAGACGCATATGTATACTCATGACAGAAAAGTATTTCAGTTAGCTAGATGCGCTGATTGTATCAGTGATTGTTATGAACTTACAACATAACTGCCATTATAATGAGTTAGTTTATTAAAATTGAGTAAAAATGCATCCCTGGTTCTCTGGTTGTTGAATCTGAAAGGACCCTGCAGGGGTGGACCAAACTGTTCCAAGAGGATGTAGCTACACACTTAGAATAAAGTGTGAAAGAATGCCTTTCAGGGCCCAATCTTTCTTTAGATATGCTAAAGGGGGGTGTGAATACCTGCTGGGAAGAGCCCCACCCCATTCAAAAAAGAAGGAGCCTCTTAACCTTCAGTGCAGCAATATCACTATTAGCACTATTGAGTTATAATGGTCAGCCACCTCAGACTTCGGATTAGCAAAAATAATGAGTTACAGCAGTTTCAGCACACACCAAAACACATGATAAATGTATGAACATAAAGTGGTTAACTCCTTACAAAACAATTCAATGAAGGCCCAACAATGTGTTATGCTATAGTTTCTGCGTTTTTTTTTATATTTGCAGCTTCAGTTCCTATTTGTTTGTATTAGGTACAACATTCATACATTCTCTTGCCCATTAGCACGCGCCCACACACAGGCACAAGACCAAGTAGGCAGGCACACACAAAACATTCCTCACATTTTCTTTAAAATACCTTCAGATAATGTCCCGATGCTCTCTCTGTCGCTTCCGCTCTCACACACAAAAGCAGACATTCACAGGCACAAAAGGCTCACAACAGAATTAAAAACGTTGTTTGCAATTCTTACCTTCCACAGCTTTCTTCTTTCAGACTCTCAGCCAGTTGCCTGGACTTTCAGTGCCTGCACAATTTCAAACCTGTGATTTACAGTGCAGGGTCTGATCGGACCCTGTCACTCATAGCGTGATACTGAGCTTGCTACACATGCCACACTAACAAAATGTAAATGAGCCGCTGCTGAATGATTCAGCAGCGGCTCCGCACAGGGCTACAGTGGCGCTTTGGCTGAGAGTGGCGTTCAGACAGCCTCATCCTCAGCAGCACAAGTACCACTGAGCCTACCATTCATGAGTACCGGTACACTCCTTGGCAATGAAAAAGTGCCATTTAAAGCACTGCCTGAATGTCTTGTGAATTTCTTCAATACTAGAAATATTGTATATTCAGTGGGGGAAGCAGGTGAGAAGGAGAGTTAAGGATCGAGAAAAGTGCTGAAAAGGAACTTTTTTTTTAGGTATTTACTTAATTGGAGAATACTTTCTTGCTGCCTTAATATGAACGATAGATAATTCCATACTAGGGGAACAGCTCCAGAGATGTTTTTTCAGCAGTCGTGGTGTGTACATTGAACATTGTGGGATTCCAAGCGTAATGCGGGTTTGCTCCATAGGATCTTTGCACCACTGGATAACTTTAGAGAATCATAAAGGCAGTTTAGGCTGCTGAGAAAATGAAGACGTTATAACATCCCCACTTTAAGGGAGGCGTGTCATGCGAAATTCCGCAGTCGCTGAAGATGTGTAACTAGTGCCCTAAAAGGACAGTTTAATGTTGCAGATCAGAGCTAACAAAAAAAATGCCTCTCACTGAAAATACCAGCACCCCACTCTATTTAAAGTACAATTCTCCTAAGCGTAATGGGTCATCACCCCATCCTAACACCCCACTCCTTTTAAGCTTTAGTTCCAGGCCTGCTAATCCTCTCTAAGTCCTTATTTTAGCGATACAGGAAAGTTACCAGACTTACAGGTACTTGTGCCTTTTCCTGAACCTACCTGTCATACATTCAAGCACTTGAATCTACCAGGCCTCTTTCAACAACTCAGACCTGCTGGTCCTCTTTTACTTTCATGGGCCCACCCAGTGCTGTCTTAACGCATGGGCATGCTGGGCATTTGCCCGGTGGCCCAGCAAGCATAGGAGCCCCATGTTAATCTATACACAGACTAGAATTTAACCAGGGGCGGCTCCTCCTCAATGTTGGTTGTGTAGGATGGGCCCAGTGCACTGCTTTGCCTGGGGGCCTAAAACTAAATTTTACAAACACAAATGCACAACACAATACAAAAATACGAATACAATACAATAATGAATCAGTTCTGTTATTTTCAAGGTCCACAACAAGAGCAGAACATCACCTGAAAATATAGACTACTGCAACTCCCAAGCTCAAATGTATGGACAGTACACCCTGACCCAACAAAACTACTGTATCCAAGAGGAATGCTTCATTATACAGTTTTTGATTTTCCTGGTACCAGTGCCACTCCTTTTCGGTAATTGGGCGCACAGTGACCAAAAAGAAGTGACACTGGAAACCAGGAAAATCAAAAACTGTATAATGAAACATTCCTCCTGTATTGTATTAGAATTTTTGTATTGTGTTGTGCATTTGTGTTTGTAAAATGTTGTTTGTTTGCATCCACTGTTATGTATCTACATTTATATATGTGGGCAAAGAATATTGATCATTCATTTCCACATTGGTCCTTTTTGTGTGACAAAATAACAAAAAACAATTTAAAAAAAATACATAAAAAATAAATGGTGACCGCTTTTATTGAGTATAGTGGCCACGGATGAAATGAGTTTGTAAAGGTGTAGTCAGTTTTGGCATTTGTTTGTTTGTACTTATATTGGTGGCTCAGCCTGACTGACTTTATGAGCCCAACCCCCCTTTTGGTTTACTCACTTTTAGAAAGTGGACATTTCTCTGCTCTTACAGCTCTGTGTACCTGCAGCCTGTCTCCAATACTCGTCTACAATGGGTGACAGCTACACTTTGTGCATTCCCTCTAGACAGCCACAAACACAGGAAGGCTAGGTGTGGCTTAGTACTCATCTGTAATCTGATGGCTCTTCCTGGGCAGGAAGGGAGGGAGGAGCTGACACTTTCACCTGAGTAGGCAGTGCCCTCTCCTCACACAAAAGGCTGATTACCCCCTACTGATAGTCTGAAGCCAGGGCTGGGAAGAAAGTGCTTCTGTGCACTTCAAAGACCCTTCTTTGAAGTCACCCCCACTTCAAAGGCACAACTGGGTATAAGTACTGGGGCACTGACCCCACAAAATCAGACACCTCTGGACCTGTAACTGAAGTTGGTCAGGAGAACTGCTGTGCTGCATCAATGACTCTCTGCTGAACTGCTGATCTGGAAGACTTGCTTTTCCGCTGTGCTTCCCTGCTGCATGATGCTCTCTGACTCTGCTGAGGGAGAGCTGGACTCTGCCTTGCAACCAAAGTGATCTCCCAGGGCTTGTTGGCTTGCCTCTTGTTGCTTGAGATTTAGGGCTATCAAAGTCTCTTCTCCTACTCCTGTGCCTGGTTCACTGGAAGTGTACCCAGATACGTGCACCAGAAAATCAACACATCTCCAGTCTGCATGTAGTGGAACCGGCGCATCGACCCTGTTGCGGGAGTAGGTTTGGGGCATCGCTCTCGGAACCAAAGCATCGCCTTGGGAGCCCGACGCATGGGAAGCATGCACTGCCTCCGCTGCAATGTGGAGAGATCAACGCATCCCCTCAACTGCGTGGAGAAACCCGGCGCATCGCACTTCTGAACCAACGCATCTGGGCTTGGCGCTTCGTCTTCGGAACCGATGCACCACCATCACTGCATGGAGAAGATCGACGCATCACCTCCACTGCGGGCTCGACTTCGATATATATATCTCGCCTGCACCCTGTATCTCGCTGTTGCGATCAGAATCAAAGTACTCTGTTCACCGGGCCTGCGTGGCTCCTGTCCCTGGCCTGCGCTCTATCGCGGTCAGCCTGAACTGTTGACTTTTCCCCGGTCCAGCGTGTACAGGTAACCACCATTGGTGCTTATTACTTCTAAGCGCTAGAACTTTTTTTTATTCTTTACAAATTCATAACTCAGATTCTACTTACTGTATTTTTGTTGTTTTGGTGTTCTTTTATTCGTAAAATTATTGTCTATTTTTCTAACCCTGTCTGAAGTATTTTCGTGGTGTGTTCAGTGTGTTTCTGTGTGTGTGGGTGTGTGTGTGTGTGTGTGTGTGTGATGCGCAAATACTTTACACATTGCCTCTTTAGATAAGCCTGACTGCTCTGTGCCAAATTACTAGAGGGCGAGCACAGGTTATCTTTCAGTGTGTATCTGACTTACCCTGGCTAGAGTGGTGGCCCCTACTTGGACAGGGTGCATACCAGGGGCGGCTCCTCCATGTGGGCGGAGGAGTGTCGCCCCACAAATGGTATAAATACCATTTTATGTTACTGCTTCTCGCACTGCGAGAAAGCAGAAGGATTTGGTTGGGGGAGGGCGGTCCTGCAACAGCGTAGGTGAGGAGTGGCTAGCCCAATGTTGTGGGCCCTGACTGTTTGGTCGGCCCTCTGGGTCAGACCAAACCAGTCATGTGCATTCTGCCATTTTCTCCATGTAGGCTGCCTACATGGAGAAAATGGCCTGCCCATAGGCGCCTGGCTGGGCGCCGTCCCCACCAATCACAACGCTGCCATTGCAGCGTTGTGATTGGCTTAGGAGAGGGGAGGGAGGCTGCCTGCTTCCTGCGAGGAGCAGAGAAGCAGAGACGACGCGGGACCGGATCGGGCCGGCTAAGGTAAGTTATTTTATAATTAAAATTAAACCTCCACCCCGTGCAAACCCCTCCCCGCGTAACCCCCCCCCGCCCTCCCCCCCACCCGCGAGTCATGCCGGCCGCAACTGGTGCATACCTCTACCAACTAGAGACCCCATTTCTGGGGCAATCCCAAAGTGGGAGCTTCAAGTCCCCCCTCTACAATCCATGAAAGGCCCTTAGGCCAAACAAGAATCAAGACCTCAAATGAGAAATGAGGGGCAAAGAGAAGTCCTGCAAAGCCACAACGGCAGTGCCACAACCAGAGCCACACAGCCCTGAGAAGAGAGCTGTGCAAACCCACCTAGCCCACAGACGGCCAACTCCTAATGAGCGGAGAGCAAGAGGACCCAGAGCCTTACCCACCATTTACATGCAACCTGTGAGGGGAAGCCTAGCAACAGGAACGAGGAAGTGGAAGCAGGATCCTCACACAGCAACCAGAACTGACACCACCCACCATCACCACTAAACTGCAGGTGGAAAGCCAACTTGGAAACCTCTGCAGCCTGGATGCAGTAGTGGCCAAGGAAACCAAAGTAACAAAGCCCAGTCGTGGCAGGAGACCCCAATAACCCATGCCAGAAAAATAGCATTTCCAGAAAAACAAAAAACAAAAGAAAAGAGCTGGACATGGACCACCCAAAGTTCAAAGGTACTGTCTGATGGGAACATAGACAAAGAATAAAATGTGGTATCTCCCCCCTCTATGTACCCTCATTATGAAGGGGCCTAACGGGAGATAGAGGAGAAGGCAAGAAAATATATATTTTTTTGTTAGCAATGTCATTGTTAGCTAGATCAGGTGATTGATTAAATTCTTTATTGCTTGATTAGCAAAAATCATTGTAATTAAAACATCTTAGGAACAAAACAGTGTATAAAACATTATCACATTCCTATAGATAGTAGGCAGCTATAAAATAAATCTATAATTACTGGCCATGCCATAATCATAGAACCATTTGTAGTCTTTTCTTTAAAACAACTATACAAGTATCCTCAACAATTTGTAATCACATTCATAGTTATACATTAAAAAACAATTAACCTTATGAATCAATATTTAAATTATCTATAAAATCTATTAAAACATGGACTGGATCATTTTACATGAAAGTGCAGAAGTGCAGTAAACATGAATTCCATTGTGCAAACAAGCTATAAAAGTGCATCAGAATCTTCCATTATGTAGACAGGCTATAAAGGTGCGTCAATATCTTTATTATTTAAGTTTCTGATAGATTACCATGGCAGCATAGACAATAAATCTTTCTAGAGGCCGTAATGTGCAAGATAAGCAGTTAAAATGCATTCATGTTTTCAATATTTCTCTCAAAATCATTTAATTTAATTATAATATGCCTTAAGTAATCAATCCCAAACATTTTTCAATAGCAGCTAAAAACTTTGGGGCAGATTTACAAGCCCCTTACGCCACTTTTGCGCCGCCGTTGCATCACTTTTGTGACGCAGCGGCGGCGCAAATCATGCGCCATGCTGCGGGGGATTTACAACGTGACGCATCTAGGGAGATGCGTCACGTTGTAAAGCCCTGCGCCACATGAAACCTGCGTCAGGTTTCATGTGGGCGTGCCGGCGCAGGGGGGGGGCGTTCCTGCGCAAGGAAGCCCCGTAAAAGTGACGCAGTGAAATCTACAAGATTTCACTGAGTCACTTTTACGTCCCTGTTGCATCAAATCCTTACGCCTGCTTCAAGCAGGCGTAAGGAGTGACACAGCATGTTAGGTATAGGGCACCCCTGAGCAGTACTGGAGTTACGTCGCACTTGCGACACGACTCCAGTACTGCGCCACCCTTCCGCCGACAGATGCGTCACGCATCTGTTTATCCTTGCGCCATGATGCGCCGCATTGTAAATGCGGCGCATCTGTGGTGGCGCAAGGGTAAACTTGCGTCACGCATCTTCCCTGGCGCATCCCTGCTGATTTGCAGGGATGCGCCAGGGAACGTAAATCTGCCCCTTTATCAATTGACATAGAAGTGAAATCGACTCGCCAGACAAACTTAAATAAGAGCCTGACGTGCCGATCTTACCCCAAACTTCAAGAATAAAGGTTTTAAGAATATGCGACGTATTTTAAGCAAATTTGGGCACAGACATACTATAAGCAATAAAGATTCATGTGGCCAACCACAAAATCTACAGTTGGTACTAGGCCACTGCTGAATCCAAGCCGGCGTGCCCTCCTTGGTTGGGTTTAGTCCCAATCTAATTTTTAAATACGTTTTTTTATTGAAGCAGAAAAGTGGGCATTGAGGTATGGCTGAATACGCAAAGACTGATAGATCAAGTGGTTGCAGGAGAAAGCTCAAAGAGTAAGTACTAGGACGAGGAAGGTCTGAGGAGGATTTACACAATGCTAGAGTGCAAAGTTAGGCACCACACAATGAAGCATTGGCTTTGTCTCATTTGCATGGAAGCGTTGCCCCAGTCTATAGGGAAAAATTCTTTGCTTGTGGACCTGAGCCATACCACAAACAAAGGCACATATGCAAAGATACTCTTAAGAGAACTATTTACCTGTGCACCAGCGATGAAGAGTTGCCCACTTAAATTGATTCCTAAAACACCTGTTAGAAAGGGCACAGATGCTATGTATGTCGCTGCTGTGGACTGTCCAACGCATCTGCTATTTTCCAGGGTTATCGCATGTGCAGGGGACACCACATTTTTGTGGCCGTTGGGTGCAAAGCTCTGTTCTGGTCCAGACACACTCAATTAAGGTCCACACCAGCGCAAAGCAGACATGTGTGCCGGGGTCAATAATGCGGCTGTAGGGGTTTAGACATGTTTTGTGACTGCGTCAGCTCCTGGCCTATCCTCTCAGCTCCTTGAGAGTGATTAGGGTGTTGCTTAAGTGCTTTGTTCTAAACTGTGCCTCTATTAAAATCCTTGCAAAAAACATATTGCCGCTAATCCAGAACAAATTGCACTGACTAATAATCGTTCCCATTTGGTAGGGCCCCTACTAGAAGCCTGCGGTTGGTTCTGGCTGCATTCACCGTGCCCCATTAGTTGGAGGCCTTTTACCCTGCCCATGCCCTTCGGAAAACACATCACCACAAATTCACTGGCAGCCGTGCGCGCGCTCACAGCTGTGAAAAAGATGTTTTTCAGTCCACAACAGTAGCCATGGTTACTTGCATACTTTCATTTCTCTATTAATATGTAATTCTTTTTTTTTCCTGGAAATGCTATTAGGATGAAACGTAATACTTTAGAGTCTTTCAAAATGTAGCGAAAAGTGTGAGAAACAGTGTTTTCGCGGTGAATCTAAAACCTGTGTACATTCGTCAGAACTGTTAAATCACACCTACCCTATTCTGTTCAGTGCTAACTCTTCACCCTTGCCTTGGTAAATTAGACTGGCATGTCTTTTCTTTTATCGATGGAAAGTTGTGGTGAAGCTTGTATCAAGTCCATTCTCTGCGTTAAGCTACATATTCACATATGTGCAATTTATATATTTCCTGTAAAGTCCAAGTGACCAAAGCAGTGAAATACATTCTCGCCAGATATTCTGTCTTTGTCTATTTGCAGGTGCTCTGATTCTTGTTTCTTTTGGAGCTCATTTCAATTCACCAAATGCCAGGGGTAGCGGAAGTGACATCACACGCCCTTTGACCTCCACTTTCACTCACACACATACACACAAATTCACACATTTACACTCCCTCACACATAAACACACTCTCACCCGCAAGCACATACACAACATACATTTAAAAGCATTTTTTACTTACCTCAGCTGCCATGGAAAGGCATATTCCAGCTTATCGTACTTCATTTTTATTACACTATTAGTGAATAATATATTTTATTCATTCACTATTAGTGTAATAAAAAAATGACAGAAAATAAAGAGAGCGGTGCCCCAGCTGCCCCTGTGTTCCTGACACTGAATTTGCCACCTCTGAGGCCAGGGGTCGCAAAGGCAGTGCTAGGGGTAGCAAAGGGCAAGCCACGGGTCGCAGCTGCGACCCACGGCGACCCCAAAATGAAGTCGATGATGGAACTTATTGAGAATTTGGAAACCAGTCCGTCAGTCAGCCAGGGCAGCACAGGGATTTTCTCTGCTGCCCCCTGTGGAATACCACCCACCTCATTTAAAGATCTCTGCAGGGGGGCTCCTCAGAAGGCGCCTCAGACTTTGCTGAGCAGCCACCTTGATGATGCTGCTGCTAAGCAAAGTTTTTTGTTTTTCAAAAACAAACTCCCAAAGTCAGTAGTTGTCGATAAACAGAAGATAGCATGCTCTACACATGAAAGCAAAAAGAAATTGGAGGACATTGTCTTTCATCTAAAGAACTGCAAGTGTTATGGAACGTCTCATAATTGGTGGTGACAGCAAACATGGTGCAAATACACACGTTTTACAATTTACAGAGGGCTGCTCACACCACATGTGCCACTAGTCTCTTTCAGACTAAAGGTGCTTATTCACAAAGGCATAGCAGATACATAAAGTTATACGCCTACAGTAGTTGTTTAGGTATTCTTACATGCCTTTTTGAATTGGCCACAAAACATCTAAAATGGATAGAAAATGTAAATATTACATGAATATTCATATACAGTTAGTACAAATAGAAAGGAACGCGCACTCTTTGCATGTTTACCAATCCGAATTTAGACACTTTTGGGGCCGAATTACAAAGGGATATGAGTACATAAACGAGTACGTCTATATTACTACTTCCTGTACTCATAAATGCTTCTGTAAATCGGCCACCTACTGTCTGAATTAATTTTAGCTGTTATTTGAGAATAGTTATACAGCCCAGATTAGCCAAACCAACAGTTAGTGTCCCAATCCTGATGTGCAGCATGCTGTCCAAGGCATTGGCTGTGTTATTGGTATTACTTGAGGCAAGTGGCTCACGGATGCAATCCAAGGGATTGGGAATGGCATACATCAAGGCTGATTGCAGGTGGGGAGGGGAACGTCTGATTTAAAAACAGTTACGCAGGGAGATCGAGTTCAGAATGGCGTTTGAGTTCCGGGGTGATAACATTGTTTGTGAAACTGCACGTTTATTACAGGTAAACATCGGGGATTATAATGTCTTTAAGCAGCAGGTTGGGGTAATATCAGGGAATTAGCCATATGGGAGGTATAGCAGAGGGGTTGAACGTTTGTTACATCGGAGGTCTTACTACAAGCGGTATGGGAGAGTCAACTCGTTTTATTTACTGCGAGGTTTATAGAGATTGTGAACAATGGGGACTGTTTGGGGGCAGGTTTAATTCGCGGGGAGCACGGGAATATTTGATGGGAATCACATATTTGTTTTATGGGGAAGGATCACAAATTTTGTTAAGGGTTAAAGAGGCAAAATAATGAGTTCATGATTAACTTCTGTTGTACGTCATTTGTGTGGGGCTGACGCATATTTTTGAATCATCGTAGATACCCCTGAAGAAGGTCGCAGAATGACCGAAATGCATTGGGTGAATTTAATGTGACGGAGGAATTGAGTTTCTTTACGTGCCAGTGAATAGGCCCAGATGGGCAATTCTTGTGCAAATTAAATGAGTGAAAATATGAAACTTTGTTGCTTTGACGTGACGGACAAGGATGGTTAAACATTGGAAATAAACTGGATGAACTTTGGTAATACTATTGATTACGTGTATATTTGACTCACAAATGTATATCAGGCTGTGCAACTCTTTCGTGACACGTAAATGGCGTGTCACAATTCCTGTGATGAACTTTCATAATGCGCATTTGGAACGGAGCGTACAAAGAGTGCATGCACGCCAAATTTGAAAAAAACGATCAACATAAACTTTTTGGATAATGAAGGGTGTGCTTCGGATCTATTAAAATGAATACATCAAGGCCTGCCTGAGACAGTGGATCTCTGTGCTACCTTTTGACAAGGCCTCTTGTCCTACGATTATCCTATGTCTTATTTACTTAGCAATATTTATACTGGTGACATAGGGGTCCATGGCCAGTATGGACCTAGCATTTGGGCATACTGGAAAAAATATAATCAGAACTCAGCTTATGTCCATTTTTTTTTTAACCAGGTCTCCTGACAGGCAAAAAACTTTTATCACAGAATAGACCGAAATATTCCTTCATGGCCCGCCGCCCAAAGTATCATCCCAAGAGCAGTCTCATCATAAGCTTTGGCGAATACGTCTGGGAAAAACACCCACAATGACACTACAGAATTCATAAAGCCTGGATTGAAAAATGTTGACAAAATGTGCAAGTAGGTTGAGGGAACAATATTCTAAAGTGAATGAACAAGCAGACTAACCGTTTGAATGTTGAGCCTCGAGATATCGGCATCCTTGGTCAACATTCTGCAGTTCAGGTTTGATGAGTTTTAGAGTGATATTGTGTTGGTTTTGTTTCCATAGTGATGAGTTCTAGAGTGTTATTTTATAAATTCTGGAATGTCATTCTGTTGTTGCTTTTTGGCAGAAAATTGTGTTCCCACAATTTGACTGTAGTTTGCTGGCAAAACAAGTCATGCACTCCATTTGTTTATTTTGAAGCAAAATAACCCCACTGCTTTAGCGTCTCAATGATAATCAAGTAATGTATCCCTTCATGTAATGTGCTGATCTGTTTTTCTTAAATTTATTCTAAACAAGAATATGCCTTTTCTTTATCTTGTTAGAAATGTATCACTCAGTTGTGAAGTTGACCTTGCTACGGCTGTGTGCAACCAGGGGCTGCCCCTCAGTAATGGTGGGGAGCGTCGCCCCACTGGTCAGAGCCAGTCACAGAAAAATAAAATATTAAAACAATAATATAATTGTATTGTGTGTGGGGCCGGGCCATAACATGCAGGAGTAGTGGGCACTTAGAAGTGCGCATGTAAGTTTGTCTGGCCGTCTCAGGCTGGCCAAACAGACATGCGCACTTCTATTTCTCCAACCCAGCTGTGTTCACAGCTGGGTTGGAGAAAAGCTGAAGGCTCCCAGGCAATGTCTGAGCGGCAGAGCAGGCTGCTCAGACCAATCCTGGCGCTGCTCTCATAGCATGAGAGCAGCGTCTGGATTGGGTGAGGAGCCTGTGCCTTCCAAGAGACTGCCGGGAGTCAAGCACCAAGGCGGGCGTTGGGGCAGCGGAAGGTACTTTTTTATATATTATTTTTTCCCTCAATCCCCCCTCCTCCTCCCACAATTCACCTTCGTTGTGGGGTGGCCACCACTGTGTGTAACGGTGTATTTACATATTAGTTGTGCAGTGGTACCATGTTTAATTGCAGCATTGCACAACACACTTGCAGCGTGAGCTTGCGTATTCATGTTTAGCTTGTTGTCTGTGAGTACTTGCCCGTTTCCTTTAATTTGCTTACCCTATCCCATTTCGTTTTTATTTAGCCAGTGCACCATGGAGGCCTCAGCACGTTACCAGACAATTACCCACCTTAAACTACATTTATAATTTTTAGCCAGCAGTTCTTTTGTACTTTTTTAAAATCTTCTTTTCTGGTCTTTTTCTGAACTATTATCCGAAGGAAATAATTAAAAAAATGTCACATGGGACAGGGGTAACTTGCTGGCCAGCATTTTCTAGCCCTCTGGTCCAGCCTGCCTCTCCTTAGCCACGCACTGCATGCGGTGCGGTGTGAGGCGGCAGACACCACTGGTACCAAGAGCCATGTGATTGGTGCTGGAAACGACAGTGCTTGTGATGGGCTATAGAGATCTGACTGCTGAACCTACTTGGACATCAAGTGAGGCAGAAACTCCACCTTCCAGATTTCCTAGATGGTGAGAATTACTCAATAGTGCATTGGTTGTGCTCAAGGGTGTTGGTTGAGCAGAATCCCATCTACTGCTGTCTTCAATTGTCAGAGATGCCACAGAGGCCTGGTGAGAGGTTTTAAATCATCGGCATGAGATAGGTGGCATACTAAAGTCATAAAAGAAGTCTCTTGCAGGATGTCTTGTGGTGACGAGAGGTAGAAGAGGTGGTTTACTGTGGCAGGTGGAGTCTGGGTTCATGACTTATGCTAGTGTGCCCTGCCCTGGTCCAAGGTGGGTGAGCTGTGCCCTTATCCCCAATGCTATGAGCTCCTATTGAGTAGACTTTACTTTCTCAGTGGCATAGATGTGTCTCACACACAAAGTGATGAGAGGTTGCTGCACTCTAATGTTCATTGCTTAACTTGGATGCCTCCCAAAGATTAAGGACAGCTCAAGTACCACAAACATGACTTAATCACAGGAGGTTCCTCTTTTGTCAGGGGGCCCAGACTGGAGTGGAAGGAAGGTGGTGGACCACAGAGTGAACACAGAAACAAGGACAAGCACACAGACTGAACACATTTCAGGGGTTTAGGAGACCAGTGCTATGTATTGGCAGAGTCCTACCAGCCCAATAACAGCTGAGCCCCACCCAAATGGCCCTGGCATTTGACAAGGCTAGCAGGTTAAATCTTCAGATCAGAATAATACAGCAAGAAGAACAAACAGCAAGAAGTATTCTGTCCTGGTGAACAATCATTTCCTTTATCTCATTCTTCGTCCCATATCAAAATAAGCTGTGGCTAATCCACTTGTTTTGGCTTTTGTATGCTGGAAAAAGAGCTTGAGCATTATATGGAAAAGGAAGCATTAAGGTAGCAGTAATAGATGCGTATTTCCCCCACACATTCGGAATACTGCACTGCTGTTGTGTGTGTGAGTGCGTGTGTGCACATGCGCATACTTTAAAAAAAATAAATGTTTATTGAGTTTTTCAGAGTAACATAGGCCACATATTTTACTGACATACAGGAATGTGATATACAGCAGCAGGAACCCCACGAGGGGTCCAACTGCCGCAATCTGCCCATGACCATAAAGTCAACGGAAGAAATAGGAAATAGAAGAAGAAACAATGCAACTCCAGCGCCATCAGTAGGTGCGCTTGAAAGTACAGCAACAATATTAATCATTACAATTTCTATATGTGGGGTGGGAGGCGGGGGGTAGAGTGGAGAGAAAGGTGCATGTGTATGCTTGTATGTGTTTTCTTGTCTTTATGTGTACAAGGGTATCCCTCGGGCTTGCAGTGAATTCATTCACAAAGTTTCCTCTAAATCAATTAATGTTTTCGATATTCTCCGAAATGTTTTATTCTCTTGGATGCCTGAAACGCAATCAGATTCTTAAACATTAAAAAATCATCAGCGAGTGGGATGGCAAAGGCTGCCCCTACAGCAGCTCCACATTCTATTTTTTGTAAATGTATGAATTTTTGCTTTGGGAGCCCGGGAAATAGCACAAATCTAGCACAGAGCTTAGTATTACACATCTGTATTTCTCAGCTTGTAACTGCGAATTCAGCGTTCTAATCACGAACTCTGTTCACCACATCCGAACACTTATGTCATAGTTCTACGGAGTCCATCAGGAACCAAAAGGGCCCCGTCATTTCTAACTTGCAAGAAACTACATCTCCCCCTTTTGTTAAATAAAAAATAAAACATTTTACAGACATATATGCATATTCATTACAACTCCTCGATAAGTCGTTGTGGAGCTCAGACCAAACGCCCAGACCATGTCCTGTAAGGGTGGGAAGAGAGAGCAGAAGTGTCCATGACTGGCACGGGTGATGTAAGGACAGATGCAGTCAAGGGGCTCTCCACAGTCTCAATCAAACTAGACTCATCTCTGACATCAGGAACTGGTAAAGGTGGAGGCAAATGCCTGAAGTGCACAGAATTCAGCGTAATGGACTTTCCAGGACAGTGAGCAGTCATCCTGTGTCCTTTACTAGTCACAGCTTTGAAATGTTCAGCGTCAAAGGAAGCATCAGATTTGCACTTTCTCTGTGGTTGCACCAATATTTGATCACCTTTATTGAAAGTAGCGATCTTAGCACATCAACGCTTGTTGGCATATACTTTCATCTTTTCTGTAAGGCAAAAGTCTGTTTGACGAAGTTCACCATCTGTTGTAGGTCTGTTGGTCCATTGTGGTAACTTGGTCATCATGGCTCTCCCAAACATCAGGGTGGCAGGACTTTCACCTGTCATTGAATGAGGAGTCGACTGGTAAGCTCCAAGAGCAGCATGGAGAGCAGACGTCAAATCAAGCTTCTCCAATGTAGCATGCTGCACGGTCTTTATAATAGTGCTTGTAAAGCATTCGATAACACCATTTGCTTGTGGCCAAAGAGGTGTGCTTTTCTGATGCCTCACATTGAAATGATTAAGAAAGTCTCTGAATTCTCGACTGTTGAATGGTGGGCCATTGTCAGACTTTAGAATTGAAGGAACACCCGATGTTGCAAAAATGCCATCTAACCTCTCAATGACTCTTTCTTGAGTGGACAATGAGAGATCTTCTAGTAATGGAAAAATTGAATATTCATCAATCACCCCCATCAGTTAATGTGCATTGTCAAGGAGACCAAAGAAATCAACAGCGATTCTCTCCCATACATGTTTTGGCAAATTAGACATATTCAAGACACGTTGAGTGGTTCCGGAAGATAAGCAATTGCACAAATGACAGGCCTTCAACTCCTTCAATTCTCTCATCATTAAGGAAACCAAACTCGATCTCGGAGAGCTCGTTTATTGGCAACATTCCCACGATGTCCTTCATTGGCCACTTCAATACTTGTTGTCGCAGACTCTCCAGTATGACAATTCTTGATCCTCGTAAGACAATACCTTCTTGAGTAACAGACAGTTCATCTTTCACATTTTTGAACTTTTGGTATTCGTTGTCGAGTGTGCTGTTTCCAGAATGGATGTGCAATAATGTCTTTTAGCATTAACATGTCATTGTCTTTGCTCTTTGCAGCAATGATTTGCTCTAATGAAATAGCGGCAGGAGTATTGGACCATACAATGAAGTTAATTTAGGCTTCAGTTGTTTTGGAAGGGATACCAGGGCACTGTACTGGCAATCGTGAAAAGTAGTCAGCAGGGTTTTGATCTGTCCCTGGTCGCAGCACAATAGTGTAGTTATATTCCTGTAATCGCAAACCCCAAAGTTCAATTCTAGGTGGCATCGTGGCTTTTGGGTTTCCAAAGATTGTAAGCAATGCGTGATGATATGTTCCAAGAGTGACAGGTTTTCCATATAGGAATACGTGGGGATGTTCACAAGCCCACACTACTGCTAAACTTTCTTTCTCCGATTGTGAATTTTTTTTTCACAACAAAATTTTATTGTCAACTGCCGTACCAAGCCTGGCCAGGCCAGGTTATCCAGTAGCACAATGTACAAAGTAGCAATGATGATGTCGACTTTTTGATTGCAGTATAACAGTTGAAAATTGAATACAATCAAACACATTTCTCCAACAGTAAACAAGAGTGTCATATGTCTAATTTAAGGCCTTAACCCTAGCTTTTCGGTCTATCCATGGAACTTGCCCCAGTTACTTGAAACAACGGCTAGGCGCTTACAAGCAGACGCACTCACTGAGATCTAATTCTCAGAATCTGCCCTGCACCCCACGAGTTAGGAAAGCTCGGTTGGGTGGCAGATCTTTTATGCTCGGGGCGTCTATGCTATGGAACTCTCTGCCTAATGCTCTGCGCCAGATCGTCTCCGAACCTCAATTTAGGAAAGCAGCTAAAACATGGCTTTTTAGCCTAGACTAACTCTCTTGGAGCCTCGGTTGCGTGCCACCTGTTGCTATAGTGCCGGGACACCTCCACTGGTGGTTGCTGTTGGCGCTCTACAAATGGCTGTATTATTATTATTATTATCTAAGATACAATACAGTGCATGTCTTTTCCTGCCACCCCAGTCGCATAACTATACATTGACAGCCATGTTTTCCCACCCACAGCACCGCCTTTTCACCCATTGCTAGTCTAACGATACAGTTGAGATAGGCTCCAAGTATAATCCCCGATAGTCTGCCCATCTCTTCCAGATCTTGGGATGTTTCTGGGGGCATCCGCTCGCTTTATATATTGGTAGTTCCAGCCCTTTTTCCATACCCCAACCCGTGGTGGGGAGGCATCTTTCCATGCCCTGGCTATGTCCTGTTTCGCCAGCGTGAGGCCCAGGAGCAATAGGTGGCGTTTATATATGTTGCCCCCGATACCATCAGTAATGTGGAGCAAGACTAGCCGAGGCGAGTAGGGGATATCCCAGCCCAAGACGTCTGACAAACATGTGATTACACCCCGCCAGAACCTGGAGAGTGCACTGTACTGCCATACGGTGTGCATGAGGGTGCCATCCTCCGATTGTGAATTGGAGTGTTCAATTTGTGACAAACTTCTGCTTGCATATGCCACAATATGCCTTCGAGCATTTGGATGTTCGCTGTGTTGGGCAAGGATCGCACCCAACCCAACTAGGCTTGTGTCAACATCAACCTTGGTATGGAGCTTTGGATCAAAGTAGGCCATTTCAGGGGCATTCTCAATTGCATGCTTGATTTTCTTAAAACTTGGTTCACATTCATGTGACCAGTAAAATAAAGCATTTCTTTTTTATATGTCTCTTAAGGGAGCACTTACTGTGGCAAAGCAATTCACGTATGTATCTGGAACAGTAACTGGCCATGCCAAGGAATGAACGTAACATGGCAACATCATTTTGTGGATTGGTGACTGACAAAGCTTGTACTTTGGCTGGATCCGACATCATGCCCCGATCGCAAAAGATATGGCCAAAGAATTTGAGTTTTGTTTTGTGAAACTCCCATTTCTCTGCATTTAAAGTTAAACCTACATCAGCAAGTAAATGACTCACTTTGGTTAGAGCTTTGTCATGGTCCTTTTGTGTAGCTCCTAAGTCTAATGTCTCATCACTGTAATTGAATGCATTTATGACCGGTTGTATGATACCTCAAATGACATCTTGAAACAGTTGGTCAGCTGATAACACACCAATATGTAAGTGTTTATATTTGAACAAACCAATATGGGTAGAAATGGTGGTAATGTACCTGCATTTTTCTTCGAGTTCCAATTGATGATACCCTTTGTTCAGACCAAAGCGAGTGAAGACCTTGGCACCATTTAGCTGTGTGATCATGTCGGCAATGTGTTGCCCGGGATGTCATCCTCTTTCAAGTGCCTTGATGGCTTGACGCATATCAACACAGATGCATACAGCTCCTTCACTGTCCGTTTTGGGCACTACCAATATGGGCGAAACCCACTGAGTTGGACCAGTAGATCGCTCAATGATATCATGCTTTAGTAATGTCTCAAGCTCTTCCTCAATAGCTTCTTGTAGATGAAATGCAATTTGTCTATGCCTTTGAGCAACAGGACTTATGTCCTCATTGATATGCAGTTGCCGTTTCATGGTCTTACGTTTCCCCAATTTATGAAACAACAACTGGCAACTGACTTACTAATTCGTGATGAGCATTCATGTTGTAGTTTGCAGATATCAGTCCCATATCAGCAGCAGTATTGAAACTGAGTAAACAGCAGTGGCGGCCGGCACTGATCGGGGATGGTGGAGTGGGGAGGCGGGGGGTAAGGGAGTAAATAATTTTTTATAAATTTACCTCCTGTATGCGTCCCGCGTAGTCCTCATCGGGCCTCTCCACTCCTTCCTCTGACCGGAACAGAAGGACACCGGAAACACCTAGACTCCCCAGAGCCAATCACAACGCTTCAATGCAGAGTTGTGATTGGTCTGAGTGCCATGGTTCAGGGCTCAGACGGGGAATGGAGGCCTGGGCATATTCTCTACCCAGGCTGTAATGCAGCCTGGCTGGAGAGCATGCTATGTGCTAATCAATGTTTGGCGTGCCCGAGACGGCCGGCCAAACGTTCAAGGGAGTGAAAACCACTCCTCCCCTCCCCTGCTCCTTCAGCAGAGCATCCCCGCCTCTCTTCCGAAAACTGCTGCGCCCGGAACAAGAAAAAATAAAATGATGATAACATTGAGTTATTAACATTTTATTTTTACTTACACTGCTGAATAGCAGTGAGGCGACGCTCCTCCGCCTTAGCGGAGGAGCCGCCACTGGTAAACAGGCACTTGATGCAGTACCTTGAAGTACATGAATAGATGCTTGTACTTTTGTCCTTTTGTGTTTCATGGTTGCTACGAATGAACTTTGGCTCTTTAATGACATTGATGTAGCCCATGTATACACTTTAGTCTTCGTTTGTATGTCAGGGCAATGGAGACAGTTCATTATACTGCTCCTCAGGCATGATGTATATCGACGCACCACTGTCAATAATGAAAGGAATGTAGCAATTATTTACTTTTAGTGTAATTTTCGGACAATGTTTGAATTACTTTTGTGATTTTACTTGTCGACTTTTCTTTGACTAGTATTCTACTCTGCATGGGGCCAGTCCGACATACGCTTTTTTTCCTGAGGTAAACATCGACAACGCAGATCCATCTTTCTCACTGACACTTGACAATGAAACTGAAGAACCCTCGACTTCGTTTAGTGTCGATTTGCCTCAGCAGATGTTGCCTTTGGCCTTGTGGGCATGCATATAACGTCACTTCTCGAACGCTCGGGCCTCCATTTTGTTTTCTTGTTGTGACGCACTTAGCTTTTCCTTTGCCTTGCAAATCGTTATAAAATGGTCCTCCTTCCCAGACTTGTCCAATAGCAGGATATTTACCTTCATGTGGAAATGAAAATCCACATCTAAAGCACAGTTTCTTTTTCTTTAGAGACATCATTTTGTGTCCTTCAGCTTTATGTTTCTGCTTGCTTTTCATCTTCATGACTGACTCATTTTGGGCACTCCGGCCTCCATGTCAGAAGCTTGTCGATCAGCATGTTCCTCTGCTCTGGCAGCCATGAGAACTCGCTCCAGACTAAAGGGTTCCTCTCTGTTTTCGTCATCTGAATGAATCTGACAGACATCTGTCAATAACTTGTAAACTTATAGCTTCTTCATCATTGAATTCATGGAACTTACAGTGTTTGATGAGCATATCAAGTCTCTCAACAAATTCGCAGATTGTTTCACTAGCTTTCTGTCGTTCCTGATTGAAAATATATCTTTTGTAATCAACATTAGGCATCGGATTGAACACGAGATTTAATGCTTCTTTAATTCGACAGTATGTAACTTCGTCAGTTCTCTGTAATTTCTTGATTACCTCTTTTCATCCTTCATTGGCAAGATTTTTCAGATATTTGACAATCATTTTGTTATCTGTTTCTTCCAGTGCATCAATGAAATCATCAAACGTTTCTGTCTAGGCAGTCTGTTAGAACAGGGGTCTCTAGTTGGCAGAGGGTTGCACCTTATCCAAGTAGGGGTCTACAATCAAAGTCAGGGTATGTGTATACTCACTAAATGATTACCTTTGCTCACCCTCGGGTAGCTTGGCTCAGAGCAGTCACGCTAAACCAAAGAGGCAATGTGTAAAGTATTTATGTACGCACACAGAGTAAGACAGTGAAAACACCACAAAAGTACTCCACACCAGTTTAGAAAAATAGCCAATATTTATCTGTTTGAAACAAGACCAAAAACGACAAAAATCCAAAATACACAAATCAAAAAAAAAATCTCTTCAAGATTAAATGCAGTTCTAACACTTAGAAACACAATAGCTCCGGCGGGGGCTATAATGACATGCTTGACGAAGTCGAATCTCCACATTCGGGGCAGACATGTGGGAGCACAGTCAACTCTGCAGTCGTACAGACCCCAGTTACAATACCTTGGAAACGTTGACAAAACAAAGACGTTGTGAGGCGCCAGCAAGGTGAGGCATTGCTGAGGCCGGTGCGGCGTCGGTTACTTACTATCGGTGCAGGCTCCTGGCACGTCGGGGATGCCTGGGATGTTGAAAAGCACAGGGGAGGTGATGCTGCATTGGTGGTGAGGCATAGGTTCCACTGGTGGTGCGGGGTTGATGATGCGTCGAGGGTCAAGCCACGAGGCATCGACTTCGCAGTGTCGATTCTACACCACAGTGCCACAGGTGCTGCGGCAAAGTCGGGCATCACAGACTTCTGTGATGCGGTGCTCAAGACTCATGCTGTGGCGGATCTTCTGAGGTGCTGCAGCGGGGCCTGCATTGCAAGTCACAGCCGTTGCATTGAGCGGGGACCACGGCTTCAGTGCAGGTAGCAGCGCAATGTCAAAGAGTGGCGCCGGCTCTGAAGTCACACTCGAAGTCGATGGACTGGTTTCTTCTGGTTTAGCACACCAAACTCACTTCCAAGCGCCCAGGAACTGAATATGGCACCACTTGGCAAAGCAGGGCTTTCAGCAGGAAAGCCCTGGTGCTGTAGGTGAAGTCTTTGATGACACTGAGACTTCCAACAGGAGGCAAACTCGACTCAAGCCCTTGGAGAACCTTAGAAAGTAGGATGCAGAGAGCTAAGTCCAGTCCTCTCACTCCCAAGACAGAAGCAGCAGGCCGCAGGCCAACACAGCAAAGCAAGCAGCAAAGTGCAGTCCACCCGGCAGCACAACAGCGCTTCTTCTTGGTAGAATGTCCTCAGTCCAGAGTGTTCTGAGTGTAAGGTGTCAGAGGTCCAGTACTTATACCCATTTTAGCCTTTGCAGTCGGGAGACTTCAAAAAAAGGTCTTTGTAGTGCATAAGACCCTGCCCTTCCTGGCCCTGGTTCCAGACACACTACCGGGGGTAGGCAGCTCTCTTTGAGGGGACAGACACAGCCCTATTCAGGTGCAAGTGTCAGCTCCTCCAGCCACTGTAGCTCAGGTAGACCCATCAGCCTAATGATGGGTCATCAGGATATGCAGGGCACACCTCCGCTCCCTTCGTGTGTGACTGTCTAGAGTGAATTCACAAAACCCAGCTGTCATCCAACCCAGACGTGTATTCTAGGAACATGAAGAGACACAGAATGGTTAAGTAAGAAAATGCCAGCTTTCTAAAAGTGGCATTCTCAGACCCGCAACTTAAAAACCAACTCCACTCAAAGATGTTGTTAAATTGTGAGTCTAGAGACACCAAACTTGAATTTTCTATCTGTTCCCAATTGGATGATACACTTGTAGAGTGTTACAAGGCAGCTCCAATGCTAACCTATGGGAGAGATAGGCCTTGCTGCAGTGAAAAACAAATTTAGCAGTTTTTCACTACCAGGACATGTAAAACTTAAAATCACATGTCCTACCTTTTGAATACTCTGCACCCTGCCGCTGGGGCTACCTAGGGCCTACCTTAGGGGTGCTTACATGCAATAAAAGGGAAGGTTTAGGCCTCGCAATACTTGCCAGGTCTACATGGCAGTTTAAAACTGCACACACAGGCCCTGCGGTGGCAGGGCTGAGAGAGGTTTGAAGGGCTACTCATGTGGGTGGCACAATCCGTGCTGCAGGCCCACTAGTAGCATTTGATTGATAGGCCCTGGGCACACACAGTGCATGGTACTAGGGAATTATTAGTAAATCAAATATGCCAATCATGGAGAAACCAAATGCCATTACATTTTAGACACAGAGCACATGCACTTTAGCACTGGTCAGCAGTCGTAATGTGCCCAGAGTCCTAACACCAGCAAAAACGAAGTTCAGTTCAGAGTCAAAAGCCGTAGGCCAGAAGCAAAAAGGCAGGGGAAACCACGCCAAAAGATGACAGGTCTAACACAGCTCATCTATCACCAATATTCTTCTTGTTAGCAGTGTCGAATGGAGGTGGTGGTTTCAGGAAGCCAGCAGCTGTGTACCTCGCACCTCTTGCTACTGATGTAGAAGAGTATTTGCTGTTCAGACAGCACTTGATGTGTATTTGACTCCATACCTTCCACAAGTACCGGATTCGTACTTGAACTTGGGTCGTCTGACCCAGTCACCGTAAGCACTGAACCGGCTTTCTTCTTTACGGTAAATACTGTACCTGGTTGTTTCCACCTTTAGCGTTATTGTTCCATACAATCTATAGCTCAACGCAAGTGCCAGCCGCATCACCCGCACCAGCAACGCGAGGAGGGGGGTCTGCAAGCCCCATAGTGCCTAGCGCCGCCAGCACTTTTCCCGCGCCCGGAGGCGCTCTTAATTATCTCGCGGCTCCCGCCGCGCGGGAGCCGCCAATGCCAGCGCCAGCTGCATCACCCGCACCAGCAACGCGAGGAGGGGGGACTGCAAGCCCCATAGTGCCTAGCGCCCCCAGGACTTTTCCCGCGCCCGGAGGCGCTCTTAAACATCACGCGGCTCCCGCAGCGTGGGACGCGCGCGGGTGTGCCCGGGCCAAGGGCGGGCTTGTCTGTGCCCGTCAGCGGCCGGAGGAGGCCGGGCTAGGACAGGTCCCTTAGTTAGCTCCATCCGGATCCTGCCTGGTTGTATGGAGATCACAATGTGAAAAACCCCACTTCCATTACCAAGGTACTTTTGTTTCCTGCTCCTCTGTTTTGCTCTTAAGTAGTAAAAAGCGTGCTAGTGCCCCTCTATGCTCATTAGCCTAGGTTGAGCCAGTATTTATAGTGCCTCATATAAGGGTACAAAAAGGCTCTGATCTCAAAGACTGCAATATGGGCAAAAGGAAAACGCCCGCCTCTCAGGGGGGTTCTACGGGGGGCTGTATGGCTGGAACAATTGACTCTTTTTTAACTAAAGCAGCACACGTGATTACGCAGGAGATAGCCTTGACAGAGAGAAGGTTATCATTGGAGGCAGGAAAGCGTCCTCAGGAGTGTGCCACGGACAGGGGTGAGGCACAAGTAAAATCAGCGGACACTGTGGGCCCCTTAAATGATTTATTAAGCACCCTTGATCCTGTGTTTATATCCCTGATGGCCCCCCCTGACAAACCTGCAATGTCCCCTAATATCTGGACAGTTACACTAACAGAGGGAGATGATTTGGTATTAGACGTCCCCCCGCCCAAGAGAAAACGAACAGTCTGTAACAAGACAACGAGGAAGTCTCCACGGACAAAAACCTCATCACCGATTGGCTCAAATTTTGAACAGTTATTGGATGCTTTATTTGTAAGACTGGAATCAATGACGAAAGCCCTTTTAGCCCCAATAATATCGAAGGTGGAAGAGGTTGAGAAATTAATTCATGACTCTATTGCTACATGTAATAAACCTATTGTGATGTCTGAGCCAAAGTTAGCGGGGGTGGTAGAGGCTACATGCTTAAGGTCTTTGAACTCGAATCAAACCTTACCTGGCCCATGCCTAAGCAGCCCAATGAATGAGGAAGCTTTTAGTGGTATCAGACAGTCAAATCCGACTGAGGAGCAGAGTATTGCAGCCCGGAGAGCCCAGGCAGCCCAGATGAGTAGGCCTCCTAATTCTGAGAAAGGCCTGCCATTTACACGTACCCCGCTTCAACCTGTTCTGCCCAAAGTTGAGACTCAATGTATTCTAGATTTGCCCCCCGCTTCTGCCCCACTAGTAGCAGTTTTGTTAGAGGTCCCTTCTCTTTCTAAAGAATCCAGAGAAACTTCCTTGGACCTAATACATAAGGTTACTCACTGGAGTAGTAAAAATGTTGTAAATGGCCTGAATATATCCTCTGATATTATTATGGCAAGAAGAGTGGGGTGGATAGGCCATCGAACAAAAAAGGTTGGTGAGGGAGACTGTATAGTTGTGAACTTTAAGAATGCTGCAAAAGCTAAGCTGCTAACGAGCTGCGCTTACAAGAGTAGCTCGACTTCCACAATTAGAGTAGTCCCGCTACAACACTTTTATCCTCCCAGTCAGTGCACATGCCCTACTCAATGGCAATGGCAGCTACCTTTAAACCCAGGTAGGCCTGACAACATAACTAATATAGACACAACTCTACCATTGAGTAATCGCTTTGAACCCCTAGCTAGTTCCCAGGGCTTGGATAAAACGACTGACTAAGGCGTGAGCACAAAACAAGCCAGGGCACAAATTTAGTCAACATGGCTCAACACAATTCCATTTTGCTAGCCCAGGAACCCACGGAAACAGTTGATAATTCCCCCTGTATTCTTCCTACCTCAACCCCTTTTTTGGCTGTTTACGAAAAGGTCCTCTCGTGGCGGGACTAAGGGCAAAAAGGGGTAATTCAAAATGGGAAAACTTTCTTTCTACATACCATATCATTGCACTTCAAGAAACGTGGGAGGCCAATGATTGTTGTTATTTAGATGATTTTATTTCGTTTTGTAAACACGCTATCCCATTGAGTATGGGAAGAGCCAGAGGGGGTCTGCTTCTAATGTTTTCACTTAAACTCTCTTGTAAAGCTCGAATGATTGAATGTAAATCACATCACGTGTTAGCAGTAGAATTATCCTTTAAGAATCGTGCTACTTTGTTAGTGGTACATTTTTATAATTCTTTTTCCAGAGGACATGAGTTAGAACATTTGTTAGATTTAGAGGAGTTCCTCGAACACTATGAGGATGGTAAATCATCCTATTATGATTTGATAATTCTAGGGGATTTTAACATTCATCAGTGCTATTCAAATTGCATCATAAAGCCGGACCAGGGGGAGTCTTTCTCTTTATCCAATCACTTTGAGCATACACCTTCAGGTATCTTTTTGGAAGGCACCCTTTCAGCTCATAATCTATATTGCCTTCAGCAAATAGATAGGCTGGCGTCAGTACCCACTTACATAGGGAATGGAAGGCCCAGTACTATTGATTATATCTTACTGTCTGCTCCATTAGTTTCGACCATTGAGGAATTAACTGTCTCCAGGTCATGTTTTAGTGACCACAACCCCCTTACACTTATAATTTCACTCTCTGCCATTGAAACTGAGGAGACTACTACTTGTATTACAAAGAAAGACATCAGCGCTAAAGACCAAGCCCGTAGGTTAAAGTGGGAAAGGATTGTCCCAGATAGCTTCCTGGATAATTTATATATTGCTTGTGCCCCTGAAATTCAATTTTGCCTAGACCCGTCTACGCATGGCAGAACTATCTTAGAAGCCTTTGAGATATTAACTAAACAAATATCATCTGACCTTACTGTAGTGAGTAGGGTCAGATGCTCGAAGGTCGAAAGATGGTTCGATGGTATATGTTCAACAACCCATAGGGAGCTTTTACAGGCCATAAAATCCATCCCCAGAGACGAAGCTGAAATTAGGGGCAAAAGAAAGGCTTATAAATTAGCAGTCCAGAATAGAAAGAAGCAGCTAAGAGAGCAGGCATGGGAGGCTCTGGGTCAAGCCAGTGTGTTGAAAGACAGCTCTAAAGTTTGGTCGGTAGTCAACAGTTCTTTCTTTTCTGAATCTCCAAATACAAACATTGACTGTTTAATTCCGGCCGACCAATGGGTACAGCATTTTGGTCATATATTCAGCAATACTAACTTAGGAGAAATTGAGAAGCACAGGGAAGGTGAGCAAACTAGCACATCACTCCATTTTAGTATAGACGAGGTCTACAACGCAATTACATCTACATCTGGAGGAAAGGCTCCGGGCCCTGATGGGGTCCCAGCAGACTTATACAAGACTGATCCAAATGTCTGGGTTAGAATCTTAGTACACGTTTTTAATGCTGCGTGTTCACATGGTTTTCCACTATCCTGGGGAAAGGCAGTCATTGTTCCTATTTTTAAAAAGGGTGCACGAGACGAGCCTGCATGTTACAGGCCGATCTCACTTTTAGATTCCGCTGCCAAAATAATGGGCAAAGTCATTCTAGATCGCCTAACGGCATGGTTGGACCATTTAAATGTCATCTCCGATCTGCAATATGGCTTTAGGCCGGGCATAGGGACTCTGGACCAATGCCTAAACTTACATCTAGTGGTAGGAAAGTACACCATCGCCAAAAAGGGAATATTACATTTGGCCTTTATGGACTTGACACAAGCGTTTGATTGTGTAAATAGATCAAAATTATGGTCAATTTTAAGTGACATGGGTCTTGAACCAGAGCTGGTGGCCTTTTTACATGCTATTCACAAAAATAACACGGCTGCAGTGAGATATAATAAAAATGGAGATTTGACAAATTCTTGGGATGTGAAGAGAGGGGTACGTCAGGGTTGCATTCTGGCCCCCCTCCTACTTACGCGCTACATAAATAAGCTAGGGGATTTTTTAATAGCCAGCTGTAAAGACATCCCTAGGGTTGGTGACAAGAGGATCCCTGCATTACTGTATGCAGACGATACGGTCCTGCTAGCCAGAACCGCAGTGAGCCTCCACCTACTTTTTGACGGTTTTATAGTTTTTATGGACTCCTTAGACCTGTCTACAAATTTTACGAAATCGCATACAATGTCTATTAGCCCTCGAGAGCCCCTAAAGACCAAATTTTATTGTAAAGGGGTCGAATTAACCAAAGTCCCAACATTCCCCTACTTGGGGGTACTTTTTGATGAGCGCGGGTCGTGGCTTGCACAAATTACGCAAAAAAGAATACTCTAACCAGAGCGACGGGGGCTACACTAAATTTTGCCAAAAGACTAGGGTCCAAACCTTTCCCCGCCCTGATGAAGATATATAAAGAAAAGTGCATCCCTATCTCAACCTACGGCTGCGATATTTGGGGCTACAAGGAAGGAAAGGATATTCAAGGAGCTGAAGATAAGTTCTTACGTAAGCTTTTGGCAGTTCCGCCCACCACCCCGGCATTTATATTACATGAAGAAGTAGGGGTGGGTTACATCTCGGATCAGTTAGTGGTAGCCCCCTTGTTGCGCTGGCTGAGAGTTTGGGCCAGTCCTATTACTAACTTAAATCAATTAATAATTACTGACTGTGTAGCGCTGGATAGAGCCGTGCACATCCCTTGGTTAAAGCATATAATGAACTTGACAAAATGGCTCGGTTGCCCAGACTTATACTATAGCCCCAAACCTATGGGCAAATCCAAAATTAGAGCCATTAAACTACAGTTTTTGGATAAGCGCCAGGGTCTCAGGGAAGAAAAGGAGTTAGCAAAACCAACGGTGAGAAGATATGTCACACTATCTTTGTGCAATCAAGTCCAACCATATCTACTCGTCGTTAGTAATGCCTTTCACTGCTTCGTGCTAACCAGATTTCGATTACATTTGGTTCCCTGGCTTCTGGCTGTTCCCCAAGGATTTACAAAACCTGGCACCTTAAAACCTTGTCCTTGCGACAATTTCTCTGAGCAAGATACCTTATATTTTATTTTCTTCTGTGATTATTATGTTTTGTTGCGTAAAAGGTTTATATTTCCATTACTCAGAGATTGTCATTTTACTCAAGTTAGGCCCGCTCTGTTGTACCTCCAAATGTTATCCTCCCCTATGGTCTGTTTTGGGGTTGCAAGTTTTTTAACAGGAGCCATTGGGTGCAGGAAAAAGTTGTCATTTTAGCCGTTATTAGTTTCTAGCTGTTTTTTATTCCAGTGCCCATTCTACGCAATCATTTGTACTTATATGATACACTGTCTATTGTATTTGAGCTCAGCACTTTGCACTTTATATGATGCCTTCCGCCTTACCTTTTAATTCTAACTCTGTCCCCTGACTGACGTTAAAAATGCTCTTATTTTAATTTTTTTATGGTTTTAAAGTTTTGTCGATCAAATGCATTTTCTTAACATGTTCACTTTTATGGCATTGAATTGCCGAATAAAGTATCTTTGACTTGACTTGAGCTCAGTGTTGCGTAGTGGCACAGCACCTCTTTCACGGCCTTAGGAGCAGATTTCTGGCCAACAATGAGTAAACTTCTCAGTGAGGCTTTCATTATAGTCAAATGCTTTACAATGGCTGGAGTGGCGCTTTGACTCCACATAAGCCAAGTGTCGATCTTCACTTAGATTGAGGCACATGCGACATGCACGAGCAGTTTGCTGGACAATGGCAAACTCTCTGGGAGAGCACTGTCGATCTTCGGGTTACTTATCAACTATGTCGTCACCAGTTGTAGCGTCCTTCCCAGCCAGGGTACTTGAAAATTAAGACACCACACACGGAGCTTAGTATTACATGTCTTTACTCCTCAGCGTGTAACTGTGAACTCAACATTCTAAACACAAACTCTATTTACCACACCTGAACACTTACATCATAGTTCTACTACAGCCCCGTGGCCAACCCTCTGCTCCAAACGTACAAAGGCTGTGCACAGTGGGGAGTGGTTGGGTGTCTGCTTGAGGTTGAGCCAACTCCAGGCCAGGCCCTGTGGTCACTGGGGTTGGCTTCTCAAGGGCTGTTGGCCGAAGGTCGTGTAGAAAATCTGAAACATCAGAAATTAATTTTGAAAGTAGGTTGAAAAACTACTGAAAATCAATTAATATGCAAACGGCTCTAGAACTATAACGTCTTGTGGTCTGTGTGATGACTGGAGTAGGTGACAAAGGAAAATACAAACTCAAAGTGAAATAACTTTTCCCTGCTTCCTAACATAATTGTTTGAAAACTCATAATCAAACAGAGCAGACAAGCACAGGATTTTTGGTGGGAAAATGCACATTCTACAAATTCTGCATGGTTTGAGATGAGTGTTATGTAGGTCCAAAATATTTATTCTATAGACATTTTTGCTTTTCTCTCTTTGGAAACACCCTTCACAAACTGTCAAAAAAGAAGGTTCTATCTAGGTCTACTGAAGTGGTGAGATTTGCCTTTAGAAACTGCACTGAAAACTCACTTTGCTTGTCCGCCGAACATGACTGCAGTATACAAGTACTACATTTTAAGAAGTAGAAACAATAGTTTAAACGGTAATTGTATGTAAAAATGTGGGAATTGTGAAAACAATAGAAATGCACTCTGAAAGTATTGAAAATCATAGTTTGTGCTTACCAGTTTTGCCAGTCACTGCTGTTCAATATATCCACAATGTCGCTTTTGCCTGCAAGTTTAATATGACCAGAAGAAAGGTGCAGAAAGTCAGTGTAAGAGGATATACCTGAAGTGAGTGGTAACATGCCAGAAGACATGAAAACACAAAGGAAAAAACAAGAGTAAAACACACGTACAGACAGATCAACCCTTTCCAAAGCATTGTGAAAAGAACAAATATGGTTTGTTACCAGCTGTGTTTTCTAAAAATAGCGACACAATTTCTTCCAGAAAGGGGCTTCGGTACTACTGGTCAAACCCTCTTTCTTTTATAACTGGATAGAGCTAATGCCCTGGTCCATGACCTTTAAGGGAATCATACACACCGCAGTACATCTCATCCAGGGCCTGAAAAAACATGTTCACATCACCCCTATTATAATGAAACTCCCTTTGCCGATCTGCACTATTTTAAAGAGGAGCTGCATCATCTGCAAAGATATCATCACCATTAGCCCTGCTTATCTCGCAGACAAGATTACCATCTCTGGTAGTTCTTGGTACACTCACAGGCAGTATACTATCAGACTGCAAACTAAGTAGTGTAAAAAAGACTAAATATGGCAGCAAGACTTTTCCATTAGTGCATGCAGGAAAAAGGGGCTGCCTGATGCCCACTTTCACTACAGGGTGTGTATGTGCTAGTAACCGCTATGCATATACAGCAAAATCTGTGAAAGGCATTCAAGCTCGGAGGTGTGAGCCATTGTAAACCCCCTGTGAATCCCAAGAGGCTTTTTCCTCAATTAGGGCATTCCCCCCTCATGGAGTGGAATGTTGTAATAGACTTATAGCCAACTATAGCTGACTATTCCCACAATCAAAGTCCCATTCCCTTGTTATAGATCTCTGCCTTTAGTTTGGGCCTGTAACTCTAGAGCACACCTGTAAGGGCTAGTATAGACTGCTATAGCATTCTATAAGGTTATATTAACATTAAGAGACAGACAAGACAAACATAATTTCTTTTCTATCTTTTAACCAAGAAAGGTGGTTCTAATAAGAACTTTTTCTTTTTCTTGTTTTTTTAAAACTTTTTAAACAATTAACTGGATTTTTCTTTTATTGGGATGGCACCTAAAATTAGGAAAAAAGCAGAGCTTCACAACTTGAGTGAAAAAAATATTTTTTGTAAATAGCTTCATGATTAACCATCTGCTTGTTACAAACTGTGGAATTCTGTTCACCCACAGACAATAATTTGCTACAGACAATGCACAGCACTCCAATCCTTGAGGAGGAACTGTTTATGTCCCTCTGTTGCTCTCCAAGAACATTTGTTGGTACAGTATCTCCACCCTGAAGACTCAGGAGAGCCACAGAAGATGTAGAAGGTCCCTATTCTTCATCACGCCTTTATTTTTCCCCATTGAACTGGTAGAAAAGCCATGCTCCAAGGTGTTTGAGCATTCCAAAAGTTCTGAATGAATATTTTGTCCGGTTCTAGCTAAAGACTCTTTTTCATAAATTTCAAGTTACAGTTTCGGCAGATACCTTCTTCACTCCTTTGGGCTACAGAACAATTCCCACACTAGAGATTGAGGAAAAGACTCTCTTTCATAAATTTCAAGTCACAGTTTCAGCAGATAACTTCTTGGGCTACGGAACAATTCCCACACTAGAGATTGAGGAGTGATTCTCTCCATACTTCTTCATCCTGAGGCTCCTGATGTTCACCTTGGTCTCCTCCTGTTGCCATAATTATTTCTGAACATAGTTAATCCCACCACAATTGAGACAATACCAGACAATACCAGACAATACCAGAAAAAACAAAGCATAGTACACTAGATGTAAATTGCCTCTGTAATGAGAGTAATGAGGTGGGAACCACTCCCAGATTAATAAAGACCCTGATAGCAAAAAGTTGAACTGTGAGTCACAGGCACCACAGTGCCATTTTCAGGTGCCACAGAATCGTGACACCAAAAGTCACTGAAATTTCCCAAAAAACAGTAAGACATCATGCTTTCTTGTGCCTATGAGAAGAACCCTATGCTCAACATTTAAATAAAATTACCTTTTCATAGTAAACACTTTTTAAGCTTGGGAGTGTAGCAGGACTCCCGCTGGACCCGGGAAAGGAAGTAAAGGCCCAGCAGTAGTGAGGCAGCACTCCCTCTTTGGCTCATTGTTTATTTTATACATTAAGGCATTATTTCCATAGCTATATATAAAGTCACTTTAACCTTTGTCATTTGCACTGAAATTCTTTTTTATTTTTTTTTATTTTGCATAACATAAGGCCTTTTTTCCATACCTACCTATAACATCACTTTAACAACTGTGTAAATTTAATTAGGTCACAGTTTCCCAAAAATTTTGTTTCTATAAATTCTTTGCTGCTGTTTGACGAATTGGCCCGAAACTTTCCAGGAATAAAGTGCTTCGACCTTGGTAACTTCATAGACAGTTTTGGGACAATCTGTCAAGCGGAGCAAAGAAATGAGGGTTCCCACAAGTGCAATTTCCCATCTTAATTCCCATAGGAAATATTGCTGTCCGATACAGTAAAAACAGCTGAGCAGAATTACATCAAATTTAGCAAAAATGTAGAGCTTTACTATAAAAGCATGTTTTATTTGATTTAGTGTAAATCTGTTCAACAATTTGCAAGAAAGTAGCATTGGACCAGGGGTTCGGGTTGGGCATGAAAAGGCTAACTCTCAGAAAAAAATAGATATATCTGGATGGTTGGTTCCGCGGGAGTCCCACGTGACTCCCATTGTACCAAAAATGTTTCAAAAAAGGCCATTCTGATTGATGGAAAGAGCTTTTTCTCCATCAGTCATTTCGGTACTATGGTATCAGTGCTGGTACGGCCATGCTGAATTATCTGATTGGCTGGCCTCAACACTTAAGAAAATGTTGCAGCTGCCAATAGAGTACTTGTGGACTTGGTTTCCAAGTCTTGAAAAAAAAACAATGAAAGGCCACATAAGTAAGCCAGGTGAGCACACCCTGACCGACGCAGCCACATCACACCCCACCTGAGAGACCTGCACTGGCTCCCTGTCAACAAGAGGATAACCTTCAAGCTCCTCACCCACGCACACAAAGCACTCCACAACTCCGGACCAGCCTACCTCAACAGACGACTCAGCTTCTACACCCCCACCCGCCAGCTCCGCTCGACCAGCCTCGCCCTCGCCACAGTCCCCCGCATCCGGAAAACGACCGCCGGCGGCAGATCCTTCTCCCACCTCGCCGCCAAGACCTGGAACACCCTCCCCACCAACCTCCGACAGACCCAAGACCTACTGGCCTTCAGAAGACTCCTCAAGACCTGGCTCTTCGATCAGTAGCAGCACCACCCCCCCCTCTTCCCCCAGTGCCTTGAGACCCTCGCGGGTATGTAGTGCGCTTTATAAGTGACATGATTGATTGATTGATTGATTGATTGATTGATTGATGTGAGGGGCTCCCAAAGGGAGCCTCCCTTAAGTATAATTAAAATAAAATATATTATACCGGGTTGCTGGCACCTGGTACCAGCACCTGGTACCACAGTATCCTGCTTGGCAACCTCTATGGCACTGCAATACGAAAACACTGTTAAAAAATAATTACATTATCTGCTCGTAGACCAGACCCTGCATCCATAGGCCTGTGCAGTGGGGGTTGGATAACTGCCTTGGGTTGGAAGCTGTGCAAACCCACCACTGCACATTGCTGACAGCTGTGTGCAGCAGGGGGGTTTGGTGCCCTTGGTGAATTGGGCGCCCTCAGTGGGTTTGGTGTAGGGCCTGGCCACAGGTTATGCCCGGCGTCCAACCCTTGCTGCACACAACTGAAGGCCATAAGCAGCAGGAGTTAGCTTCTCCCCATCGAGTTGAGTTCAGTTTGCCCAAGGGGGTTGGGCATGTGTACATTTTTAACTATTCAAAAAACCACAAAAAGTCCTTGAAAAAACAAATGGTAAAGTGCCTTAATAGTTACGTATGGAATAAGATTACTTGAGAATAACCCAGAAATTCACTAAAAAAAATAAAGGTTAAATTGATGTCATAGTTAGGTGTTAAAAGTAGATAAGAACTAGTGTTTAAAAAATGAAAAACCCCTGAAATTCGACAGTTATCATTTAGTGATTTAACTATAACTGCACACATGTCCTGCACTGCTTATGACCTCGCATATTACATCACTCTTATGTTAAATGGCATCATTGATGATTATCCTATGACGCCTTAGGCGCCCATGGCAACTACTTGGGAAGGGAGCGCTGCACTGAGTATAGGTAAGATCGATTGACTCCACGGGCCCACAGCTGCAACCTGGTATCCACCCCAGAGTATTTATGCCTAGCAACACACGTACACCACCCTCCTGCACAAGTTTAGTTTGAAATTTTATTTTACTGTTACATATTTCTACATAACTGGCATTGCTGAGCCCTGGTCTAGAAGATGGAAGACTAGAGGAATATCTAGGATGTCATGTAAGAATGGTAATAACAGCGTAATAGTGCCTCTATGTACTGTCCCAGCTAAGAGCTAAAAGAAACAAAGCATCATTACTTATTATCACAAACTAGAAAGGAATTACTGATTATATGTTGTATACCCAAAACAATGTGTATAAAAGACGAAAATTGTTTGCATGTTCTCCAAAGTGATATTATGGAAAATGCCAATAAAAATATGTTTTTAAAAAAAATGGCATCATTGATGACATCACTGATGACATCTGAAATGACATTATTAATGACATCACTGATGGCACTTAAATGACTTCATCCTTGTTACTGTTATTCACATTACTCCATAGGCTCTTACATCTTTTTAAAAAGTAAAAAAAGTAAAGAACATATAGTCATACACAGCATAGAGCTAATGTGTGAAAATGTGTGGGCGCATAGAATGGAAATAGCATATACCCTGGAGGCAAGTGTGGTTGAGCATGTTAAAAGTTATGTGGAGCACTGTTTACAAACCAGTAACGTTTGGGGTGCAAATAGTACTCAATGTTAAACAACGTAAAGTCTGAGCGCCCCTGATGTGGGTTGCAAAGGCATGATCCAAATTAGGTTGTGGCTTAATGCCGAAGCGTGTTGCAAAAAATCTGTGAGAAAAGCCAAAGCTTCTATTAACAGTAGATTATCCACCAGTGGATGAAGTGGCACATGCCCATGATAAATAGATGTAAAATAGTGCTGCATACAGCTGCATACAAATTCTATGTAAAGAGGACGTTTATGGGGTGTTGATGTTTATTTCCAGAAGTTAGCAGAAGATTTTGAAGCATTGCAGATTGTTGAATAATGTAGAATGTAGGGGTGACCTATATAGAGGTGTTTTAACTCACACTGGGTTTGTAATCATCGCTCATGGTTAGATGCCATCGTACTCATCTCAGGAATGTGAGGGTTTTAGATAGGGCCTGGCAAAATGTGTCTTATCAAGGATAAATGCATACATGACAACCTCTTGACTTAAAATTACACATCATTAAAGTTTTAAAGTACAAACTCTTTTTTGGAGGGTGTTTAATGTTGGGAAAATGGGGTTACTCCATAAAGTCTATGGAATCATTTTATTTGTTAGGTCAGTGAATACCAGTAAAAAGAGGGTACATCCAACAATGTGGGTGCTTTGACAGGTATGCCATGTGTCCAGCATGTAGTCCAAGGTTATATATGTTAACACTTGATTTGGGATTGGGTACAGGTTTAGAGTGTTGAATTACTTCAAGTCCATAAACCCTAGAGAATGATATCACAATGTCTAGAGGATCTCATCAGTGATGTTACCAATTATATTGTTTGAGATGTCATCAGTGATGTCATCAATTATGTCATTTAACATGTCCTGAGTGATGTAATATATGAGGTCATAAGCAGGGTATAACGGGGGCACAAGTTATAGTTAGTTCATTAAAGTATACCTGGCGAATTTCTGGGGGTCTTCAGTTTTCAAATGTTAGTTCATATCTCATTTCAATACCTAGCTACATAAAGTAAGCTAAAATCTAATTACCCAACCTAACTCTAATGTAACGTTAACCTTTGTTTTTTTCAGTGAATCGTCAGAAATAAAAACTTCAAACCACTCTGCAGAGGTTTAACATTGTCCAGGCTGCTAGGTTTATGCAGTAAGGTTATCAAAATATTGAGCAAAAACAGCACATTCTGTGGCAACATTTCTGGCAATATTAATTTAATCTATGTTAGAAAAAATAACATTTTTGTGAAACCTATAAATAATGCAGCTTATGTGGTAAATCCGTAATTATGTGTAAAGGCTGCAGCCACAGAATTGCAAAAGTCCACTGGCCATCACCATTGTCCATTATCAATTTATTCATGAATAATAAATATTTTAATTCCAATCAGTGGCTATTGCTAACTTTACTTTGAAAATAGAACTTTTTCAAGCAAAGTAAACTAAAATAAATGTAATTTTTTGGGGTAATGCCTCTTGTACGTCACTGCCTTTCCTCACACTCAATAATGGTAATCAATAGCATTTTACACTCTGCACATATGCGTATAAACTATAAATGCGCCATGACAGTGAAAATAAATGTGGCCCCATGACACATAATATTTTTAGAACAACTGTACTAATAAACGCACATTTATACCTTTAAGTTAAACAGGTGACACAGCCAAGGATTCCGCACAGGACACTACAGTATAAGCTGCACCCAGTAATGTGGGTGAGCAGAAATTTCCAAAGGCTGATAAATATTCCTAGAACTCCACTCAAACAGCCATTCAAACTCTCTCTCTCTTTCTCCTTCCTCTTATCACTCCTTATGCATCTCTCTCGCTGTCTTTCTCATTCTCTTTTTCTCTCTCTCTTGCACACACACACACAAACAACACACAATCACGCACATACATGCACACACACTTGTGTTTCTTATCTCTCCTCTTTACAACAGGTAACAGGTTGTTCTTCATTAAATAGTATTACATATGACTGAATCAGATTGTTGCTGGATAGGGTATTTGTAAATGCCACATCTTACACTGTGTTGGAAACTCCACCATCCCGCTGAAATTCTCTTAAGATATGGTTATCCATTATAATATTGACATACCCAAAGCTACCTGTTATTTTCAAATTTTTACACTAATGTGATTGGAGACTGCCTGCAGTTCAAGTGACTATTCTGGTTCCCTGTGATTCCACCTTTCATCTTTGCATCAGGATCAGAAATAGACTTATATTGAGGTTCGTTCTCATACATTCATTCAATCCTATGGACTAGTGTGGTATATTACAATTTCAGTATTCCAGATTCAGAATAAAAAGATCTTAACATGTAAAAATAATAAGCTCAAAGATATTACTTCCTAGCTGGTTTGACTAAATCCTTACTACAACAAGAAATCCTAAGAAATCATCGTAAATAGTATAATTTCATCATACAAAACTCACACTTCCCTGACTTGCCAGGTCACATTAATATATTTAGTAAAGACATCATGCCTTTAGGGATCCAAAGCATCTTTGGCAAGTCCAAGTGCTCACCCACCATTTCTAGCTCTGAATAGCAATAATCCATATCGGCCTATGCTGTTTAAAACTTGGACAGAACAATAGAAAATAGCAGATATTATCACAACAAACTAACTGAGCATTTATCTGATGAAGGGGCTCAGGGCTGGTTGAAGAATTTGCGACTTTGCAAGGAGAATCCCAAGCTTGGTCTTACCAGAAAGAGTGTGTGAAACACTAGGAATTAGCAAGGTCAAGGAAATTTCTTCACCCATTAATAATCAAAACAATTCACTTTCTCTAGTTTGCCAGCCTTAATTCTGAAAGATCTCAAGAAAGTGTTGATATCAAGAATCATTCTGAAGTTTGTCCCATATTAATTACAAATCCTTTTTGCATTATAATATTTTTTAAATCTCTTATGAGCTATTGGCCACTCTGATGGGTTTGAGTTATTAACACAGCATCAAAATCAAATGTTAACAAAGGGTCACAGAGGCGCTCAGTTATTGGACAACCGTTCTGCAAAGCTTCCATTGCAGCATCTAGACCATTGGTAACCAGACTCGACAGTCTGGGGCCAAGACACACCACTTCCTCACTTTGTTTGAGATCAAGATTCGGTACCCTAATTCAGACGATTTCTCATATATAACATGTGCAATCTTATAATGATGAATAGATTGTAAAAACTAATAATTGTCATGCCCATTTTTTTGCTCTCTCAATGGTCCTATTACTGATCTCTTTTGACAGAGCCAACTAATGCATTAAGTTCTAAAAACATAGCTTCTCATGTTTTACAATTGCATATTTATGCAATATTAAGAATAACCTGAAGAACTGTGCCCTGGTCTCTAATGTGGGATATTATATCTTACTCGGCCATCCATCAATAATTTCTATCTATAGGTATATTACCAAAATATTTTAGAGTACGTGTCCAACCAGCACATGGGCCTATATTTGGCAAGAACGAGTCGCCTTTTTCCTGTGTCATTACAGACAGCTGTAGCTGAGCATATTACAAGGTGGCATTTCCACCGCCCAGTTCATGACGGTGAGCCCCCCATGAAAAGGGTGGTGGAGAGGCAACAAAGGGGGCCCCTAATAAGGCCCCCTGCCACTCCTGGGCCTGGGTTTGCATGCGAGGTGGGGCACATGTAGTACCCTCCTGCATTTGCACCCCCAGGTCCTGCATGGTGTGGCATGTAGGCCCAAACATGCAGGAAGGTGCAGTCGGCACTCTGATGGCAGCGGTCTGCATGTTAGGCTCTTTTATGAGCCTAACTGCAGCCACCATCAGACCGCCGCAGCACCGAACGCCAGACCAGGATTGAACTCCTAATCTGACGGACGACTTTGGTGGTCCTACAGCGACAGCGCGTTGGCGGCGCCGCTGTAAGACCTCCAAAGTCGTAGTAATGCCCTAAGTGAAAAAAAAATGCCATCTGTGTCAGACAACTGACCATTTTTATATTGCACTTCTCTTGCAACCTACCTATTAGATCAATGACATAATACACTTCATAGAAATATTTATTTCGACCAATCAGGAGCCACAATGTATGTATTTATTACTGGGGAAAAGTCCTTCTTGTCCAAATTTACAAACTTAAGGACAGTATGAGTATCTTGTTAACAACTTCCTAATTTAGATTTAACCACTTACTTTGCAGTCCAGAGTTTTTTTGTTGCTATCAATTGTTTTCTTTTAGCAATAGCACCTCAAAATGTTACTGGTACAATCATAGCAATGTAGCAATAGAAGTGGGTTGAAATGGAGGAAAATTGGTGTATCCAGTATAATGTTGGATGTCCTGGTGATCTCTAGTGAGAATCAGCCCTGATGAAGCATCTGACTGGTGTGAAACATGTCAGTTGAACATATCCTTATTAAACCATACTTGAAAGTTGAAAGATCTTACTCATGCTATGATAAGCATTTGTTTGCACATAGAATTGCTGACCCAGTAAGCACATGCCATTGTGAATATTTAAAATACTTGTAGCATGTGAATCAATTTTAAAACTAACTGCACTGTAGACGTTCAGTGAAAGAAGTGTACCTCACCATTTTAGCGCCAAAATAAAAATGTGTAAAATTATATGCTATTTCTAGATTTCACATTGCTTACTTTATGTCATGCTTCTCATGCCATATCAGATTTTGGCCTCAATCTACCTATTGATGCACTGCCTCACCTTGTGTTGAAACCTGTATTCATGTTCTCCACCTAATTTTTTAATATCTCCATCCAATGGATTGTGCTGCTGTTAGCCTCCTTGTTGCCTGTATCCTACCCATTCTGAAATGGTTTCAAACCTGCCAAAAAATTAAACTCACCGTGCATGTGCCTTTTTGAATCTCACTGTCTTTAACTTTTTAGCGGTGTGCGAAATGTGCGCAATTACGCAAGATGTTGGTAAAATTATGTAAAAATATTTGAAACACAAATGAATGAATGAATGAATGAAATTAAATTTCTATAGCGCGTTACTACCCTGAGGCCTTGTAGCGCTTAGGACAGAGCAGACAGTGTCATGACAGGTTAGTAAGTGGTACCAAAGAGATAGGTCTTAAGGAGTTTACGGAAGGACTGCATGTTGGATTCCCTGCGAAGAGTAGAAGGAAGAGAATTCCAAAAATTAGCAGCATTGAGCGAAAAGGAGCGACCGCCCCATCTGGATCTACGTACTTTCCTTGTAGTAGCAAGGAAAGCGGAGCTGGAACGAAGACTCCTTGGAGGTTGGTAAGGAGTGACGAGGGGGTGGATAATGGCAGGGCCGGTCTTCCAGATGGCTTTGTGAGCCAGACACATAGCCTTAAATTGTATTCGGGACTTGATTGGGAGCCAATGAAGTTTCCTTATTGCGGGTTTTGCTGATTGTCTCCGAGGAATCTGGAGAAGTAAACGAGCCGCGCAGTTCTGGATCACTTGTAATTTTTGAGTGGTAGCCTGGGGGGCGCCCAAATACAAGGCGTTCCCATAGTCCAGGCGGGACAAAATGAGGGTTTGCACCATAATCCTTCGCGCCTGGAAAGGGATCAAAGGGAGAATTTTCCTTAACATCCTCATCAGGCCGAAACATGTAGCTGAGAGCATAGTGGCTTGATGATTAAAATTTAAGGAGCTATCAAGCCACATGCCTAAGCTCTTAATCTGGTGCTTTGGGGCAGGCATAATGCCGAGACAAATGGGCCATGAGAATGCCGGGGAAGGTGATGGAGCTTTGCCCAGGAACATCAATTCCGTTTTGTCCCCGTTTAACTTAAGGTGAGATAGGTCCATCCATTCGGCTACCGCCTCTAGGCAATTGCCCAGGGCGCAGGATGAACCCTCCGGTGGTTTAGTGCCACAACCAGTTGGGTATCATCTGCGTAGGTAATAATTTTTATGCCGAATGGACGTACTATCTCTGCCAAAGTCGCCATGTAAGTATTAAAGAGCGTGGGGCTCAGGGAGGAACCCTGGGGAACCCCACAGCTAAGAGGCCATCGATTTGATGCAAAGGTACCCTCGAAAACCTGAAAAAAACGGTCCTTTAAGAAGGACTGGATCCATGTGAGAGCCCGTGTGTTACTCCAAGATTTTTTAATCGCTCCAGCAAGATGTTATGATCAACAGTGTCGAAGGCGGCACTGAGGTCCAGCAGAATAATTGCTGCTGAGCCACCCTGGTCCAGAAGTCTCCTTTCTTCCTCTGTTACTGCCAGAAGGGCCGTCTCTGTCCCAAGCCTGGGACGAAATCCTGTCTGGGAATCGTGGAGCAGGTTGTTAGACTCCAGATAATGGACTAGAGTAGAGTTTATATGTCTCTCCGTCAGCTTGCTCAACCAGGGAAGGAGAGAAATAGGTCGATAGTTGGCCATATTGGAGACGTCTAAGTTTGGTTTCTTCAAAAGGGCTCTAACCTGAGCACATTTCCAATCAGGGGGTACCGTGCTCGAAGATATGGAGGCATTTATTATGTTCAAAATTACTGGCTGAATAACATCAGCAGCTCGAGTGAGATGCTGCGGAGGAGCGGGGTCCATAGGAGAGCCCGAGGTTACCGTAGAAATAAGTGTATTCAAGGCAACCTCGTCTATCAAGGGGAACTCCGCTAAGGAACATTGTGATTCGGGAAGGGGGCTTTCGGTACCAAACGCTATAGACTCGCTCTGGTGGGAGGGGAAAGATTGACAAATCAGATGAATTTTTTGGTGGAAATATTCCGCTAGATTGTTGCAGCGAGCTAAAGCATCCTCTGTGTTAGGGGATTTATGCGGAATGGTGATAAGATATTTAGCGATACGGAAAATCTCTTTAGGAGAATTAGCAGCTGCGCTGATCCTCTCCTCATAAAATGAGGATTGGGCAATTTTGATTTCTGCCTTATAATTCCTAATTGCCTCTCTATAGACATTTTTCCTCTCCTCTGTTAGATTCTGTCTCCATCTCCTTTCCAGTTTCCTGCAGATTTGTTTGAGCTCCCTTAATTTAGGGGAGAACCATGGTACCGGTTTATGTATGGATCTCTTGTAGGAAGGTTTCATAGGAAGAAGCGTGTCCAAAGAGTTTTGGATCCATAGGTTAAAATTGTTATTAGCTCTCTCCGGATCGGAAACAGGAGGGGGTGTGGTGGCATCCAGAGCTAAAGACCACTGGCTAACAGAAAGATTTGACCATTTCCTTTCCAGCATCAGAGTTACACTCTGAAGGGGAGAAGACACTACGGTCTCCCAGACCAGAGGAATTAGCAGATGATCAGTCCAGGGGAGGGGGATTGGAGACCCTACCGAGAGATTCTGGTCATTACTAAACACTGGATCAAGGAGATGACCCTTGACATGCGTAGGGGAAAAGCCTTTCTGCTTAAATTGAAGTGCTGAGAGGCTTGTTAGCAGCTCTTTGGCCAGATGGTCAGAGGGGTCATCCAGGTGGATATTGAGATCCCCTAGTACTGTAAAATTAGCTGAAGTTAATGCTAAGTTAGCCACAAAGGTCGGGAGTATACTAAGGAATTGACCTATGGGTCCCGGGGGCGGTAAAGTAGCAGACCAGAGAGAGTGGTAATAGGTGATAATTCCAAAGAAAAGTTCATACTTTCGCAGTCCGGTAGCCCCTCAGCAGAGGACCGGCAGCGGAAATTGTCTTTAAAAATTATAGCTAGACCTCCACCTCTTCCAGTCTTGCGGTCCGTTCTATGAATTAAATACCCCGGAGGTAGGGTCTGGGTGATAATTGGATCAACTTCGTCCTGTAACCATGTCTCTGTCAGGAATAAGGCATCGGGTTTAAGATCATCTATAAGAAGTGCGAGTTCAACTGAGTGCTTGGGAAGAGAACGACAATTTAAAAGAAAGAATTTTTTGGGGAGGCCGGTATCTGGTAAGTCCCTACTGTAAGGTTGAAACTTAAAATCACAGTGGGGGCAACTGGAGGGACTGTTGGCAAGGATCAGCGTGTGTAGACAATTAGTATCCGTAACTTCTCTCATATTGAACAGTGTCTGAGCACTGTAGGTAACATTGTTATTTTTAGAACTGCCAGGGTCATGGCCCCTGGTCCCGGCTGGGCTCGGACGGGCGCAGACGGGCTTGCCTTTGGCGCGCCCGCTGCGCGCGTCCGCTGCGCTTGCGCATTAGCCAGAAGCTAAGTACTGGTGGGGGCGCGAAAGACTGGCGCGCTGACCCGAAACCGGAAGTGATTGCTGCTCCAAGAAGCCCTCCGCACAACGGCACTTGCCGCGTCGGACCGGGGCTGGGAGAAGGGTAGAGGTCTGGCATTTTGCTCTATATTTTAGTGTGAAATGCATCCTCGTATCAATTTTGAACGTGAGAACACACCTAATACTAAAAAAGGGCTGCTAACAAGAGCCGTTTGCTTTTTGTCCGTTTGTGTTGTTCCGGTGCACCCATAATAGGATTTTTACCCAAGCAACCACCAATTACACCAGGGGGCATAATGATATAATTCCACAGAATTTCACCTACAAAGGCCAGAAATTATGCCAGCGTAATTGAAATTCTGTCCGACCCTACTTTGCATATATGTGGCAGCATTTCTAAAAATACTGATTTTGAGGTCGTGCTTTTCAATTTTCCACTATTGGGACTTTTCTTTGCTGTTTGCCCTCCAGTTAAACTTTCTCGTGGAGAACGAATGCGCCAGCTAATCGGCGGGTCTGGCTTCTTCTAACATGTCATTCCCAATCCTGTGCCCACCAGGATCTATTAAACCATTGGAAAATGTGTTGGGTTGGATTTATTTACCCTGCTATGAATAACTATTGTTATACTATCCTGGTCAGGCGCCCTGCTATCATATCCTGTTGCGTAAGTTATAGGCCTCTGCTACGGGCAGGAACTGACTGTGGTAGCTGCTTCACAATACTGCCTTTTGACACCTATTTTGAGGGCCGCAGGAATTATGCAATTCTCTGACCGCTGTGTTTTCTGCATAGTTATGTGTTTGCTGCACTTACCACATAATCCGTCATCTTCTGTATGATTTGCATATTTCAGCTTAAAAAAGTTTGTTTCTAGTTCTAATGTTACAAAAATGCTGCCACGCATGTTGCCACTCTGTGAAAGGCCCTTTGCTGCTCGCTGGCTGGTCAACTTTCATTTGCTGACTGCTATCTTGCTACATTTAGGTGTTGACCTTATTCTGATGAGGAGAAATTTGTCCAGAGAGTCTTAATGTATATTAATGTATAAAAATGACAAACTATTGAATTCATAGGGCCACAAAATATGCTACATTAAACTGATCAATTTGCCTTTTCTTGCCACATAATTTAGTCAATCCTGCAGCATAATTTGTTCCTACCCTGACAACACCTCACTTGTTCTTCTGCTCCTCAATGCCTTAAATTGACACTGGTCCACTTACTACATTTGCAAATGGGTAGTATGAACTTGAGCGTGGTGGAAAGAAACCGCCTGCCACCGCATCCTCTTAATGCCTCCCTGAGATCCTCCACAAGAGACCCTCCACCAATAAATAAGCATGCACGTGTGGAGTGGGATCCCACGTAGTTCCCCATCACTAGGCCACCATCATCCCATATGTGGAATTAGTGATGCCATACAGCAGATCCCTGGCTTACGTTGATTCTAAGGATGAGGCTGAGGTTCCGTTACCTCGACACAGATGGAGATACCTAAACATGGCAGATGCAATAGCTTCCGCCATCTTTGAGTCAGATATATAGTCCCCTCTCACAGAGTTACAATGTGCATTCTAAGGCTCCATCTTGTAAATTCCAGAGAGGCAGAATGGGCGTGCTAGTAACAGACATAACTACCATAGTATAGCTAAATGGTCATGCATCTGGCAAAATGTGAAGGTTAAGGCAGTCTCCGTCTTATTCTAGAGCTATTAACCTCTTCCCTAGGTGCAAGCTATGTGATGTTCCTGGCACGTCATGGGTGATGGTCTAAGCAAAAAGACTTTGTTAAATGTACTTTCTTGTGGTTAACTCTTATAGTGAAATCCTTTCTAGTCATGCTATTTCTCAGTTTATTTAAGATAAGACATCCCCAAGTGTAGCTGTCATTTTAATACTTCCCCCGTTCTTAAATACACCGCTTCTGTGACAGGAAGCAACTGCAAAAAATAATGCAAAGAAATCAGGGGTATGTGTGCACTCCAGGCTGGAGGTGGGGAGGTAACAAGTATTTAATTTTGAGTAAAAAATAATTGCGGTGTGCCTGAAAGTTTTTCATTGGAGCCCGCCACAGGTACTGCCAAATGCAATGATTGCCGAATACCAAGGCTGCCTGGTTTTGTTTCTACATCATGCCTCTTTCTTACACCACTCCACACTTCCTGTCCCTGTATTTCACTCTTGCACGTTCTTTGTCATCACACTTTGTCTCTGACTTCCCATCTTTCAATTCCTATTTCTCCCTCCTGCACTTCCTGTCCCTTTATCTCACTCTTGCACACTCTTTGTCATCAACCTTTGTCTCTGAGTTCCCATCTTTCAATTCCTATTTCTCCCTCCTACACTTCCTGTCCCTTTATCTCACTCTTGCACGATCTTTGTCATCACACTTTGTGCCTGAGTTCCCATCTTTCAATTCCTATTTCTCCTTCCTACACTTCCTGTCCCTTTATCTCACTCTTGCACGTTCTTTGTCATCACGTCTCTCCTTTTGTCTCTGAGTTCCCATCTTTCAATTCCTCTCTCTCCCTCCTGCACTTCCTGTCCCTTTAGCTCACTGTTGCACGTTCTTTGTCATCACGTCTCTCCTTTTGTCTCTGAGTTCCCATCTTTCAATTCCTCTTTCTCCCTCCTGCACTTCCTGTTCCTTTATCCCACTCTTGCACGTTCTTTGTCATCACGTCTCTCTTTTTGTCTCTGAGTTCCCATCTTTCAGTTCCTTTCTCCCTCTTACACTTCCTGTCCCTTTATCTCACTCTTGCACGCTCTTTGTCATCAACCTTTGTCTCTGACTTCCCATCTTTCAATTCCTTATTCTCCCTCCTGCACTTCCTGTCCCTTTATCCCACTCTTGCACACTCTTTGTCATCAACCGTTGTCTCTGAGTTCCCATCTTTCAATTCCTATTTCTCCCTCCTGCACTTCCTGCCCCTTTATCTCACTCTTGCACGTTCTTTGTCATCACGTCTCTCCTTTTGTCTCTGAGTTCTTATCTTTCAATTCCTTTCTCCCTCCTACACTTCCGGTCCTTTTATCTCACTCTTGCACGTTCTTTATCATCACACTTTGTCTCTGCGTTCCCATCTTTCAATTCCTCTTTCTCCCTCCTGCACTTCCTGTCCCTTTATCTCACTCTTGCACATTCTTTCTCATCACGTCTCTCCTTTTGTCTCTGAGTTCCCATCTTTTAATTTCTCTTTCTCCATCCTACACTTCCTGTCCCTTTATCTCACTCTTGCACGTTCTTTGTCATCACATCTTTCCTTTTGTCTCTGAGTTCCCACCTTTCATTTCCTCTCTCTCCCTCCTGCACTTCCTGTCCCTTTATCTCACTCTTGCACGTTCTTTGTCATCACGTCTCTCCTTTTGTCTCTGAGTTCCCATCTTTCAATTCCTCTTTCTCCCTCCTGCACTTCCTGTCCCTTTATCTCACTCTTGCACATTCTTTGTCATCACGTCTCTCTTTTTGTCTCTGAGTTCCCATCTTTCAGTTCCTTTCTCCCTCCTACACTTCCTGTCCCTTTATCTCACTCTTGCACGCTCTTTGTCATCAACCTTTGTCTCTGAGTTCCCATCTTTCAATTCCTATTTCTCCCTTCTACACTCCCTGTCCCTTTATCTCACTCTTGCACGTTCTTTGTCATCACATCTCTCCTTTTGTCTCTGAATTCCCATCTTTCAATTCCTTTCTCCGTCCTACACTTCCTGCCCCTTTATCTCACTCTTGCACAATCTTTGCCATCACACTTTGTCTCTGAGTTCCCATCTTTCAATTCCTCTTTCTCCCTCCTACACTTCCTGTTCCTTTATCTCACTCTTGCACACTCTTTGTCATCAACCTTTGTCTCTGACTTCCATCTTTCAATTCCTTTCTCCCTCCTACACTTCCTGTCCCTTTATCTCACTCTTGCACACTCTTTGTCATCAACCTTTGTCTCTGAGTTCCCATCTTTCAATTCCTATTCCTCCCTCCTACACTTCCTGTCCCTTTATCTCACTCTTGCACATTCTTTGTCATCACATCTCTCCTTTTGTCTCTGAGTTCCCATCTTTCAATTCCTATTTCTTCCTCCTACACTTCCTGTCCCTTTATCTCACTCTTGCACACTCTTTGTCATCAACCTTTGTCTCTGAGTTCCCATCTTTCAATTCCTATTTCTCCCTCGTACACTTCCTGTCCCTTTATCTCACTCTTGCACGTTCTTTGTCATCACATCTCTCCTTTTGTCTCTGAGTTCCCATCTTTCAATTCCTCTTTCTCCCTCCTACACTTTCTGTTCCTTTATCTGACTCTTGCACGTTCTTTGTCATCAACCTTTGTCTCTGACTTTCCATCTTTCAATTCCTTTCTCTCTCCTAGACTTACTGTCCCTTTATCTCACTCTTGCACACTCCTTGTCATCAACCTTTGTCTCTGAGTTCCCATCTTTCAATTCCTATTTCTCCCTCCTACACTTCCTGTCCCTTTATCTCACTCTTGCATGTTCTTTGTTATCACATCTCTCCTTTTGTCTCTGAGTTCCCATCTTTCAATTCCTATTTCTTCCTCCTACACTTCCTGTCCCTTTATCTCACTCTTGCACGTTCTTTGTCATCACATCTCTCCTTTTGTCTCTGAGTTCCCATCTTTCAACTCCTCTTTCTCCCTCCTGCACTTCCTGTCCCTTTATCTCACTCTTGCACGTTCTTTGTCATCATGTCTCTCTTTTTGTCTCTGAGTTCCCATCTTTCAGTTCCTTTCTCCCTCCTACACTTCCTGTCCCTTTATCTCACTCTTGCACAATCTTTGCCATCACACTTTGTCTCCGAGTTCCCATCTTTCAATTCCTCTTTCTCCATCCTACACTTCCTGTTCCTTTATCTCACTCGTGCACGTTCTTTGTCATCACACTTTGTCTCTGACTTCCCATCTTTCAGTTCCTTTCTCCCTCCTACACTTCCTGTCCCTTTATCTTACTCTTGCACGCTCATTGTCATCAACCTTTGTCTCTGAGTTCCCATCTTTCAATTCCTATTTCTCCCTCCTACACTTCCTGTTCCTTTATCTCACTCTTGCACGTTCTTTGTCATCACACTTTGTCTCTGACTTCCCATCTTTCAGTTCCTTTCCCCCTCCTACACTTCCTGTCCCTTTATGTCACTCTTGCACGCTCTTTGTCATCAACCTTTGTCTCTGACTTCCCATCTTTCAATTCCTCTTTCTCCCTCCTACACTTCCTTTCGTATTATCTCACTCTTACACGTTCTTTGTCATCACACTTTGTTTCTGACTTCCCATCTTTCAATTCCTTTCTCTCTCCTACACTTACTGTCCCTTTATCTCACTCTTGCACGTTCCTTGTCATCACATCTCTCCTTTTGTCTCTGAGTTCCCATCTTTCAATTCCTTTCTCCCTCCTACACTTACTGCCCCTTTATCTCACTCTTGCACGATCTTTGTCATCACACTTTGTCTCTGACTTCCCATCTTTTAATTCCTTTCTCCCTCCTACACTTACTGTCCCTTTATGTCACTCTTGCACGCTCTTTGTCATCAACCTTTGTCTCTGACTTCCCATCTTTCAATTCCTCTTTCTCCCTCCTACACTTCCTTTCCTATTATCTCACTCTTACACGTTCTTTGTCATCACACTTTGTTTCTGACTTCCCATCTTTCAATTCCTTTCTCTCTCCTACACTTACTGTCCCTTTATCTCACTCTTGCAGGTTCCTTGTCATCACTTCTTTCTTCCTTTGTCTCTGAGTTCCCATCTTTCAATTGCTCATTCTCCCTCCCATTTCTGTCTCTCTCATGCCTGAGTCAATCTAATAATGAAAAATAAGTCCCGGTCCCCCCAAATGAATGCTTATAAGGACAGAGAGAAATACCAAAGCGTAAGCGTATGAGAAAAACGTACCGCTTGCAAAGGAACATTATGTTTACTGTAAATTTTGGATTTCACAATATTTATATTGACAGAGTCCACAGTACCGCTATATGTTAAAAAAATGAGAGCGGTTGTGGGGCACAGCTGCACTGTCAGGGGTTGTTTGGTGCAAATAACAGCTGGCAGATATTTTTATTGTTCTCCATCTGAACGGTAGCCATTTTATTGACCTCAGAAGGATTAAATGCTGAGTAGATATACTGACTTTCGCATCTTCCTGAGGGTAAAGTAGACATACTTGTGCTTGCAGTAGCCACTTACACACCAGGCCCTGCATTACACATTATGCCCCAGGGGCGCATGGGCATATGTGCCTGCTTTGAGCGCCCCCAGGGCACAATGGTATTAAAGAAGGGGCCACACAAGGTTTTGCGTCCCCTTCTGTAATACAGATACCACTGGTACACATGTTGCACTAGCTCTATCATGAAAGGGCATTTCCCTCATTTACATGGGGAGGTGGTCCTATGCAAATGAGGGAATCACTTTGCCTCTGTGCACGCACCCTATTACTGACGTGGGCGCAGAGGCAAACATGTCTTTAAGAGACGCACTGAAAGTGTGCCACAAAAAGTTGGTGCACTTTCAGTGCGCCTACTAAAGGCAGCCCTCTTGGGGTGGAGAAAGGGGGTCCCATGGCCCCCTCAGACATCCCCATAGAGGCGGGTGCAGTCACTCACTGCACCCCCCTGCAAGGTGAATTTCTAATCCCCTTAAAAGTGCAGGCGGTTTGCCACCAGCACAGTGCAACACGTAGCAGCTTTTAAATTGCTGCTCCGTATTTCACTTGAATGCGCCTCCCTGGGGGCAGCGTGAGTTCGCAGCTGCCCTGGGGACAGCACATTCATTCTAATACTGTTGTATTCCGCTTTAGGTGTCCGTATATAGGGTTTCCTGATACATGTCCTTATATAGGCACAATTCGCATTGCCCTTATATAGGCATGAGATCCCAGTCCTTATTTAGGCATTAGCCATGCTATCCAAATACAGGCATGGTCACCTACATCCGTCCACCCTAACGTCACAACGAGTTCTTAGAAACCAGACCCTTAAGCTCTTGGGAGTTCCACTAGCACAGGATTATTGATTTCTCCAAGAACTCATTTATTATGCATGAACCACTATTCCTTAAGGGTTCATTCCTGACGTCTTCCTCTGCCCGACTTTACGTCAATGCTAACATTCCAAGGCACCTACCGGGTATAAATATACCTTCCGTTGCCCAAGCAAGTAGGAGGAGACCTCGACTTTAGAGGAGCCCGTGTCCCGGCCTGACGCACTGACAAGAGACGCTGTCATCCCTGCTCGCAGAGAATCCAGCTTCCAGTGTTCTGACTCCCTTCGCGGGGTGTTAGAGTTCGAGACCCGGAAAGAGATTCCCACCTCTCTCATTCTCAAGGTATGGAGCTGACTAGAACCTAGAGGGACTCTTGGCATACCAGACTTGGCATACCAGACTTAGCATACCAGACTTGGCATACTATAGCATACCGTACTATAGAATACATCACCTACTTCTTACCTTGCACTACACTTAGGTTAGGTACACTGGGGTAGAACTAGTTAGAGAAGCATCTTATGAGTACTCGAATTTTTAGCTTATGTTATTTATGTATATGAATATATGTGTCATAGCTAAAAGATAATGCTAGCGCAGTATTATTTCTTCCTACTGCTTACGCTGTACATAATATATCTCGCATACTGTCTTACGATTGTAACAGCTCATATCTCTTACACGAGAAACAAGACTGTTCAATAAATCCTTTTATTGAAACGCCCGTCTATTCTTTCTGTGTAACTCTGAAGAAACTAAGCATGCACGATTAGCTGAGTGAAACTGTTATCTGTTGTTTCATGATTCTGAGAGTGTTCCGATTCTAAAGGGAAACAAAAGTTGTCATGTTTATGCGGTTGCCAGAAACTACTCCCTTCTTGTTTACAAGGAGTTTCTAGTGGCCTCTGAGTTAGCTGGCACAAAGTAATTAAGTTTAATATACTCGATAGGGGCATACTGACCTCAGTCCTATGCCAAACCTATAGGGTATATTATTCCAATGCGCAGAGCCTATTAGGGAAATAGGAACTACACTACAATACGGTGCACTTTCCTTGTTTGCGCAGGGCGCGCCTTTCGAAAGGTGCACTGCGGCACAAACAAGGAAAGTGCTTTGCATTTGTAATAAGGACCCAGGGGCCCTATTACATATAGAGCACACTTTCCCTGTTTGCGTCACGGTGCACCTTCAAACAGGTGCCCAAGCGTCTGCGGCCCCTTCTGTAATTCCAAAATGCCCCGGGGGTTCAAAAGAGGGTGCCAATGCCCGTTGCGGGCCTGGGGCACTTCTGCAATACGGGCCCAAATTGAGTGATAAAATGTTTTTGTTATGGGTTATCAAATTAAAAGGGCCATATCATTCTGAACGCTTTTTGTTATTCTGAAGCTCTTGTTCTTTCTAGACAGTGACAGTACTCAAGAGACTGAGGCTTCGCAGACTTTCTGTGTCGAATTGTGATTTTCCGGTGCTTAGAGCGTGTAAATAGCGTCAATGTGATGGAATCATGGCTCGCCCGGCTCCCTGCCAAGGGCGCTCATCCTGCCAACTTTCAAAGACGCGTTTAGTACTTTTAAGCCAGAGTAATGTATGTTGACAGAGAAATCCTGTTTCAGTGGGTATTGTTTTGCAGTTGGATTACCGAGCGAGGAGCTGAGCAAAATTCTCCGTCGGCCTGGAAGATAGCACAGCAGACCTTTCTAATTTTACTTTCGAAATGTGGCTAAAAGAGCAAGGCAGATTTTCTTAAAAAGTTTTTCCACAATATGTTTTTATAGATCAAAGTTTCCTGTTTTTATATTTTGTTTTAGTGTATATTACAGCTGTAGAACAGTGTTAAAGGGCATTTCTTCATTCCCAAAGCACAGTCATTTCTTAGTAGATCAAATCTTTTTATATTCATGACAGGACAATAATTCCACAATATATTTTCACTAAAAGTTGTCTTTTTCTCCTGCAGCTCTTTACTATTTACACATAAAGTAGACAGTGTTGCGATATGTACTGTGCATCTCTAGTTAAATGCTTTTCAGCTGCACCAGGGGGTGTAGCGTCCACATTTGGGTTAATACATATGGAGTTGGGGGCAGGTTCACTCTCTCCAGTTTCTGAAATGTTGGTGCCCATGTTATTCTTCGTGCAGCCTGGCATGCACTTCACTTGACATCTAAGTGGGAAAAATGGTATTGATATTACTAGATATTAGCACAAGCTTGATATCAGAACTAGGGGTGGGCGAAAATTACGATACGCCGGCGTAGTTCGCGGAGTTTTGCCCACTCCATGTTCCGCTTGGATGTCAGGTTTGTTTTCTAACACGCAACATTTAACTATCCAATAAGTGAACCAGGTATGAAAGCGCAGTTTTTGTAACTCTCTGTGATGAAAAACAACATTTTAATAGGATAAAAACAAATCAGGACACGTTACTTGGTGATGTGCAAATGATAATCATTTTTGCTGAAACCCAATTTCCAAAGATTATTGTTTATACGCGGTATAGTTTTATCAGTAAAACTGCATGTTAGTGCAAACGTTTTAATAGAAAATATGCTGTCTGTAAATGACAGTGCACTACCACATCGTGCTTTGTAATATATTTGTTAAAAGTCCGTTTTTACACTTGAACTGAGAAACATTCATGCCCCCGCCCTGATGGCAATTCTATTTGTGAACTAATAGGCAAGTCAGGGGTCATGTGTACCCTGTATGTGAGCTGGATTTTTTATTATATATGAAGCAAACATTTAGGGCAATATTTATATAAAAGTAACACAACGCAGAAAGTCACCTTGCTGTGCTGCGTTTAAGGGAAAGGGCAGGAATGTGCTATATTTATTACAATACGGCACATTCCTGTCCTTTCACCAGCGCTCGCGCACAATGGGCTGCCTAGCGCCAACACAGGCACCCTTGCTACATGGTGCAAGGGTGCCTGCATTGCATGCAGGATTCTTTTTGTGCATGAAGGGGCACCTCTAAGGCAGATTCCTCTATCTATGTGTGCTTCAGAATGCAGCACACATAGAAAGAGGAGGTAACAAGCAGAAATGAAGATATTTCTCGTTGTTACGCCTCACCTAGGACGGCGTAGCATTTTGGCACATACCCAGGTTTAGGTCCAGGAACACACACGCAAAGCCCATGGAAAGCCTTTCAAGGCCAGAGTAACGCAAAGCAGTGATTTGCGCAGCGCTGCATTACTTCAGATTCATCAAGCCACTCAGGGCCATGCTAAGTGGCCTTGCTTGGCTTGATAAATGGCATTATAGGGTTTGCGTTGCACATGCACCACGTTGCGTGGTGCAAACGAGACGCAAACCTTTTGATAAATATGTCCCTTAGTCTATTAAATCAAACAAAAGAGGGCTTTTTGTACAGCAGAAATGCTGAACTCACATGTTTGAAGGTGCTCTCGTGATAAGGAAGAAAAAGGCGGCTCTGTAATATTTGTTCATGGGTCAAGTACATTACAGTTAGGTCGAATAAATTATTCAAGTTACTAGACCTGCAGGTCTAGTAACATTTTTATGATTTTTCGAGGCCTGACTCAGGCACCCCCCATGGGGTGTACTAGCAATGCTAGGTGCTGTCTGGTTGGCTTGTTTGTTTGCTAGGTTATTTATTTATTTGTGCATTTTTATATAGCACAGACATTACCAAAAGGTATTAGAGTACTTTACAACGAAAAAATAGATCGTTGCATAAGAGTCAAAATTACAAAATCACAGGTCCTTATGTACATCATAATGTCACAAAAAAGCACAGAATAACAGTAGTTAAAGGACATAGGTGAAGAAGTAGAAGAGCGCGCAGGTACACAATTGGTGAGGTCAGATAAAGCAGAGGTGTGGAGTTGACCTAAGCTTTAGATATCAGAGCATATTTCAACCAGAAAGTTTAGCTAAGGGGTTGGTAGATGTGAGAGCACATTTCCAGTGGAGGGTTAACTATGGGGAATTTAGCAGAAGTGTCTTTGTATAAGAGGTTATAGGTCCTTTTGGAAGATCGTCAATCAGGTGGTGGTGCATAGGGTTAGAGGTAAGGAGTTCCATATCCTAGTCGTGCTTCCTGAGAAGGATTGTGCCACGAGTCTTTCATTTTTGAAGTTTGAAGGTTTAAGCAACAGAGCTTATCCATTTTGCAATGGTCTGGTGCCTCCATGTAGCTTACGTTTGTCCGCCAGGTAGTGAGGAGTGAATGTGGGTTATGGCCTTGTGGGTGATCCAAGCCGTCTTGTATATGGTCCTGGCTTCAATGGGTAGCCAGTGAAAAGTGACCAGCATAAGTGAGATATGGTCATTGCTTTTGGCCCCATAGACAAACCGTGCCACAGAATGTAGGATTTATTACAGAGGGGTGAAATGGGTTTTGGAGAGACTAGTGAGGAGATAGTTACAATAGTCGATTCTGGGGAGAACCAGTGATTTAACAAGAGAGTTCAGATCTTGTTATGGAATGTAGCAGCGGATTCTGCAGAGAAAACGCTGTTCCTGTCCATGGGGCTGACTTGCGATTATATGTTGAGCATTTGAACTAGGGTGACACCTGGAGATTTAGCAGTGTTAACATGAGTTTACTATTAAGGATGTTGAGTGTGTCCATCCAGGACTATACAGGAGGCGGTGATTTCGATGAGGCTTGTGTGCTTCTTTGGATAGTTCCAGGCCTCTAAGGGCCTGATTTAGATCTTGGCGGATGGGTTACTCCATCACAACGGTGACGGATACCCCGCTCGCCAAAATATAAAACCCATATGATATAATGGGATGTATATTTCGGTGGACGGGATATCTGTCGTGACGTGACGGAGTAACCCATCCGCCAAGATCTAAATCAGACCCTAAGTGAGGAAGAAACCAGGGAAATTGTGTCATGACACTCAGAGTTGCTCTGGAAACACATTCAAGTGGAACACAGAGTCAATGCTGATGTGCGTGAGAATCAGCTGTTTCAGTTTGATTCTCTGACCAATTCAGCTGATTCTCTGACCAATTTGTGTTATTCTTACATGCAATGCATGAGTCTTGAGGTCTCTGTTCATATATCTTTGTTCTGCCACTGAGTGCTTCCATTACTGTGTATGCATGGCACAGTCCTTCTTTCTTGACAAACGGAACTAACATCACCCCCTTTAGTCCTTCTTCTATGTCATGCAACATCAAATGTGCTGATAGAAGTGATTTTCCAAGTGGCAAAAGGCAAAGCTGAATGGAGTGTGCAGACTGATGGGTCTCTACCACGTTTTCAGAGGTCCTATTGGAGAAGTGTTTCTGTAGGATTTCTAAAGAAGGAAATTCTGTGATCTTATTTACTGTATTGACAGATACTAAAGATTATAATGCACTAGTCATGAATTGATGTTCACGATTTTGAGCATGTCGTCCATTGGCAAAATAAAACGACACAACTCCGAGGCTCTCTCTTCTTCCCTGCTATATCATTGCACATTCAAGCTGAGCTGCTACTGAATTATGCACTATTCAGCAGTAGTTCAGCATATTCTGGCTGCTTTCACCCAGCTGGTGCCACGGGGGAACCTTTCCATCATCTGCAGAAACAACCACTATGAGCAACTTATTGCACTATAATAAATCAGTCTATTCAGAGTGCTGTGTATGAATATCTCTATATATTGAGTCTGAATTACTAGTGCACATTGTACTGCAGTCTGGGGGTTACAAAAGCCCCCTCTTTTTAACTTCTATTTACTTTTGGTATGAAAATACAGCACTGGGGGAAATTTCCCAACAGGCAAATGAAGTCAGTATGTAAAGCATCATTGTATCTACTACATTATGCAGCTATATCAAGCGATATAGAATTGAATTGCAATTGTAGTCACATTCATCATCATATAGGCATCAGGCAGTCACCTGGCTTTCCGCTCAGCCCAGGAGTCAGTGAGGGCTGGATACTGAGTGACCTTCTTGTGACCTTGCCGCACTATATTCCTTCAGAGGAGACCAAAAGTCTTTTGGTCTTGAAGTATGGGGCAACGTGGTAGCATATACATCTATACTATCATAACAAAATATCAGGTCTCTTACCATACTTCAACTCTAGGAGTCATACCCCTACCCCAGGCTGGCGGTACGCCACGATTTGCCAGCAGAAGGGCCAGCGATGTGTAACGCCTCATGGAGTAATTTTATCTGAATCATTTGAACCGGTGTCACAAAGAATGATGACCAGTAGGCAGCTCTATCTGGACATTTTCAGGATAGACGAAGGAAATCAGCTCTATGTGGCCGAGCCTTATGCACATAGACTAGTAGGACTGTGATAACATCTTTGAATGTGCTAAAAGAATATCAAATCTTTGTTTACTGTTCAGTGATCCGAGTTTGATTTGTGTGAAGCAAAACTTCCACTGTTCAGAATTTCATTCCAGAGGAGCTAGATTGTTTTCCCATTTTTTGCTTCGCTTTGGATGGGGATGGAGGCCCTCCATCCCCATCCCCAAGTTGTGGGGACCGCGTGTCTGTAAAATCGATGTCAGAGTGGGCATATCCACAGGTTTTATAGCCTGTAATACAGGAAAACACCTAAGGGTTTTACTTGGACATCCCCCTCCTGGGTCTGCTCCTTTGTTTAGGAACAACAGGGATAGGGGCTCAACAGCTTCGCTTTCTTTTGCTAAGTGTGCAAAATCCTGCATTCCTGCTCTCCAGAAGTGTGAAGATTTTATGTGCAGCATGGTAATCTGTTTCCATGTCGGGTGGTGATATCCACCTCCTTCATAGGGTTGTATGAGGGTTTCTAAATTTATCCTTGGATGTCTATCTGCCCATGCTATTCATATATATCTCAGTAAAGATTTTAATGAGCTGAAAATTTTTCTAGTGTGGACAATAGGTATATTGAGAAAAAAGTATGGCGACTTGGGAGGACTATTATTTTCATAACTGCAATTCTTTCAACCAATGTCAGTGGCAGCCCAGTCCACCTATTGATTTGATTGGTAAGTTTTGAAATAGTTCCCTTTTATTCACTGTAAATAGTTCTTCTTCTGACCCCGCATTCAGGACATTCACAGCCCCTCCTGCAGACAGAAGCCTGTCCAAGGTGGGAGGAAAGCAGAAAGTGGACAAAATGGCACAGAGCCTCCCCAAGTGGCGTTCAACAAGAACAAATGCCAATAAAAGTGTGCAGTTACTTCACAATATCTCTTCTTGTAAGTGGCAGGCTATTAAATAATCCTTTGAAATGAGGGGCAGCCTTCAATCTGTTAATGACAAAGGTTCTATCTTCCTTGTAAAAATCCTCTCAAAAATATTTATTTTCTTGGGAAGCTGGACATACATTTTCAAGATATTCAATTCTAGATCAGAAATGTGAAAAATTTGTCAACATAGAAGAAAGACTAATAATTGTTTATTGCATGATTAATAAAAACCTTTGCAATTCGACGTATATATATTAAAAGGATAAAATGAAAGCCATTGGGCGGGCATAAATAAATATCTTAAAGTGACAGTGCTATTGTGCTGTATTTACTTTAACAGAAGCTGCTATACTATAAGAAATACTCTTAACTCATATGACGTAAACGGTTAATTTTTTTTGTAGACAGCTGCACTTCAGCTTTGCTTTTATGTGGCCTTTGTCAAATGAGTGAATATTGAAAAAACTTGACAAGCCTCTCATGCAAGATTGGATTTTGTGAATCCATGCTATAACAGCTTGTCTGCACGTCCGAACGTAGAAAGACTATTTTTGTTGTGCGCGTGAACCTCATGCATTGCCCAAACACGCACCTTGAGGCAGTTGAACTGCTCACTGATAGGCTCCTGTATTTCATATTATTATTACTTTTTTGATATCTTAATAAATAATTGTTTCTCAGTGCATTGCAAACCCAGACTGGTTTTTCGGGAGATCAATTATTACTACTAAAAATTGAAAACGAAGCTACCATGTTTCAGGGACCTTCAGTCATTGTTTAAGAACATTGATGCTTGAGCCAGGATGCCAGAATGGTGGGGGGTTTTGAGGTGGGTAGGCTGGTCCCAAGTTGTGTATACCGAAAATTTTATAAAAACGATTGAAACCTGGCACTTTTTTAATGTTTGGGCTTGTCGCTATGTCATACATGTGTTATGTGTACATCTTGACTGTATGGTCCTGTGCTTTGCTGTAAAACTCTTAATAAAGTTGGTTATAAAAAAAAAAAAAGATTGAAACCTAAAATATGGTATCAGTTAGTCAAAGAACCATGTAAGAGTCTCTGCTCGAAAGATGCATATGTGTTGGCTTTTCTTGTCAAGCAGGTTAATCTGGCTTGTAGTTCTCTAACTATTGACCTTGCGTCTGGTTATTGCTGCTGTCGATGTGTGATTAGTGAATTGCTCTTAGACTACTTTCAATAAAGTTGTTTCATTTTCAGTCAGGTGTTCCTCATAATCTTTTCACCATTTCTTTTGTAGCCTTCCTGTTTGTTTCTATTAATAGAGTTATAAAACCCACAGTAACAATCTGCGCTGCATTATTCTGGATTTCCTGCAGCCTGAGTCACATGAAAGAGATCAATGTAAAGGCATTATAGTAATATAATTTAGCACCCACAATTGTGTGTGCCACTGTAGCCAGATGTTTTTAAGGTAAGAACGGACTAATCACCCAAAACAGCTTCAGCTAGTGTGATTTTGTACTGGCCACCGCATCAGCTTGTACTTTTATGAACATATAAGTATGCAAGTCTACCCACAATTATTTTTGGGCTTGGATGTGGACCAAATGTTAGTTAGCCTGAAGGATGGATACAAACTGTTCCATCATGTCACGGACTGATAATAACTTCTGTTTTGTCATCATTAAGCTCCAGTCAGTTTATACTGATCCAGATTAGAATTTTCCTATAACTGGACTGAAGTTTATCTAGACCAGTGCAAAAAGACTTGGGGGCCTATTCCGATGCTGGTCGGACGAGCGTTCGACCGACACCGTAGCGGGATGGAATCCGCCAGACTATTAGGCGGCAGTTCCATCCCTAGTATTAGGATGCAACCGCCCTATGGGCGGTCGGAAACATCAATTTTTCTATTGCTGCTCTGGCCGCAGCACAAGCTGCAATAGAAAAACGGATGTTTTCAAACATCCCTGCACCGTGTGGCAGGCACCATGCAGTGCCTGCCACATGGTGCAGGGATCTTGAGGGGGCCAGCACAGGTGCGGCCAGGCCCCATACCAGAGGGCCAGGGGGGAAGGGGGACCTGCTAGGGACCTCCAAAGTCACCTTCCGTCTGCCTTTTCATGGCAGTCAGACCGCCATGAAAGGGCAGGCGGAAAGCGACATTGTAATCCCGACGGCAGAGCCGAGGCTGGCTCCGCTGCCATTTTGTGATTACCTTTCCGACTGCCGCCCCAACAGGCTCTGTGAGCTCGTCTGAAGCGGAGTAGAATTCCCCCACAGGTTTCCCTCCAACCGCCAGTATCATAATACAGTGGTCAGACGGAAACCTATGATGTCGGGCGGAAAGCCTCCGACGAGCTGTCGGTTGGCTTTCCGCCTAACATCATAATGAGGCCCTGTGTTTCCTGAAATTGCAGTCTTTCCAGCTGGAGAATTTCATTCATGGAATGCACCCCCATGTTAAATAGTGACAGTGACAAGCATGCAATTTTTGACGACTTTGAGTACACTCATGCTGTGTGACACAGCTCATTCATTCCAACAGAAAAGAAGAAAATCTCTATAGCTCTTTTGCACAGTGCTTAATTTGTGCCAGTGTTTGCCAGCACTCTACACCAGCACTTAATTCTTAACACCAGTGCTTATTTTTGACAGCAAACCAAATTGTGGTGTTGCCGGTCTATTGTTGAGCAGAGCACATCAGTTTAACAATTACATTTTATTTATTTATTTAAAAAGTTTTGTATAGCGCGAACATGACCCAAGCGGGTATCAGAGCGCTTTACATGAAGGTTGAGGGGGATACAGGTCGATAGCGGTGGGAGAAAATTAAGGCAGTTAAGGCATTTAAGGCAGTCTACATCAGAATCAACAGTGACAAGAGGACATGCGAACATGGGCCGTGACAGAGGCCGGTAGCAGTTACGAGAAGTTACATTAGGAACAGCAATAACACAGTAGGGGCGATACAGGGCCTTAGCAGAGGCCAGTTGGTAACACATTACGCTAAAGCAGGCAGGGCGGCGAGGGAGAGAGGCTACTAGTTCCGCGCATTGTTCATCAGTAGTGCCTTCACTTCCCTTTTGAAGGCAAAAGTTGATGGAATCAGTCTTGTTTCAACTGGTAGGGAGTTCCAAATTCTCTGGGCAATGCCGGAGAAAGTGCGTTTGTAGGTTTTCAGTTTTTTAAATTTCTTTGGCTTAAGGAGCAGAGTGCTGGTGCTCCTAGAGGTCCGAGCACTACCAGATAGTTCGAGTTTATTTTTCAGGTACAGAGGGGTATTGAAGTGTAGTGCTCTATGGGTCATACAAGCAATTTTTAACTGTATCCTTGCCTCAAATGGGAGCCAGTTGAGTGCTTTCAGGTCCGGCGAGATGTGGTTGGATTTCTTGGAGCCAGTGACAAGTCTAGTCGCAGCATTCAGAGAAGCTCGGAGTGGAGCTAGGCTGAGTTTGGGGAGACCGCATAGAGTGGCACTGCCGTATTCGAGTCTTGCAATGACAAGTGCTTGCACCGCCGATTTGAAGTCATCTTGTGGGAGGTAAGGTTTGAGTTTTCTTAGGATGATCAGATGGTAGTTCGCTCCTTTGGTCGATGCTCTAATGTGGTCTTGCATGTTTAGATTCTTATCTAGTACAACATGATTTAGTGGAGTCAATGATGTGTGGTGTGCAGTTGAGAGCAGTGAGGTTTGTGAGGAAGTTCACCACAGTGGGGGTTTGCCTTAGTGGGTGAGATGAGGAGGAATTCAGTTTTAAGGGCGTTTAGTTTGAGGTGGTTGGAGGTTAGCCAGTTTAAGGTTTTGTGTAGGGTTCCGTTGAGCGACTGGATATCATCTGGTGAAGATAGTTTCATGTACAGTTGTGTATCATCCGCATACATGTGGTATTGGATGTTGGAATCTTTGAGGATTACAGTCAGTGGTTCCATGAAGAGGTTGAAGAGTGTGGGGGAGAGTGAGGAACCTTGTGGGACACCAAGTGTGCAGGGACTGGAGTTGGATAGAGTTTGATTGGATTTGACTCTTTGTGTTCTGTTGTGGAGAATAGAGGCAAACCATTGTAGGACAGTGCCTGAGAGTCCCATCCTACCTTCCAAGAGGTTAAGTAGGTTGTCATGTTTGACCGTGTCAAAACCAGATGAGAGATCGAGAAGTATTAGTAGGCAAGCTTTGTTCTGGTCAAGCATAGATAGGGCATCATCCACTATATGAGTGATGGCCGTCTCCGTGCTGTGGCCAGAGCGGAAGCCCGATTGGAATTGATCGAGGAGCTGGAAATGGTCAATGTGTTTGCTCAGTTGATCATGTACACATTTCTCGAGGAGTTTAGCCAGGGTATGAATGTTTGTGATTGGACGATAGTTATTCAGGTCTTCAGGGTCAGCCGTGGGTGTTTTTGAGAATAGGGAGAACTAGGCCCGCCTTCAGGCAGTCTAGGATCTCCCCTTGGAGAAGAGAGGCGTTGATGATCGGGACTAGTGTTCCTATCATTTCTTTAAAGAAGTTGGGGGGGAGGGGGTCATTGAAGTGATTTGAGGGTTTCAGGGTCGATAGGATGCTGAGGATGGCAGTGTCATTGAGGGGCGTGAATTGGCTCCAAGAGGCGTTGTTTTTGGGGGAGAGGAAGGACAGCGTAGGAGGGGGCGGGTAGGGAGGAGTCAGGAGAGTCAGGAGAGGGAGCGAGTTTGGTGAGAGCCGTTTTGAGGTCAGATTCGATCTTATTTGCCTTAGCGAGGAAGAAGTCAGCAACTGCGTCACAGTTCGGCTGAGGGCAGGATGAGATGTGGGGTGATTGGCTGGAGGTGTTATTAGATTGTGACTTAATCAGCTCAAAGAGTCTTTTTGGACGATTTTTGGTTTTGTCAAGTTGGGTTTTAAAGAAGTTTGTCTTAGTCGTTCTGATGAGTTTATTGTATCTGCTCCTTTTTAGTCTAAGAGTTTTTAGTAGCTCAGTTGATGGAGTTGATCTCCATGCGTGTTCTGCTAGTCTAAGGCTGCTTTTGGCCGAATTAAGGGTGTCATTAAACCATGGTTTGGAGTCTTTGATGGGTATCCTTTTTAGTTGAAGGGGGGCAGTTGCATTCAGGGCAGACAACATGGAGTTGTTATAGTGTTCAGTGAGGTCGTGAACGTTGTCCATGTTAGCAGGGGGCCGAAGGGAGATATTGCAGTGAGAAATGAGCTCATTTATGCTGGTACTGTGTAGCGATCTTTTCCACTGTTTAAGTTTTAGTGATTGTGATCTTTTGGAGGTAAATATACATTAAAAAAATATTCTAGCACATCCAGGCCATTCCTACAGCTTTGGGTGGCTGGGAATTGTCCAACCGCCACATTTGTAGGAGTGTGATGCTTACTAGGGAACATTTATACTGGCATTTGGCAGTGAAGACAGGTCCAATTGGTAGTGCAAGCTGCACAGGCTTCCTGGGTAATACCGTGGGTCCTGGCCTTTATGTTTTTTTTTTACTGATTAAGCACTGCCTTTCCAGACACCCACCCTGCTAACTTAAGCCAGTCAAGTAGTACTGCCTGGCAGAGTGTCAAAAGCCATCAACAAGCCAAGAAGCATAATAAGGATGGCTGCCAAAGCCTGATCTTACAATTTAATCAGATCGCTCTGCATGTCCAACAGTATCATGCCTGAATCTATTCTGGTTCTGAGGACAGACCGCCAGGGTTGGAGTGACCATTCTGCCACTCAGGAATGTGACAGTAGACTGAAGGCCGTGGGCTTCTTTCAGGACAAAATGGGTTTCCATGACCCATTCTTCTCACTGCCTGCTGTGGTGCGGGGCTAGATTCAACATTTTTGCCAGGACTGAGTTTGATTTCCAGACCTGAGTACATTGCATGATTCAATAAGTGCCTGAAACTGTATTCACTCTCACCTCTCCAGAATCTTAAGTCAGAAAGGGATATTAATAATTGTTCAATAGGTGAAAAAGAATGTTGCAGGGCCGTTGCCAGCCGCAAACAATAAAGACACAAGTGGTCTGAAAATGTGAAAGCGACAAGGTGAATGAATAGTGAGCAAGTGCTATGCAAAAATGCAAATGTATACATGTGACTGAAAAGGACATATGGATGTTAAACCAACATTCCCATTGGGAGTATTGAAATCCTAGATCAATTTCAAAAGAGTTCACTGTAGTAGGAAAATTTCGACCCAAATACATAATTATTTAGAGAAGAGTCATCATCAGGACGGAAAATATACAGAGGAGACAACTGGGAATGAAAGAATCATGGGTCAATAGCATTGCAAATTATAAGTCTATTGATTCTACTTCTAGAGTACGAATAGTGGTTTTGTGACATACCAGTAGACTGTGGCATAAAATCCCACAATCAGAGGCATGTGTAGTAATCATTCAAGGAAGCATCGTCCTGGTTTACATGGGAATTAGCAAGCCACAAAGGAATATATTGTGGTCAATCTCCTATATGTTTTAGAGGATTTGATCATGTTTATAGTGTTTAAAATTACCAGTTAGGGTAAGAATCAAACACTCTCAGAAGATCTATGTGGTTGTGTTAAGTCTCTTAAAAGGTGATCAGATGTGGTGTGACAGGAATCTGTTAGAAGAGACAACGGTGTAAGGGTCTGTATTCATAACTCCATCTGAGCGTAGGAACGAGTAAATACATAAGTACTCACGAAATGCGTATCAGGCGAGCCTGTACTTGGGTCTGATGATGACCCTTCTCTAAATAATTGTGTATTTGGGTAAAAACGTTGACAACTACTACAGTGGACTGTTTTTAAATTGATCTACGATTTCAATACTCCTAATGGAAATGTTGGTTTAACATCCATATGTCCGTGTCAGTCACATGTATATGCTTGCATTTTTTATAGCACTTGTGCACTACTCATTCACTTTGTCACTTTCACTGTGCCACTACACCTTGTTCTAAGATTGTTTCTCTGAAATCAAGAAATTGAGTTCTTGTTTTTATACAAGACATTTCTGTTGTGAATTACTGAATAAAGGTGTTAATCGCAACATAAACCTTACTAGTAGATGTTTTGTGTAACTATTGCCGTGGATGTCAATCGCTACGCTTTTCCTATAGGGACCACTTGTGTCTTTATTAGTTTTTCTACCCATGTTTCAGGGTAGCTAGGTTGCCCCTTATTCTTGAGAACAGCTGCGAACAATGGTGAAAGCATTCTGAGAACGCTTCGCTGAGCCCATTGGAGATTCGCGGCCAGCAAGCAACCCAGTGCTGCTGCAACCCTGTGAAGCCGCCACAGAGACCTGAGACACACCAAGAGTGCAGCTACTGCCGAAGAGACAAAGGACAGCGGTCTCCCCTGGCTGGGGCCTGGCTGCTCAAGCTGGGCTGTATGGTAGCAGTGCGACCGTTGCTGCGTGACTGGATAGGGATTGGCCAGATGCAGTGGCGCCAAAATTGCTGAATTCAGGAGGCCACAGTAGGAAGACCCGAGACTGAGGTGAGCCGGCACCGGGGCCTAGGTGGCGGTACGGCTGGGACACACACAGACTCCCGATGGGAGGGGCCAGGGAGACACTGCTCTGACAGCACGAGAAGGCCGGCCACTGAAGGCATATTGGGAGCCTTGGGGACCCCAGGGCCCTGCCCACTGCATCTGGGAAGAACCACTTAGTTTGTGGCACAGACAAGGGGTACCCTCCACAATGGACGTTCTGGAAGAGTGACACTAGACCCCATTGGGACACTGGTGCCAGGGCTGCCATGCCCCGCTGCCATGGAGGGAGGGAAGCCGAGGGTTGCACCCAAGGAAGAAGAAAGACGACATATCCCAGCCCCCCAGCAGCACGCAAGGCCTTTAGGATGGGGAAGCTGTCTGCGTCAACCCTGCAATTGAACAAAATTGACAAATATGTTACCACACCCACCAAGGCACCTGAGGACGCGCACTCGACCGGCGAATCATTAACACCGCCATTACCCTGGAATGCATCTTCCAGGCTATGTGCGATCTACGTTCAGATATGGAGAAGCCGATCGGCAGTGTTGGGGTAGTGGTGGGACCTATGTGCCAAGATGTGCGGAAAAACATGGAGTCGTGGCAGTAAAGAAACAGATTTCCGAAGCGGAGGACATAGTAACAACTCTGTCTGCAATTGTGACCAACCTACAAGGCAGAGTGGCCCACTTGAAGCGCAGGGTGGAGGATGCGAGGGCAGGTCCCAACTAAACAATCTGCATTTTATTGGCATCCCGTAGCGTGCGGAAGGCTCCCATCCAAAGGCATTTTTAACCACATGGCTGAAATCACGGCTGCAGGCAAACCCTACATTTCCCCGCTTTATCATCATGCGGCCACACTGGTCCCCAGTGTCAAAGCCACCCACTGGGGCCTTTTCACAACCAGTGATCGCTCGATATCTTAACTATGCAGACAGAGACACCATACTCCACCAGGCCCTACTCCAGGTTACACTAAAACTTGACTGCACAAATCAGCATATACCCAAACTATACTCTCCACATACAACAGCAGAGGAGGTCATACTCAGCTGTCAAACAAAAGGTAAAGGCCATGCAGCTGACATACATGCTCATGTTCCTGGCCTAGCTCGAAGACATACACGATGACAAGGCTCATTTTTTTGACATGCCACAAGCAGTATGGGACTGGCTGGAAACTGGAACCTGCAGCAACAGGAAAACCCTGTGAATACCCACTCAAGGGCCCCGAGGACACACAAGAAGAAATTGCCATGCCCTAAGAGACTGAACAGATCCAGAAGATCACCGCAGAAGTTGCACACGCGGGGAGGAGACAGTATAGATGGCTCACAACAATGCCACAGTTCAGACGGGGAGGCCAGTGGCAGCAAGAGGTGCGCTGTCGCTGCCCTTGACACCGGGCACAGCCCTCCAAGAGATGCGGATCATGTCACATGCTGACTCTTATATATCCTTTTGTTTCTGTTACTAAAATGATGACTCTAAGGGGGTGGGGAGGTTAAACAGACCTGCGGGGTGACTGGTGCCTTGCAATAACTACCCTGTAACTGTATACTTGAAAGCTGGGTGGCTGCACAACACGTTGCTAGTTATCCTGTCATCGGGTTCACAACCTCGCAAAAATCACACACCCCTTGGGACACTCGTACACTTGTTGGGAATGGGCAACAGATGCTTCACGTTTAGAAGTGTAGGGAGGAGGGAGTTGGGGAACTGTTTAGTTTAGTTAGCACAAGTCCCTGTTCACACACCAACCCAAGGCGTACACACTACCTCTCCAATACTACCATGACCCACCATAGCAGCTCACACGACTCATCTCGGATCATCTTGTGGAATGTCAACGGATTAAATAATAAAATCAAACGTGACACCATCTTCCGATATCTGAAACGCTACTCACCACCGGTAGTCCAGCTGCAGGAGACTCACCGGCTGGGCAGTCAGTGCCTCTTCCTCACCCAGGGTGGGTACACGAGTATATACCACACCAGTTACACCACCGCCTCTAGGGTAACAGCCATTCTCCTCCACAAGCACTTTCTAGTGCAGGTAACTGCAGCACATCACGATAGCCTAGGTAGATAAACTATGGTGGAGGGACGAATGAGCAATAAATACTGGACCTTTGCATCTGTCTACCCCCGCCGTCGCCCTGGTGGGAGGTACACTTCAGGCACTCACGCTAGTGCTGCTGCTGTCCCCCCCTGAGAGAGCGGTGGCGTGGGACACTTCAATGCAGTCATGAACCCTACTACGGACACAAACAGTGCTCACCCTTGCACCCTGAGTACATGGGCTACTTCTATAGCCCTTACTGATATATGGCGACTATTCCACCCTGACACCACAGAATATACGTTTTACTCACACCCACACAGTTCCTCCTCCAAAATTGATTACTTTTTACTGCCCTCAGCAGACAGCACCAAGGTGGTGCAAGTAAAACCCTTCCACGGGGGTTGACAGACCACGCACTCCTGTACTCACGCTAAGACTACCTACGTCTTGGCAGCCAGTACCCTGGTGCTTAAATGCCTGGTGGCTGTGGGACCCCAGCTTTACCGACTTCCTCAGACAGTATATTACTGGCTATACTGAACTCAATGAGGGTTTAGTAGACTCCAAGGCAATACTCTGGGAGGTGCGGAAGATGGTTCTAAGAGGGCAGGTGATCTCATACCAAACCACAGCTAAGCAACAGAAATACCAAGACTTCACTAAGCTTGAGATGGCAATACTTTGGGCGGAGGAAGAGAGTGCCGACCCCAGGGTAGAGCAGGCACAGCACAACATAGAACTGCTGAGACTATCGCTCCAGCAAAAGCTGATGGACTCTGCAGCCTTTTCCCATCTAGTAACTCAATATATTATATATGAAATGGGGAATAAGGCGGGTAAGCTCCATTACTGGCTGGCACACAGAGAGCTGGAGCACCATATAGTCCCCTGCATAATCGCACAGAGCGGTGATCTCTTTACGGACTCTGCTCAGATTGCCAGTGAATTTGCATTGTTCTATGGGTACCTTTAAGCTGAACAAATGGTGCCCCCAAATTAACGCGACAACCCTATTGTTAATGCCTCTTAACCCATGGACTATCCAGGCACTGGAAGAGCCATTCACAGAGGACAAGATCAGAGCGGCAATCCAATCACTTCCTGTTGGAAAAACGCCCAGCCCCATTGGATTCACGCTTGTCACATATGACTCCACTCTTGCTGGGCATGTATGCCAAGGCCTTTGCTTTGGGTGAACTACCACATGATCTCCGGGGTGCCACCTTATTGGTGATCCTGCACCCAACCTCTGCACGTCCTACAGGCCCATCTCCCCTATCAACCTGGAGTTGAATATAATGGCTAAAATACTGGCAAACAGGCTGCTGCCTATAATCAGAATGATAGTGCACCTAGGCCAAAATGGATTCATGCCACAACGTGGCACCCAACACTGTCTGTGGCACTTCATACAGCAATAGCTATGTCCACCAGGGAACGAGACCGCAGGGCCCTGTTTTCCCTGCACTTCAGGAAGGCCTTCAATTCAGTTTGGTGGGAGTTCCTATTCCGAGTACTGGACTGAATGAACTTCGGCATGCCCTTTAGGCGTGGCATAGCAACATTACACTCTAAGCCATGGGCGAGAGTTTGGGTTAATGGAGACTTGTCCCCTGCATTCGACATTAAACACAGAACGTGGCAGGGTTGTCCCCTTTCCCCCCTCCTATTCGCCCTTATTATAGAACCTCTAGCCGATTGGATTTGGCGAGACACCTAGCTGGGGAGATTCTGTTGGCCCGGGGCCTAGAAGATAGAATTTCGCTATATACCACCGATGCCCTTGTCTCTATGAGCAACCCAATACCTTCCTCCCCTACCTGATGCGTATGCTCCAACTCTATGTGGAGGCATCCGGCCTCATAGTGAACTATGTCCAAGTTCACGTGCATACCCTTAACCGGACCGCTGGATGACATATAACACACTACCACTCCCCAGTGGGCTGACCAACCTTTAGGTACCTGGGTGTGTATTTCACGCCCACCGGTCAAGATGCATGGGACATGAATATCGTACCTTTGTTCTTCCACGGGAAATGGGACATGAATATTTGGGATAACTTACCACTAAATATAGCGGGCCAAGGGGCCTTATTCAAGATGATCTCCCCACCTTCTATGCTCTACACTCTACAAAACTACCCATACGCTGTACCCCCCACGTTCTTCACAACCCTACAGGCAGCTAAAGTGAAATTCCTATGGAAAGGGGGTCAGCCACTAATCTCATTCCGCAAATGCGTGCTGGGACCCTATGATGGGGGGCTGGGCATTGCAGGCCTGCAATTATATCTCTGGGCCAGTCAAATTCTCCTTATCAATGATAGGATGTTAGCTGACCGAGGGGACTCTGCAATAGCAGTAGAACTCCATATCCTGGAGCGATACGACGAGATGACGCTTTTATACGGACAATCTGACCACACTGACCTCCCGCCGCGACTGCGACTTCCTAAGCCTGTTGGCACCAGGCACTGAGGTGGATCAAATGGCATGGAGTGCTGACAGGGGAAACCCCTTTGTGCACTGGAACATGGCTACACCATACATCAACTCTAAAAGGCTTTTGGCCCTGGGACATCATTGGCATCTCCAAATTAAGGGACATATAGGAGAGTAACGCAATATGTACATTTCAGCACCTCCAAAATACCTACAACATGCATAGAACACAATTCTATTGCTGCTTACAATTACGCCATGCCCTTGACCAGCAATGTGACATCCTGCAGGTCGTCCCAGACTACAATCCCCTAGAGGCCCATGTCATGATGCATCCCCTGGGGAAGAAGGGGATCTTGATTATTTACAGAACACTAGTAAATAACACCCGAACCCCCTGACAGCATTGAGAGAGTGATAGGGGGTGCTGTGGGTATCCTGGAGGAAGAGGACTGGGAAGAGGCAAGGATGCCACCACCCCCGGATCACAACTGTCTCCATGAGATTACGGCTGATCCAATTTAAATACGTGCACCGGCTATATTACAGCCCACCACGATTGAGCAAAATGAGGCATGGCCTAGACCCACACTGCCACCGCTGTAAGGCGGCACTGGGGACTTTCTTCCACACAGTCTGTGAATGCCCTGTGATACAAAAGTGCTGGTCCAAGGTGTGCCACATACTATCCGCGGTAGTAGAACACCCTGTCACACCAGAGTCTAAAATGATGCTGCTTGGGCTAATGGGCGAGTGAGGGGGGGCAGTAGAAGCAATAGACTCCTGGTGGCCTCTAGCCTCCTGCTTGCCAAGAGAGACATAGCCCGCCACTGGAGGGCTGAGCTAGCCCCCCTCCATTAGGGCGTAGAACAAAGCCATGGACTACTGCAGTAGGGCAGAGGAATATGTTTATAAATCTAGAGGCTGTCCCAGAAACATAGTAAGGTCTGGGAGCATGGACATCCTATTCCACGAACACTGATATGTAACCACACAGTACAGTGTCTTTTGTATTCTGTAAGTACTTGCCAAGAGGGAGGCATGAGCTTGGGTGCGGCAAGAATGATATGACTTGTTTGCCTATTGTGAACATTAGCCATGTTGCAAAGTCAATAAAAAGTACTGGGAAAAAAAGAAATAGAATGTTGCAAGTGTATTGAGGATTTCTCTGAGAAGCAGGAGAATCCGCCCCTTCTTAAGTGTAACCAGAAGGTGTGCATATCTGAGGTACGCATTATATTATTTGATTATAGTATGAGCTAAAATAGAAAGGAGCTCGTTTGTGACCAAACTGGGCCATCTTTGACTTATGTAAGAAGCTCCTTTTAAATCTCATAACTAGAGTCACCACTTCACTTCAGGTCATTAAGGACTCTTTCTCCAGTTCTGAACTTTTCATCTACAAATCATTGATTTGAGATGTGTCTACTGAGTTCAATTGAAGAAAAACAAGACTATAACACCCAGAGTGCATTAAGCTATCATACAAAGGTGCAGGACTGGAAACTGTCATATAATGAGCTGGAAGTAGATTGCACCTTACTTATAACTCTCATCAAGTCCTCCCCAAAGATCACACTGATTCTCAACAACCGGTAAACAGGTCTCAGCAAGGTAGCTACCCTCTGTTAGAAGTGAGGTGGGCTCAAGTGACTTTTTAATGTCCAATTTGGATATGTCGTATCACTGAACTTTAGCCCTTGAGTAGCTTACTCATGAACCCAGTTCTGCAAACTCAGAAAGGAAGAATGAGGATTTGTATTTTCCATATCTTGTGCGGTCCTGAACATCCCAGCATCCCTAAGTGCCAGCCACAACATCAATTTACGAATTGTAGAACCCAGACTTTGCCTCAAAAACAATCAATCTATACTTTCCTTAAAGATAATACAACTTCATTTGCGCTTCAATGATGGACATTTAGCCTAGGTTTTTGGCAATCTCCAAACCTGTGATTTCATAAATTTGAGGTCCTCAAACAGTCAACTGTTACTGATCTTTTTCTGGTTTCCTATTCGACATTTTATGAATTTATGGGGGACAAAACTATGTTTGTTGACTATTTTAAGACAGTATCCTAAGAGATGTTATTTCCGGTAAATCCTCCCTAATACCATAGCTTAATTCTACATTTAGGTGTGTTTTCCTGCTATAAAGAAACTACAGTTACAATTTGAGAGTGGAATAACTTTGTATGCATAACCGTAACTTCTCTCATTTTGAAAGGTTTTGGAAGTTCTTTGTATTTTTAACCTTTGTTACCCCTGCTTTTCGCTAATACACTGATCACTGCTAGGCTGGACAGCGCATTACACTTTTTGTTTTTTGTGTATGCCTTAATCATATTTGGATTAACACTGTTCATTTACTTTTTATTTTTTAACAGGATAATGTAGGAAAGTAGGATCTGCTTCTTATGGTTACCCCCACTTTTTGCTTGATGCTTCACTGCTTTTAACTAGTCTGACTGGGATCCTGCTAATCAGGACCCCAGTCTATCTGCTTTCTCCCTTAAATTGTCATGCCTATACTTAAGTACACTCCAGATTGGATACTGGGGTACCCTTATCAGTCCCTAGTATATGGTACCCATGTACCCAGGGCATAGGTACCCCAGAGGCCTCCCATGGGCTGAAGCATGTATTATGCCACCCATGAGAGGCCATGCAAAATGGAACTCCAGGTCTGCTACAGCAGCCTGTGTAAGATGGTGCTTGCACCACTTACTTTAGATATAGGTTCACTATATCTATAGGTCACTACACTTAAAACTTATAAGTCACCCTTATAGCAGGCCTTAACAATCCTGAAGGCAGGGTGCTGGGTTTTTAGTGAGAGGGTGTCTCTGCATGAGCAGAGCCCCTCTGCAGCCTTCGGAGACCATTCTCCCGGGTTTTCTGTGACTCAGCCGGACATACAGGTAGAGGTGCATTATAACCTCACGGTAAATGCTATCTCGAAAACGGCTGCATAGAAACATATCGTGTTTAGTATCAAACACCTTGGAATCATACCTCCGAGTTATGATTCCACCCTTCAGAAGCGAGCTTCGTGGGGTCACTGGTCTATCCGGTGCCAGCCTTCTCGACCCGGTCAGCACAAAATGGATGCTGCCGACCAGAGACACACTTCTGCCCTCCTGCTGCTGAGCCGAGCTCGAGCAGGGGAAGGCAGCACAATAGGCATCCTGTCACAGGGAGGTGTGACCTTCTCCCAGATAAGATTTAGTGTATTGGGGCTGGGTGGGTGCACTCTGAGAGTGCCTGAAAGTCTGCACCCGGGGCACATTTGGTGTCCCTGTGCATAGTCCAGCTCAAACCAGTTCTGGGAGCCATTGGCTCCTGCTCTGGCGCGAAACTGGACAAAGGACATGGGTGTAACCACCCCTCTGTCCTGACCCTCCCCTAGGAGGGTCCCCCAAATCTGTCCAACCCTCTCCCGTGGGTACATAAGGGCTTACCTGGCTGTAAGACTTTAGATTTTATGTGGACAAGATTCTACAAGAAGAAACCACTGACCTTCGACCGTCTGGACACTCTGGACTTCGCTGGACTTCGACTGGGCCCGACTTCGTCTTCCTCTCCGTCCAAAGCTTTGTCTGTGCCCTTGCTCCATACAGGCTCCGTGCAGAACCTGTGGTGCACTAAGGACAACTGAAGAATCTCCCTTGGAATGAAGGAGTCACTCCCCTGCCCTAGCAGGCACCTTAACGCAACTGACCGGTCTGCTGCTCCTGAGCTCCTGCGGACTCCAAAGATTTCAGCAACACAGGAGGTGGGTTTCTGAAGGTCCCTGAGGTTGATCTGCCCTCTCAGCAAGTTTGAGGCCAGTATCCCTTGTGGAGACTGCATAACCCGAACCCCTGTGCACCATGTCCATTTGCAGTTGCATATGCTTGTTGGCGAACTCCGAGGTTGGGCATTGGACTCCGTGTAGTCCTGACCCTGAGCAGTATTTGCACCAAAGAACTGAGGCCTCCTCACACCGAGTGCTCCGTGGGCTGGTACTTTGCAATCTTGCCCGAGGTCCCCTCGCGACTCCTAGTCCTTCGGCCTGTGGGTCCCTCAGAGGGTCATCTTGATTTCTGTTGGGCTTTCCTGGTTGCTTCAGACGTGCCCTGACTCTCCATTGCTTGGTGAGTCCCCTGGACCTTGCTGGTCCACACTGTAACCTGCTTGACCTTCCTTCGTGGGTTGCTTTTGCCAAGGCTTGTTGGTGCTCCCGACATCGGTGGGCATTCGTCTACCGAGCCCCTGGTCACTCTGAAGTGACCCAGACTCTGTCCCCTCTGCTTTCAGGTTCCTTCCTTCCCGAATCCAGGCTTGGATTCCACCGGACCCTTATCACCTTCACAGCAGCAGTACTTCTTCACAGCCCTCCATTGAGAACGATGGCAGTTTCCGACGCCACTTCAGACCTATACACCCGGCTCCTCTGGGATAGGTAACTCGGGTACTATGGTATCCATGGGTGGGGTGGCTCTTCAAACTCTTAAGTTCCAAAGGGTTCGCTCGAAGTCCTCCTAGAAGGGTCCTTAAACTTTAAAAGTGTAACCGTGACTTCCCCATAGAATTGTACGGAGTCCGCGGTTGCATTCTCACACTGCACCCGTCCTCCGTGGGGTCCCTATCTACTCACCTTGGGTGGTTCCTTGGGGTCCCAGCGATTCTACGTGCTCTAGACCTTGTCTTGGTCCCAGTCATGACTGTTATACCACTATCTTAGTATATGGTTTGGTCTCCTCCTGGAGCCCACTCTGTATTGTGCTACTTAAACTGTTCTATTGATCTCGTATTGTGTGCTTTGTGCTCTATCCTCGTGTAGAGGATAGTAGATGGTGTTATATTAATAAATACATATTTTTATATAACTACTGTGTGGTTCTCTTTTCATTTAGTCAATATAGGAGGTGATATTCTGGTAAAACAAGCTGCTTTACATTCCTTCAAGATTAAGCCTGAAGGCTGCTCTCCACAGCTACCACTAGGATAGCTTTCTAAAGGTTATCTTTGACCTCATACATAATAAGGGTCGTTTGGACTGGTGCAAGGTGCCCACTTTAATTAGTGGACAGCATATACCAGGCCAACTTCTCACATTGGTGTGCAGCGGTTGAGATTCAAGCCTGCATTGTTTTACCAGATAAATCTCTTTGTATTGATTAACTGAAAACCACTAAAGTATTAGGCACATATAATACTTAAGGTTAGAATAAGTAAGTTCTACTGAACTTGGGGTTGGGTAAGTTAAGGGTCTAGCACACCCTTTCTCCAACCTAAGAGAGTTTAGTTCCCACTAGGATAGGTAGGTGCATACACCACACCACACTAGTTATGTCTTCTAAAGGAGAAGCCAGTGGCTCTCTGCCTTCTAGGTACAATGGTCTCACATTTCAGGATTTGAAAGCCATGTGTGCTTCTAGGAAGCTGAAGACAGGGAGAAATGCCAACACCCAACGTCTCATTGAGGTGTTACTCTTAGATGATCTTAGAAAGACCCCAGGGTCAGATGAGGTAGAAAGAGTGGGTGGGGCAGGGAATGAAGACAGGTCAGGAGGTGACACATTTTATGACCTAGACTCAAACCCTGGCCAGGAGGATCTAAATTATTCCAACCTGGACAATTTAGATCTTCAGGAAGAGGATGGAGAAGGCCCCAGTGGCCCTCTCTTTACTCCTCCTGGAAGAGTGCAGAGTTTACCCAGGAGATCTAGATCTCCCTCTGCAGAATCTGACCATTCAGGACAGTCTATAGGGACCTCCATATCTCATATGAGAGATAACTCTTATGTAAGACAGTGCCAATTTCTAGAGCTTGAGAAAGTCAAGCTTAGGCTCAGGCAAGAGCAATTGGCCCTAGATAAGGAATCCTTAGAACTCCAGAAGGCTAGAAAGAAATTGGGACTAGAGTCCCATGGTGGCAGCAACAGTGTCCCTAGGATTAAGGAGTATACGTATGGCCATAGGAACCTGAGCAAGATAGTCCCTCCCTACCATGGTGGGGATGACATCCACAAATGGATAACTGCTTTAGAGAGGGCCTGTAAAGTACAGAGGGCCCCTCAAGAGAAGTGGGCAGCTATCTTGTGGCTCTCCTTTGCTGACAAAGGAAGAGATAAGCTCCTCACTGTTAGAGAAGAGGATGCTGACAACTATTCAGTCCTGAAGAGTGCTCTCATTGATGGGTTTGGCTTAACCACTGAACAGTACAGGATTAAGTTCAGAAACACCCAGAAGACACAGACTCAGGACGGGTGGACTTTGTAGATTGTGCTACTAAGGCTCTAGAAGGCTGGTTACTTGGCAGCAAAGTGAATGATTTCAAGGGATTGTACAATTTGATTATGAGGGAGCAGATCCTTAATAATTGCCAAAATCAGTTGTTGCATACCTGGTTGACTCTGATCTGACTTCTCCCCACGAATTGGGAAAGAAGGCAGATAGATGGGTAAGAACCAGGGTGAAGCAGAAAACCCAGACCACAGGTGGTGACCAGAAGAAGCAAGATGCTAAACCTGCAGATAAGGGTGGGGAGAAGGGTAAAGACCAGAAGTCTTCATCAGGGCCCCAAAAACCTGCATCTGGGGGGGAGTTACAATCTAACAAAGGTAAAGGCAAAAAGAAACCTTGGTGCTTCCTGTGTAAGGAGAAAACCCATTGGACAAGAGATGCCATTTGTTCAAGGGCCAAGGATCCTCCAACCACCACCACTGCCCCTAAGGCAACTGTTGTTCCCCCTAGTTCAGCTCAAAGTGGAGGTACAGGGAACAAGGGTATAGTAGGGTGAACCCTGGGATTTGAGGTGGGTTCTGGCCTAGTCAGAACTCCAGCTCAGGCTGTTCTTGTCTGTGATGGAGGCATAGATATTGCCTCCTTATTTGTGAGCCCCAGTAATCTGGGCAAATACAGACAACAGCCTTTAATCAATGGTAAGGAGGCCATGGCATATAGGGACACAGGAGCAAGTGTCACAATGGTGACAAAAGATCTTGTGGACCCTAACCAGACTATACTTGGTGAGATGTACCAAGTGACCAATGCTAACAATGTCAGGACAGACCATTCCTTGGCAGTTGTTAATTTCAGCTGGGGAGGGGTAACTGGCCCTAAGAAGCTTGTGGTTAGCTCAGACCTCCCTGTGGAATGCTTGTTGGGCAATGATTTGGAAACTTCAGCCTGGGCTGAAGTAGAACTCAGGACACATGCAGCAATGTTGGGCATCTCTGCAGATGTGTTTGCTGTGACTAGGTCACAGGCCAAACTGTCTTCAACTGAACAGGCCCTGGATACTGGAAAAATGGACCAGGTGCCTTCCAAGAGAAGGAGCAGTAGGGGTAAGGCAGTGTCTTCCCCCCAGACTCAGAGTGAGGATCAGTCTCCTGAGGGAGACGACCCCAGTCCTTGTGAAGGAACTGTCTCAGAGGAACTTGAACCTGATCAGGTTGAGTTCTTGGGGACAGGGGGCCCTTCCAGGGCAGAACTGAGTCAGGAGCAGCACAGCTGCCCCTCTCTTGAACCCCTCAGACAGCAAGCTGCTGCTGAGGCTGCTGGGAGTACCAGTGGGTCCCACAGGATCTACTGAGATGAAGGACTCCTCTACTCAGTGGGTAGAGACACCAAGCCTGGTGCTACCAGGAGGTTGGTCATACCTCTGAAGTTCAGGGGCTTCCTACTGACACTGGCACATGATATCCCTTTAGCAGGACACTTAGGTCAAAGTAAGACTTGGGACAGGCTTGTCCCTCACTTTCACTGGCCTCATTTGTCAGAGGACACAAAGGAGTTTTGTCGCTCCTGTACCACCTGTCAAGCCAGTGGTAAGGCTGGTGGTACCACAAAGGCCCCCCTGATAACACTACCTGTGGTGGGGGTTCCCTTTGAGAGGGTTTGGATTGACATAATTGGTCCTATGGATCCTCCAACTGCATCTGGGCACAGATATATTCTAGTGGTGGTGGACCATGCCACTAGGTACCCAGAAGCAATACCCCTTAGAACCACCACAGCTCCTGTGGTGGCCAGGGCCCTCCTGGGAATTTTTTCCAGAGTGGGTTTCCCTAAGGAGGTCTTAACTGACAGAGGTGCAAACTTCATGTCTAGTTATATCACTGCTATGTGGAAGGAGTGTGGAGTAAATTACAAATTTACCACACCCTATCACCCTCAATGCAATGGGTTAGTTGAAAGGTTCACCAAAACCCTGAAGGGCATGATCATGGGCCTCCCAGAAAAGCTTAGGCGGAAATGGGATGTCCTGTTGCCCTGCCTTCTCTTTGCCTACAGAGAGGTTCCTCAGAAGGGGGTTGGCTACAGCCCTTTTGAACTTCTGTTTGGACATCCAGTTAGGGGTCCCTTGTGTTTAGTGAAGGAGGGATGGGAGTTACCTCTCAAACCACCTAAACAAGACATAGTGGACTATGTACTTGGTCTCCGCTCCAGGATGGCTGAGTGTATGAAGAAGGCAAGTAAAAACCTTGAGGCTAACCAAGAATTACAGAAAGCTTTGCATGACCAAAAGGCTGTGCTGACCGTCTACCAGCCAGGACAGAAGGTATAGGTGTTTGAGCCTGTGGCCCCAGCAGCCCTCCAGGACAAATGGAGTGGACCCCATACCATTCTTGACCAAAAGGGAGAAGTAATCTACCTGGTGGACCTTGGTACTCACAGGAGCCCCCACAGGGTGCTCCATGTGAACAGGCTCAAGCCATATGTTGACAGGGCAGACATGGGCTTGCTCATGGCTACTGATGAGGGACAGGAGGAAGAGAGTGACCCACTCCCTGACCTCCTCTCACAGAACCCTGATGATGGCTCAGTTGATGGTGTAGCCTTGGCAGGCAGCCTCACTGAGCAGCAACAGACTGATTGCAGGAAGGCCCTCAATCAGTACAGGCATATGTTTTCCCTGACTCCTAGTCAGAGCACTTGGTGTACCCATGAAGTGGACACAGGTGAAAGTCTACCTGTTAAAAATAAGATTTACAGGCAACCTGACCATGTCAGGGACGGCATCAGGACTGAGGTCCAAAAGATGCTGGAATTGGGAGTCATTGAACCCTCAGATAGCCCTTGGGCTAGTCCAGTAGTCCTGGTACCCAAGCCTCATACCCAGGGTGGTAAAAGAGAAATGAGGTTTTGTGTAGACTACAGGGGGCTCAATGCAGTCACTAGGACTGATGCTCACCCTATTCCTAGGGCAGATGAACTTATTGATACCTTGGCCTCAGCCAAGTTCTTGAGTACATTTGATCTCACTGCTGGATATTGGAAAATCAGACTAGCTGAGGATGCCAAACCAAAAACAGCTTTTCAACCCCTAGTGGGCACAATCAATTTATTGTGATGCCCTTTGGCTTGAAGAATGCGCCTGTCACATTTCAAAGGTTGGTGAATAAAGTTCTCACAGGCCTGGAAGACTATAGTGCAGCTTATCTTGATGATATTGCTGTCTTTAGTTCCACCTGGGAGGATCACCTGGTCCACCTAAGAAATGTTCTAGAGGCCCTGCAAAAAGCAGGCCTCACTATCAAGGCCACCAAGTGCCAGATAGGGCAGAGTAAGGTTGTATACCTGGGCCACCTTGTGGGTGGAGGCCAGGTTCAACCATTGCAGAGCAAAATCCAGACAATCATGGACTTGGTTGCTCCAACTACCCAGACTCAGGTCAGAGCTTTCTTGGGCCTGACTGGGTACTACAGGAGGTTTGTTAAGGGATATGGATCCATAGTGACCCCCTTGAATGATTTGACCTCTAAAAAAATGCCTAAAAAAGTTCAGTGTGCAGTTAGCTGTCAGAAGGCATTTGATGACCTGAAGCAGGCCATGTGCACTGCTCCCATTCTGCAAAGTCCTGACTATTCCAAACAATTCATTGTTCAAACTGATGCATCTGAGTTGGGGGTAGGGGCTGTGTTATCACAACTGAATGAAGAGGGTCAGAATCAGCCAGCAGCTTTTATAAGCAGAAGGCTGACCCCCAGAGAGAAACGTTGGTCAGCTATTGAGAGGGAAGCCTTTGCTGTGGTTTGGGCTCTGAAGAAGCTGAGGCCATACTTGTTTGGCACTCACTTCATTGTTCAGGCAGACCATAAGCCCCTCTTGTGGCTAAAACAGATGAAGGGTGAAAACCCCAAACTTTTGAGGTGGTCCATTTCCCTACAGGGGATGGACTATACAGTGGAACATAGACCTGGGAGTAACCATGCCAATGCAGCTGGACTCTCCAGATATTTCCACTTAGAAAATGAAGGCTCAACTGGTCAAGGTTAGTCTCATGTCCTTTCGTTTGGAGGGGGGGGGGTTGTGTAGGAAAGTAGGATCTGCTTCTTATGGTTACCCCCACTTTTTGCTTGATGCTTCACTGCTTTTGACTAGTCTGACTGGGATCCTGCTAATCAGGACCCCAGTCTATCTGCTTTTTCCCTTAAATTGTCATGCCTGTACTTAAGTACACTCCAGATTGGATACTGGGGTACCCTTATCAGTCCCTAGTATATGGTACCCATGTACCTAGGGCATAGGTACCCCAGAGGCCTCCCATGGGCTGAAGCATGTATTATGCCACCCATGAGAGGCCATGCAAAATGGAACTCCAGGTCTGCTACAGCAGCCTGTGTACGATGGTGCTTGCACCACTTACTTTAGATATAGGTTCACTATATCTATTGGTCACTACACTTAAAACTTATAAGTCACCCCTATAGCAGGCCGTAACAATCCTGAAGGCAGGGTGCTGGGTTTTTAGTGAGAGGGTGTCCCTGCATGAGCAGAGCCCCTCTGCAGCCTTTGGAGACCATTCTCCCGAGTTGTCTGTGACTCAGCCAGACATATAGGTAGAGGTGCATTATAGCCTCGCGGTAAATGCTATCTCGAAAACGGCTGCATAGAAACATATCGTGTTTGGTATCAAACACCTTGGACTCATACCTCCACACCGGTAACCGGTGTGGGAGGTATGATTCCACCTTTCAGAAGCGAGCTTCGTGGGGTCACTGGTCTATCCGGTGCCAGCCTTCTTGACCCGGTCAGCACAAAATGGATGCTGCCGACCAGAGACACACTTCTGCCCTCCTGCTGCTGAGCCGAGCTCGAGCAGGGGAAGGTAGCAGAATAGGCATCCTGTCACAGGGAGGTGTGACCACCTCCCAGACAGGATTTAGTGTATTGGGGCTGGGTGGGTGCACTCTGAGAGTGCCTGAAAGTCTGCAACCGGGGCACATTTGGTGTCCCTGTGCATAGTCCAGCTCAAACCAGTTCTGGGAGCCATTGGTTCCTGCTCTGATGCGAAACTGGACAAAGGACTTGGGTGTAACCACCCCTCTGTCCTGACCCTCCCCTAGGAGGGTCCCCAAACCTGTCCAACCCTCTCCCGTGGGTACATAAGGGCTTACCTGGCTGTAAGACTTTAGATTTTACGTGGACAAGATTCTACAAGAAGAAACTACTGACCTTCGACCGCCTGGACACTCTGGACTTCGCTGGATTTTGACTGGGCCCCGACTTCGTCTCCCTCTCCGTCCAAAGCTTTGTCTGTGCCCTTGCTCCATACAGGCTCTGTGCAGGACCTGTGGTGCACTAAGGACAACAGAAGAATCTCCCTTGGAGTGAAGGAGTTACTCCCCTGCCCTAGCAGGCACCTTAACGCAACTGACTGGTCTGATGCTCCTGAGCTCCTGCGGACTCCAAAGATTTCAGCAACACAGGAGGTGGGTTTCTGAAGGTCCCTGAGGTCGATCTGCCCTCTCAGCATGTTTGAGGCCAGTATCCCTCGTGGGGACTGCATAACCCGAAGCCCTGTGCACCGCGTCCATTTGCAGTTGCATATGCTTGTTGGCGATCTCCGAGCTTGTGCATTGGACTCCGTGTAGTCCTGACCCTGAGCAGTATTTGCACCAAAGAACTCCGGCCTCCTCACACCGAGTGCTCCGTGTGCTGGTACTTTGCAATCTTGCCCGAGGTCCCCTCACAACTCCTGGTCCTTCGGCCTGTGGGTCCCTCAGAGGGTCATCTTGATTTCTGTTGGGCTTTCCTGGTTGCTCCAGACGTGCCCTGATTCCCCATTACTTGGTGAGTCCCCTGGACCTTGTGTCTTGTGGATTGTTACCTGCCTTGTTATGTTGGCCTAGGCCTGGCTGCCATGCTGCTTTTCTTTGCGCACGTTACACTGAGCCGGGCCTTCCTCGCCCTTTGCTCGTGCCAAGTTCTTTTGCACTGTCTGCATCTTCTGTTGTTCACCTTTTTGGGCTCAGTCTGCACAAACATGTACAAGGTCGCATAACAATGTATTTTGGTTCTTCCTGATATGGCCAGTCTCGCGCACCCAGACATAACATTATGTGCAATTGCCATGAAGAATTTGATGTGCTTTTAATGCTGTGGTTTACTAGCGCTTAACACACTTGGAGAAATCCCTTTCAGTGAGAAGAGCTATGATGTCCTGCTGATGTAATTCTGCATCTAGAGACTGAGGTATGGGGGTTCGCTAGTCAAAGCCCAGAGGTCTTCTATTACTATAATAAACTATCTTACTGCAAGGGGAGGGTGGTAATGTTATTTATACGTTTATCCACTGAGCTCTGAGATGCTTTCCCCGTTTGTATTCTATGGAATTGTAACCATGCTGCTTATATTAGTCATATGCATTATGCTATTAGTACTGACACGTGTACTGTACATTAGAGCACGTAAGTTGGAATAAACATTTTAACCTATCCAGTGTCTCTTCCTACGCACCTTGTGGACAAGTACGAGTGAGTGGCGAAAGAGTGTTCTTGCTTCAGTGAGTCCTGAGATAAAGATACCGTGTTCTGGGTTGTCCAAACATTAGTACTTGGGTGCTAATGGGATGCTAAGCTAGTTGGGTTGGGGTTTTTGGGTGCTACGGTATATGGTGGCAAACCACTGTATTCCGGGGTCCCATTTTCCTGTGCATAGCTCTGTGTATGTGCAGAAACCTTATGACATGGCGCGACCACCGTGGGGCAGCTTATCTGCGAGACGCTTGAGTAGTACTTGTGCTTGTCCACAAACCCCTCGCGTACGCTTCCGGAGGCGTATGTGACGGTGATACCTCCTATATTGAATGTTTTATAGGTTCTTTCAAGCTTGATATTATTAAAAAAGGTTAGTTAATAGACCCATTTTTGTGCTCCCTGTTAGGTTGTCGAATATAATTGTTTAGTCATGGCTGGTGTGGCGATAGCTGCACATAGTCGAGGAGCACTCCGAGACCACTTAGCTGTGTATGGAGTGCCCGATACTGGGGTCGAGTTGGTCTTTGTGGTTCAAGCCGATCCGGCTTATCACTTTGAAGTGTTTTACACTTGGATCACTTTTGAAGCGGTGGATGCAGGTGATAAGCTGTTTCATGAATATAAGCCCACCGCTGTTCCTGCTGCCTATCGACCCTATACTGCTCTTGAAGTACCTCTCACGGCTTGGCAGCACCGTGTTTGGTTTAATGGCGCCCTACCACAACCAACTACCGCAGTTCGTTTAGGCCCCTTGTCAATTCAGGGGGCCACTTGGCCTGTATTGGCCGGGTATACCCCGCATCCAAATTATCTGGCATTACCGATTGCGGATCTGCGCACTATGCATACCGAACTGGTGCGAGTGCATCGAGCCTTAGTGACATACGTTACAGGTAGCCTCCATGGAGCTGCTCCTGTAGTCGCAGGCCAACCAGCTATTGCAGCTGGAGTGACTATAAGTCCTGTCATGGTAAATTCTGTGATGGGCAAACGTCCACAAAATAAGGACGACTATCCTTACTGGCTTGCAGAAAAGTTCGATCAGATAGAAGCAGTGTTTCCCCATACATCCCCAGTAGATAAACACCGCATCCTCACGATAAGTTTGCCAAAAGACATAATCCCCGATTTGACATCATGTGAAAACTGGGGTAAGGTATTCGCAGCAGTTTATTCAAAATGTTTTGGAACTCCTTCCATGACGGTTCTACCCTCTGTAATTAAAAAAGTACAGGATGAACATGGCCCTGAAGCGGCTGTGGAATTAGGGATGAGACTAGTGGGAGTGTTTGATGTAGTAGCTGAGCTGATCCTTGGAAATGTCAAGGGCGATGCTATGAACTTTCAAGTAGCGAATGCTTTGGCTTTGGTCCCAGAGTTGGACAGGCCTCGCGAATTACCGAAAATAATAGCCCGGGCTTATAAAACAATTGGAAGAAATAGCCTAGGCAACAAGCCTTTTGTAAAAATGCAAACTCAATCGCAATCACAAGTTATACAAACAAAAAGTGCATCTGAGAAAGATGATAAACCAGTCTTCACTAAAAAGAGTTGGAGACAGAAAAAGCAGGGTAAGCAACAAAAGAAGCCGGGGTCGAGAGGCGCTTCCCCAGTTTCGGTTTCTTCTGAACGTACTTATGATTTACGTGATAGGTCAAGGATTAAATCACCAGAAAGGTTTCAGAGCTCTGATACGCGTTCTCCTCGTTCTTCACAGGCCCAGACGTCGTCACAGGCTGGTGGAGGAGGACGGCAAGATAGAGGAAGGGGCCGAGAGGCTCCCCAGGAGCGAGACCAACCTCGACAACAAGTCAGAGGGAAAGCAGAAGACTTTCATCTTCCTCGACCGCAATTTCAGAAGAAAAAGTTGCCGCTGTCACAGCGAAATATGCCTCAGACCGTGAGAACGAGACTCCAGAATTGGACGTGGGCAGTGACCCTCCTAGACAGCGCCGCGGAAGTTACCATAGTGCGGGAGGCGCTACGTCCTCATATGGAGGCGACAGCAACTGAAACATTCGTTACTGTAGAGACAGCTGACACGAGAGTGGCACCCCCTGACAGACTATATAATCTAGTCATACAAATTGAAGGTGACATACCGCGTGAAATAAAAGGGATTTTTTGGGAAAATCTAACCTCTTCATATGACATTTTGTTAGCAGAGGTGGATTGGCCACCCCCATTCGTTTTAGCTGCACATAAAGGAGAGGAGGTAATCCTTCCAAGCTTTTCAAGGCATGTCCCAAAAGACAAAGCTGAAGCACTTGCAGCTGAGTGGGCTGTGTACCTGGCACCAGCGTTATACCGCAACCATGTGGGATGGGATGAAGAATCACCTCCTCATGCAATACCTTTGCGGTCACTACCGCAGCCACAACCCCAATATCCCATCAAACGGCAGGCAAAAGGCCCCGTCTCCGAAATTCTGACACAGTTGGAATATCAGGGAGTAATTGAACCATGCGTATCACCTATGAACAATCCCCTTTTCGTGGTTTCTAAACCCGATGGATCGTACCGCTTAGTTTTGGATTACCGGCATTTAAATACTCATTGTCGGAACTTTGCGGTGCAAAATACACACAGTTCTGCGCTTGTAGACAGTCTTGTTCGTAAAAAATACAAAACGACACTTGACCTTTCAAACGGTTTCTACACGCACAACCTAGCCCCGGAGAGTGGTCAATGGACCGCATTCACATCCGGTGGTAAATTATTCCAGTTCCGGCGATTACCCATGGGCTATAAAAATAGTCCGGGTATATTCGCCGCCCGTGTTGTTTCTTTGTTAAATGACATTGATCAAGACGCATGTTCGTACGTTGATGACATCTATCTGACAGACGACGAGTTATATCAGCATCTGTCCCGTGTGGACCGCATTATTCTTGAATTTGCGGAGCAGGGTTACAAATTTAACTTTGCTAAGTCACACATTGCTGAATTTACCGTTCTGTTCTTGGGCTATGAGCTCAATAACGAAGGTAAGGGCTTAGCCCCCATTTCTTGGAAAAATGTGCACATTTGTGCCCCCCAAATACTCTGAAGAAGCTTCAGTCTTTGCTGGGTTTCCTGAACTTCGGGCGTACTTACATTCCCGAATATGCCCAGCGTATCAAGCCTTTGTATGCTTTGATACAACCTACTTATTCAAGGTCTTGCTGGCTGCCTGAGCATACCTCAATTCTGCAGTCTTTGCAGACAGACCTTTTGGAGTCTAAATATCTTTTGACTCGTGATAACCACACAAACCTGGTGATTAGAATAATTCCGGGGCGGTGGGATTCACCTATTTAACCTTTAATGAAGGTGATACAGTACCTATCGCATACAAGTCACATCTGTACACTTCCGCTGAATTGCGCTTTACATCTGTTGAAAAAGTTCTGACTGCAGTGCAAATGGCGATTCTAAAAGAACGCGCACTGGCACAGGGTAAGCGGATTCTGGTGGTAACACCCTGTCCTGCCCTGGAGGCAGTAACAAAGGCAAGTGTACCGAACTCAAAAGCAATGCATCCCCGTTGGATACAATGGGCTACATCTTTGACGTCTTCGGACGTCACTTTTGTTTTTGATTCTTCTCTTCAGACTCAGGAGTTTTTGCAGTATGAATTCGTTCATCCTCCTCCTTTGTTTTTACTACCGCTTGAGGATTACAAATGTGTGATCTACACCGATGGTTCGGCGCAACCGGCCACTGGGTCCAAGCACGCTTATTCAGCTGCATGTGCTATTGTTGCGGGTTCCTTTGTGAATGGAACGTTCAAATCCTCTGTAGTGCACACTCGCACACTTGGAGATAGTACCGCACAATTGGCCGAGCTGCATGCATTGCTACTTGCACTTGAGTTCGCTTCACAGGATGAGACCACTCTTATTGTATGTGATTCTTTTTACTGTGTACAATCTTACAATGACAATCTGTTTTTCTGGTCGAAAACGACTACAAGGACGCAAAAGGGAGCACAATTAAGCATAAAATGCTTTGGGTTCGAGTGGCAGAATTGCAACAACGTCTGCCCCTCACACAGGTGGTTCACACCTTAGGCCATCAGCGGGTGGGCGCACACGCTATTGGTAACGATCTGGCAGATGAAGCTGCCCGTTCAGCAGTAGTCACGTGTTCAGTAGCAGCGGTTACCAGGTCCATGTCTAAAATAGACCCTGTTATTCTAGCAGCTATTGCTGCAACCAAGGAAGGTGATAATTACCCTACAGGTTTCCCTTCCAAGTATTCTTACAAATTAAGTCCCGATCAGGTTCCTTATGTAACTATACCTGACGTTGGAGATCGGCTGATCCCCAACGCGGACCGCAGGAGTGCCTTGATATTAGCTGCACACGAAGGCATGGCTTCGGCACATGCAGGTGTGTCAGCTACGGTTTCCATCTTGCAGCAGCGTTATTGGTGGCGTGGGTTATATAAAGACACCCGTGCTTTTGTGCTTTCTTGCGACGTTTGTCAACAGATTAAGCCTTCCACGGTAACACGTCCACCACAAACACCGCTCTGCATTGCTAACAGACCCTTTGGGTGTGTTTACTTGGATCACTGCGGTCCATTCTCATCAGACACTGCTTATAAATACATCTTAGTGGCAGTGGACTCGTGCACACGGTTTCTCTGGGTCTGGCCACAACGGAGTGCTGACGCCCGAAATGTGATCAGGGATTTGCGTGTCTTTGTGGGAATTTTCGCATGCGGCACCTTCCATTCGGACCAAGGTCCAGCGTTTGCCTCTAGGGCTTACAAGGATGCAATGGCTTCGCTTGGGGTGCGGGTGAAATTTTCGTCTCCGTATAGGCCTGAGGGCAACTCTATCGTTGAACGAATGAACCGTGACTTAAAGCAATCCTTAACAGCTAGGGTTTTAGGTACTGGCAGGAACTGGCTGGCCCATTTGTATACCGTTCAGCGTGCACTTAATAATCTCCCTAGAAGACCTCTGGGTGGGCGGACCCCATACGAAATGCTCTTTGGCATAAGAATGTTTGTGCCTGACCTTGAGGGTCCAGACATCGCGGCGCAATCCGCCAAGTTTGATGTAGATAACCATTCTGCTATGTTACAGGACTTACAAGAAGCCCGAGACAAACTTGCAACTACACATTTGCCTTCAGCCACAGATCCTGCGTTGCAGATTCCGGTAGCCGGCTGGCTTCCGAAAGTTGGAGAACTGGTTCGAGAGAAGGTTGAAAACAAAAAAGAATTTGGCCCCTCTTTTCGTGCACCGGTTCCAGTTCTTGGCCTGAAGGGAACACGTACAGTCATTTTACCACCGCTTCCTGGTCGCAAAGAGAACAGATACATCTCAGTTGAAAATGTCAAGCTACAGCGCCTGGCCGATCCTGAATAGTGTCACACCAGCGGTCTCTTGTCCTGCCATTTATCGGACATATGTTCATAGTCCATCTGCACGAACGATCGCTGATGCTGTAATTGAGATGGTTGATTTGCCTGAAACTACGATTGATCCCCAACTCTCCACCAATATCGACGAGGACGAGTATACTTATCCTGCATCAGAATCGGTGGCACATCAACCAACAACGCCACTAAGCCCGACTCGTTATTCCTTTGATTCGGATTCCATATCTTCAAAAGTTCCATCCAAGTTCAGTATTTTTATATCCTGGTTTAGAGACAATTTTTTGATTCCCCCTGGACATACATCTGGTTGGTACTTTTCTTGATATTTTTGTTCATGTCCATTGGCTTTGTCACAGTGTTTTTTCTACTAATCAATGGTCACTATTTACCTGAACGCTCTGCTGTAGACTATGTTTCTGGAACTTTGGCTCCTCATTCCTCGTCTCACATCATGAAGCGTGACCACACATTTGTGAACATTTCAGCCTTCCCAGTTGCTGATGGCATCGTATGGGATGCAGTGAACTATCAAATCCATGGTCCGACGGAAATTATTAATGTACCTAATGTCCTTCGTGTTTCAATGGGTGATGTAGTACAAAATAATATTCATTCTGATGATTGGGATGTGCATGCCGTTGAAGCATTGTTTGCCGATTTAAAATATTATGCATCTTTTAATGCTGAAGATTTATATATGAATTCTGCTAATTATGCCGATTTGTATTGTTACCAACATTGGGGTAATCATTTTCTCCATAAGCCCAGTGCCCTGCGTGGTTCTGTTAACTATACCCAATGGGAACATTGTCCAAACCCCTTGCCAGGTAGCTCACAGACTCTTCGAAATAAGTTTACCTATTTTACTGATTTTAATCGGTCGAACCCTGCATCCTATTATTTTAGACTTAATACCACATCAACTCAGAAAATTATGTTAACACACACCAAATTGCTTTATTCGGGTTCCTTTATAAGTGCCCTAGCTGTGGGTGGTTATGAGTACTGGGATAATACAGTGGATTTAAAATCTATTTGGGGCTCCAAGCCATGGCAGGTACAGGGAACCGAGGCGTTGCATCGTGCTTGCCTCATCCCTACCCAAATTATGTTCCTAAATGCTTCCATCTATCAGACTACATGTTGGGGCTTAGCAACCACTAAACAATTGAATACGCCCTCAATTCCATCCCTGTCGAGTTTTCCCAATGATAGCTCACGTTTTAATCTGTCCCTGACGACCCTACAGGCTCTATTACAGAATAATTCATTTAATGTTTCTGAGCTAGTTCAGTCACCCTGGTTGGTATGGCCTACATCATCAAATGCATGTCAAATGCGTTTTCACGACTCAGGAGCTAGCTACACACAGAATAGGCCTGATCCGAGGTTTACTGATGCCCGTACTGTCACTACATACTCTGTTGGTAAATTATGCAAACAATGGCTGCAACATTCGTCCCTTGATTCTGTTAAACAACATTTGTCCCTCCTTACAGGCAATATTGATCTGTCCGACTTTGTTTTGGGACCTCGTGGTCCCCGACCTAAGAGATTCATTTATGAAACGTATAATGAACTCTGGAAGCTATCACAAATGGAAGCTGCTTCCCGTCTTCGGGAAATAGATCAAGCAAATATGGAAAAGGTGCTTGCTGTTGTTGACAATAGTATTAATACCCTGTCTTCTCGCATTTACACTTTAGAGAATATTGTGTCCTCTGTTGTCGATATTGTACAAGATGATGTTTCTGTGTTATATCATGGTCAGAATCAATTGCGCTCAGTTATGCAGTTTGCATGGACTTTACAGACGCTTAAGTTAGGTAAAGTGCCTTGGCATTTTTTGAACACCTCTGCCTTATTTCTACCTTTTAACTTAACTGACAAACAGCAATTTATGTCCATGAAGGATGCAACTTACACTCTATTACATATCGAAAAGGTGGATCCTTTGCCGTTCTCTGTTGCAGAACTCGATTCTGCTGTATGGCTAGTCCATGGGGTTATAGCTTTACCATTTTCCCTGTTTGAATTTGACTCGTGCATGAAACATTATCCTGTGGGCCGTTACCGGCCATTGGGCAGTGCTTTCCTGCATGAACTCTGGTCCTTGCCTTTCATGTATAAATGCCTTCGGGACGGCAAGGAAGTCTTTCTCACGGGGAGTACTGCGACTCGACTATAGGTCATTCGCTTATTTGTAAACACATTAAATTGCATGGCTCATGTAGCGTTTCCTCTCCTAATCTTGCTTGTGTGCTGAAAGGTATTCCTGCTCCTGTTATTTCTCCTACTTTCACTCTCCTTTCCAATGGTAGTTATTTACTTTTAAATAACGAAAACTGTTGTGGCCTGCAGGCTGGCATTCCTTACATTGTAACAGTTTCACACAGGGTTGTCTGCTGCAAAAATGTGCTTTTTCCTCCCCCTCATGGCAAGGTTGATATCTCTATTTGGCCTTCCATCCCTACCATGGAAGCAGATTTCAATAGACTGAGCAGAATAAAGGCACTATTATTAAACGAGGAAGTTATGCTCACGTCCGCCCGGGAGACATTCATTCTCCAGGTGGCGAGTACCCACAGTGAAATACAGGCCCTTTTAAACACTAATCTCCCCCAACATTTTGGGGAGTTAATACATCGTATTTTTAACGCATCTAACACTGAAGGCCTAGTACACTTTTTTAAGGTCGTTGGGTCGGGCTTGGTGTCCTCCTTCCAAACTATTTTTGGTGTCATCCCGGCTTTCATACATTCTATATTTTCCAGTGTCTTTGGCGGTTTCCCATTGATCCTCGCTTTAGCGGCTGGTGTCTTGCTCTTAATTTGCTTTCTGCGCAATGGCTGCTCCCCGATGGGACCTGCTCGATCCAGAACGCCTCCAGCTGCTCCGTGAGCGCCTTTTGGCCGGTTTTGGCGTCTTGCCATTGGCGACACTGAGTGTGTCATATACTCTTTCATTTCGCTTTGCGTATTTCACTTGCGTGCAACCTGTGATGACTTGTATCCGCTGTCCTTTCACCTGGACTCTGGATTATTGCCTCTCCAATTCGTCATTGTCTGTTCCGGATTTTGTTCAGTTGATGGGTCCCTTAGAGGCCCATGAGCAGGACTGTTCCGTCGCTGGCTGTATGGCGCGTGCGGCTGCACTGGGGATTTTGGCGCAATGGGATATCTGGGCGGCTGCCCAGGATCTCCTACAACGAAGCTGTTTCAATTATCACGCAAGCTGTCCCGCATTGCTTCTGGATGCTCCCTTTGCTGAGGAGCATTCCTGCTCTTTTGAACTCATGGATTGGATGGCATCTATGTTTTTTGACGATTCCAATGATGAACTCTTGGAGGGTATGGCTTTCTTCTGCACTTTCACTTTCATGGATTGACCTGCCCTTCGCCGTTTGGGCGCTCCCTGTGCTCCGACGGCTATTTCTCTCCTCTGCTGGGCCTCTGTCCTGGCCGCCGGACTGTCCAGGGGAGGGTGTCTTGTGGATTGTTACCTGCCTTGTTATGTTGGCCTAGGCCTGGCTGCCATGCTGCTTTTCTTTGCGCACGTTACACTGAGCCGGGCCTTCCTCGCCCTTTGCTCGTGCCAAGTTCTTTTGCACTGTCTGCATCTTCTGTTGTTCACCTTTTTGGGCTCAGTCTGCACAAACATGTACAAGGTCGCATAACAATGTATTTTGGTTCTTCCTGATATGGCCAGTCTCGCGCACCCAGACATAACATTATGTGCAATTGCCATGAAGAATTTGATGTGCTTTTAATGCTGTGGTTTACTAGCGCTTAACACACTTGGAGAAATCCCTTTCAGTGAGAAGAGCTATGATGTCCTGCTGATGTAATTCTGCATCTAGAGACTGAGGTATGGGGGTTCGCTAGTCAAAGCCCAGAGGTCTTCTATTACTATAATAAACTATCTTACTGCAAGGGAGGGTGGTAATGTTATTTATACGTTTATCCACTGAGCTCTGAGATGCTTTCCCCGTTTGTATTCTATGGAATTGTAACCATGCTGCTTATATTAGTCATATGCATTATGCTATTAGTACTGACACGTGTACTGTACATTAGAGCACGTAAGTTGGAATAAACATTTTAACCTATCCAGTGTCTCTTCCTACGCACCTTGTGGACAAGTACGAGTGAGTGGCGAAAGAGTGTTCTTGCTTCAGTGAGTCCTGAGATAAAGATACCGTGTTCTGGGTTGTCCAAACATTAGTACTTGGGTGCTAATGGGATGCTAAGCTAGTTGGGTTGGGGTTTTTGGGTGCTACGGTATATGGTGGCAAACCACTGTATTCCGGGGTCCCATTTTCCTGTGCATAGCTCTGTGTATGTGCAGAAACCTTATGACACTTGCTGGTCCACACTGTAACCTGCTTGACCTTCCTTCGTGGGTTGCTTTTGCCAAGGCTTGTTGGTGATCCCGCCGGACACCGACCCCTCAGCACTCGACATCCTTTGTGGGACTGCTCACCTCCGGCTCCTGGTCATCCTCGACGTCTCCTGGTCCTCGTGGCTGCAGAGTCAAGCATCCCTTCTTCGCACCTGAAGCACCGACATCGGTGGGCATTCGTCTACCGAGCCCCTGGTCACTCTGAAGTGACCCAGATTCTATCCCCTCTGCTTTCAGGTTCCTTCCTTCCCGAATCCAGGCTTGGATTCCACCGGACCCTTTTCACCTTCACGGCAGCAGTACTTCTTCACAGCCCTCCATTGAGAACGACGGCAGTTTCCGACGCCACTTCAGACCTATGCACCCGGCTCCTCTGGGATAGGTAACTCGGGTACTACGGTATCCACGGGTGGGGTGGCTCTTCAAACTCTTAAGTTCCAAAGGGTTCGCTCGAAGTCCTCCTAGAAGGGTCCTTAAACTTTAAAAGTGTAACCGCGTCTTCCCCATAGAATTGTACGGAGTCCGCGGTCGTGTTGTTCTCACACTGCACCCGTCCTCTGTGGGGTCCCTATCTACTCACCTTGGGTGGTTCCTTGGGGTCCCAGCGATTCTACGTGCTCTAGACCTTGTCTTGGTCCCAGTCGTGACTGTTATACCACTATTTTAGTATATGGTTTGGTCTCCCCCTGGAGCCCACTGTGTATTGTGCTACTTACAACTGTTCTATTGATCTCGTATTGTGTGCTTTGTGTTCTATCCTCGTGTAGAGGATAGTAGAGAGTGTTACATTAATAAATACATATTTTTATATAACTACTGTGTGGTTCTCCTTTCATTTAGTCAATATAGGAGGTGATATTCTGGTAACACAAGCTGCTTTACATTCCTTCAAGATTAAGCCTGAAGGCTGCTCTCCACAGCTACCACTAGGATAGCTTTCTAAAGGTTATCTTTGACCTCATACATCATAAGGGTCATTTGGACTGGTGCAAGGTGCTCACTTTAATTAGTGGACAGCATATACCAGGCTAACTTCTCACAGATAACACATACCAACATCTACATCCATTGCTCATCGAAAAGACAAAACTGATATTCATCCTTAAACACCCACTTCCATTCCATTCTTCCTGTTGGTTGGTTTGCATTATCCAAATTAAAATAAACTGAAGGCTGTTAGCCAATATCCTTGGCCTGTTTGGTATTTTTGACATTGTTTCCAAATAACAGGCGTATTAAATAGATGGAAAAGATGCCCCACTTTTCAATAGTCTATGGACCATATTGGTTTATAATTTAACAAATCTCGAGGAAGCATGGCAATTTTTCTCAATTCACACAAGGTCTTTCTTTCATTTCAGAGAAGACTTATATGTAACTAAATGGTCCAACCAGGTTCCACCGATTTTGTTATTTACTCAATTAGAAAGTGAGCACTTCATTTGTTCGCCACACAGTAGTCCCACCAATCACATATTAAAAGTGGGTCAAGCTTAGTTCATCTAGATTTCATTATCTAAAAAAGAGAAAGGCAAAACCATTGTGGTCCATAGATATCCCCACCCAGCACTATATGTTATATGTTGACAGGAAATGAAATGAAATGAAAAAGGCATTTATTAAGCGCGTAGCTGCCCGAGGGCATCCCAGCGCTGATAGCAGTCAAACCGAGAATACCGCTGCGCTGCTAGGGGAAGAGCCAAGTTTTGAACGATTTCCGAAAGGCCAAGTAGCTGGACTCCTTTCGTAGGAGGAGGGGGAGAGTATTCTGCAACTTGGCGGCATTATAGGAGAATAGATGACCCCCACTTCTAGCCTTATTAATCCTGGGGACGACGGCAAGGTGCAGATCGTCTGAGCACAAACGTCTACAGGTGCAAATGTAGACGTCTACAATGATGCAAATGATTATGCAAATTAAAGTTACAGAATTATTCCTTTTGGGAAAACTTGAAGGGCCCAATTCGTAAAAAGAGATGGACAACCACAGGTGGAGATTTACGCCTGTGCTTGTCCTAGACTTTTTGATGTTAGGAAATTTACATAATCGAAAAATAAAATCTGGAATCAATCCCATGACTCCCGTAGTTGTCTGGTTATAAGCATTACTGTTTACCAGCACCTGGAGGACAAGCAACCGATTGTAGATTAAGAAGCACAGTGCATTTGCACTCTAGATATACCTGTTTTTCTGTCACTAGGAAAACCATTTTCCCTTTGAAGAAGCCTCTTCCTTTACACCCCCACACTACCTTTGAATTTATGCGTGTCCTTGCCCTTTCCCATTCAGCCAAGACACTTAGGGGCATATGTACAAGAATTGCCGATAACTATCGCTAACGCTAGTTAGCGGCAGTTTTTCTATCGCTGTGTACCGCGGAAAACTATCGCCTTGTTAGCGACGTATGTACAAGACGTCGCTACATGGCGATAGCTTCAGGGATCAGCGGTGAAAACTGCCGCTAACATTAGCGTGATGGCGATAGGAATTCCGGCGTTAGCGGGCGAAAACCAACGAAAGGCCCATTAGCGGCAAAAAACGCACGTTAGTCAGCCCAACGTGAGTTTTTTTTGCCTCTAATGGAAAAAATAGCCTATCAGTCGACCTCCAATAGAAAATAGGCAAAAAAAACAATGAAATGCAGAATGGAGCAGCCAGGGCCAAGTGCAGCACACATCAACAACCCCCTCAAGCCACCCAACATCCAGGATGACCAGGATGAGAGCCTGGATGCCTCGCTGGACCTGCGCCTGTAGCCTGGATGCGTCGCTGGACCTGCATCTGGAGCCTGGATGCCTCGCTGGACCTGCGTCTGGAGCCTGGATTCCTCGCTTGACCTATGCCTGGAGCCTGGATGCGTTGCTGGACCTGCGTCTGGAGCCTGGAGTGGGAGTCGGAGGAGCTGTGGAGTCGATGAGCCGTGGCGGTAGACATTGAGGCGCGGCGATCGCCCGTACCTGGTGGTGAAGTCTGGTCGGTCACATGGAGACACGTTGCTGACCTGTGTGAGAAGACTGCCTTGCGCCCCTTGGAGCTGTGAATGGTAGAGGCGCTCCTGCGCACCAACGTAGGGAGGTCTGCATCGCATACTACGATCCACCACTACACCGGGGTGCACAGAGAGGATTACCAACGGTGGGCGGCACCTCTCTGCATCACAGGCCGGATGAGGTTGCGCTGGCCGGACGCTGTGGAGGGTGAGGCCCCTGAGCTGCGCCAAACTTGTGTTGTGGTAGCGCTGCAAGTTCACGCCTAAGGGGGCCCTGCTGCATCAACTGCATCGGGAGGTTCACCAGTGGACTTGGCGGCGACTGCTGTACCCACGCTTGTGAAATCCCACCTGGCTGAGGCTACTGCTGGGTGAGTCACAGATTTGGAGAGAGTTTAGCGGATTGCGCCACGGTGTCAATGTTCAGGTAAGGAGAAGGTGGGCACGTAGCGGAGGAGGCCCGGGGGTTGAGTCGCCCAGGCCTAGCACCAGTAGATGACGCACCCCCAGTGTCGGCTCATCCGCTATGGCGGAAGAGCGTCACCCCACTGCTTCCAAGCAGTGCAAGAAGAGGAACAATCATCACATGCTGATAACTTCCTGATGTTATGGTGCCATGTTTCCGTTGTGGGCTGGAGGGTGGGTAGGGCTGCTCCACTCACGGAGCAGGGCAGGGGCGGAGTGGCATGCCCACTCAAGTGCGCAGTGACTGTTTGGTAGGCCTGCTCAGGCCGCACAAAGCAGTCATGTGCACTGTCCTGCTCGCAATGCAGGCTGTATTACAGCCTGCATGGAGAACATGCCCACACCTCCAGCCCCTGGCTGAACGCCTCGTCCCGGCACCAATGACCAATCCCAACGCCGCATTGCAGCGTTGTGATTGGCTTAGGGGAGGGAGCTTGGCTGCCTACTTCCTGTTCCTGGAAGCAGACTCAGGAGAGCAGGAGCAACGAAGACACGGGACCCGCCTCGAGGTAAGATTTCTCTCATGTAAATATTTACAACACCCACTCAAAAAAAAAACACACCCCACGTCCACGCCCCATCCAGTGTTCTTTCCGGTGTTTCCCACCTCCCAGCTGTCCAGTCCCCCCCGCAGCACTTCTCAATGGCGGCCGCTGTGCGGCCATGTGCAGCGGGCGTACCACTGGTGTGCCAAAGGTATATATGGAGTTACGACGCATACCATTATATCGCATTCCATTACAATGCATAGTAATACTAGGCATATTGCAACGGTAGGGAAGGTGTTGGATTGCGGAGATGTAAACATTACTATTCCCACTTCAGTGAGTGCAACCCTAAACTGACCCTTGCACCCCAAAGCAAAACCTGAACCCTAAAATTCATCATTGAGCCCCCAAAACACACCCTAAAAATCATATTTGACCCAAATGCACACCCCAATTTCCATATTTGACCCAAATGCACACCCCAATTTTCATATTTTACCCAAATGCACACCCCAATTCTCATATTTGACCCCAACTGCACACCCCAAATTTCAAATATTACCCCATAATACACCCCACATTTCATCTCCGACACCCGAAACCCATACCCACCCTACAAATTAAAAATACCCCATTACTGACCTCACAATGCGTTGAAATGGAATGCGATGTAAAGGCACATGCATTGTTGGATTTGCATTGTAAAGGCATTACGATGTAATGCCTGCATTGTAATGGACGTCTCCCGTGCCAAAGGCAAGCCATAGGCAAGCCCGTCTGCGTCCGTCTGCCCCTGGACCGCGCTCAGCACCAAGGACCCTTCCTCTCGGACACTGCACCCCTACGGCGCCATCACCCTCCTCGCCATCAACCCTGGACGCCACATCGCCCACCAGGACCAACATCTGCTCCGGACCGGATATCGCCATCGCCATCACTGACTGCTACTAAATCACCCGCAAGGACCACCCCGACCGTCCAGGAGGAGGCATTGCCATCACCTACAGAGGCACACTCCGACTGACCACGCACTCTAATGACCCAACGGTGACCATGGAACACCTTCACTTCCAGATCAGGACCAACCCCAACCCCATCCTCCTCGGCACCCTCATCTGCAGGCCCCCCGGGCCATGGACACCCATTCTCAAATACCATTGTAGACCTCATTGCACACCAGGCTCTCCCATCCATCGACGACATCCTACTCGGCGAACTGAAGTTCCACCTGGACAACCCCAGTGACCAGAACACCAACCCCTCCTGGGGTAGCTCCCCAACATCAGACTCAAGCAGCTAGTCAACGCAGCAAGCCACATAGCAGGACACACGGTCGAGCACGTCTCCTCCGCCAGCGGGACCTTCAACTACAGCCACACCACCAGACTCTCCTGGACCGACCATCATTGTATACATCACGTCTTCACCATGCCCACCGTACACAACCGTCATCATCTCCCCCCTCGCAGCTGGATCAAGGCCACCGAAGTACGTCTTGTCAACTCCCTCAGCACCACCACTCCGCCAACGCTTACAGACGATGACACCGCAGCGCGCAACCGCCACCGATAGATCTCAAACTGCGCCGACACCCGGGCACCCCTCAAGAACGGCACTGCATCAGTACCTTACGCCTGCATGATGGCAGGACATAAGGGTGACGCAGTGCCACAGGGATAGGCTGGCCCAATGCATTGCTGGAGTTGCGTCATAGTTGTGACACGACTGCAGCAATGCGTGACGATAGCGCAGACAGATACGTCAGGATTCCAGACGTATATGTCATTACTTGCGTCATGGAGCGCTGTCCAGTGAATACAGCGCATCCGTGGTGTCGCAAGAAGGGGGTAGTAAAAAGTGTTGCAACGCTGTCTTGTCGCAGCGTTGCAACACTTTTCATGAGTGAGGCCCAGGAATGCGCACTATCTTATTGATGGTGCGCAGTCCTGCCCTGTAGTTTTGTCGCAGGGCAGCACAGCAACATTGCTTGCAGCGCCGTCCAGCAACAAAACCTGCTGAAATGAGGCCCCAAGTGTTATCTCCATTTTTAAGACCACCTATTTTCTGGTCTTAAAAAACTGCCTCTAACTGCAGTTAGAGGCAGTTTTTTTGGTCCTCCAAACTTAAAGAATCCCCTTGTAAATATCGCGTAGTGGGGTCAGCAGCCGTTTTTGCACGGGAACGCCTCCCTTGCATGTCATTATCGCTAACAGAAGTGGCGATCTTTATAATGGACGTTTTCGCCGGAAAACTGCCGCTAACAGAGGTTAGCGACAGCTTGTACATATGGTGATAAAAATATCGCTGCAAAACCGGCGGAAACGTGCCGCTAACGCGGCGTTAACTCCTTGTACATATGCCCCTTTCATCAGGTAGTTTGTTTATGTACATTTAGGATTTTTTCCGGAGTGAAAAACGTTTGTGAATCCCACAAACCTCTAACCTGGTTGAAGTTTCATGTATTCACTCGTTCTTCCCGACTCTTCATCTTCTCTTTTCGCCTTCCCTTTCCTGTACTTACTCAAACCAAAAGAAGTTCACTGCTTATCACTTATATTTCGTGATGAGTGAAATCTTGATTCCATTCTTAAGGATTTTAATTTAGAGGCGGGTCCCAACTTTTTTTTTCACAGAAAGCAAAAGCAGCAGTATCAAACCATGCAAGCATGCGATTTTAATCCACGAATATAGACAGCACTGAATATTTTGACCTGCGTTCCCATGTAAGCAAGTCTAATGTTGCTCTATCCAGGCAGCTGTTTAAGTCAGTACTTCTCTAGACACAGCAAAAGCCACAGCAGCCAATGCCATTTCCAGATGTTGCAGAAGGCTGCAGCAGCAGAAGCCTGATCTGGGTCCAGGAGCAATTTGTTACATCTTCTACTTTTGAGGCATTCGTATATGGTACTTTACAGGAAATTATTTCAGTTACAACACTCTACCTGCAAGTACAAGATTAACCCGCTCAAAAAAGAAGTCACGTTTTTTTTCTCACAGTAACTATTGAGCACTGCTCTGGACCACAGGCCATATGGAAGGGTTAGATGTGCTAAGTTCATGACTATGGCTGAAAGGAAAGCAAACCACAGCTTCCAGGCAACCCTCAAAACAGAAACACAGCCCAGTGTCCTCCCAAGCAGATCAACTACCAAACAATATCCAAGTCCCACAGTTATAATAGAGCAAACCTTTGTGCAAAGATATCACAATTTCGGGCACAAAGAAATCTTATACAACGGTCTGACAAGCTCACTGGCTTTGCAGAGGTTAAAGAAATATCAAAGTTTTATTGCTCTATACCCACGCCCCCGAAGCACCTCCACACGGCCATTCACAGACAGATAAACCAAAGTCTCACTAAAAGACTCCCGTTTGGTAACCTGGAAGAACTCAAGGCTGGACCTTACAAGAGGTGTTGCAGCATAAGAGAAACAACATACACAATTCACAAAAACTCAAAAAATAAAGAATCGTATGTCCCAGCAAAAGAAATCACAACAAAAATAATAACATTGCCTGGTAGAAATCAAGGCAATTTTACCCCAACCAAAATAAGAAAGTGGTAACTGTTCAACAAGTCCTATAACAAGTTATTGCAGAGCTCCAATAATGTCTGTGCAGGAACAATAAAGGGGCATATTAGCAAGACCCACTTTAAAATTATCGCCGTTTTAGCGGCAGGAAACTGCCGCTAAAACGGCGATAATAAGCTTGCTAATATGCGTTATGGAATTCCAATAGAAGCCCAGGTTAGATGTCCTGCACTCTAACCTGGACGTCTGTTGGAATTCTATAACGCATATTAGCAAGCCCATTATCGCCGTTTTAGCGGCAGTTTCCTGCCGCTATAACGGCGATAGTTTTAAAGTGGGTCTTGACAATATGCCCCAAAGTTCATAAACTGCGGATGTAAGGACTGGGATGCAGTTCTTATGAAGATGAGATTGGAGAAGACCTAGCAAGCATGAGGCAGAGATTGAGATGGGTGACCAAATTGCCTTACAGCTTAGAAGTTTTATTGGTGCACAGTTCTTTCGACCATGAGATAACAGGCAGCGTCTAATGATGTCTCAAATTTCTAGATCAACTTGCATGCGGTGCTGTAGGTCTGCCCACTAAACTTTCTACAATGCCCAATATCAATTATTCAAGTGTTTGTAATAGGTGAATGCTGGTCCGGCCTCATGGAGGGTTTTTGTCATAAGTCAACAAAAGAGCAGACCGTCCTCTTTAGTACAATCATGGGACATCTGCTGAAGTGACTGTCTTTCAGCCTCTGTGGGTTTCGAGAAGAGATCTGATACCAATGTGCTATAGATGCCTGAGACCACTCCTTTATAGTTACCAGATTTCATGGTGTAGGACGGCGTGCATGATGTAGGCAGATCACAAGGAATGGCACCCAAATAACATTACATACAGTGCACCATCTGCCGAAAGTACCAGAACTTGGAGCTAGAAATGTAAAACTCAGAATTCAACAATCCCTCTTGTTACCTTGCAGAATTCTTTCAGTGCACACCAGTCCTTGGGTGCACCCCTAGAGGTACCAGTTCTCTTGGATTTTTTGCACACCAGTGCGAGGGTTCATCCCTTGAAGTACCAATTCTCTTGGACATTAACTTGACTTCACTACAGGTACCTTGCCCTCATTTCCCTTATCCACCACTTCCTCTTCACTTAATGTTGATCGTTTTGCCCCCTCATTCTCATTATTCTTATTCTGTCCCCTTTCACTCTCTCTGTGCAGCACCAACAGATTTCTCTGTAACCCGGTCCTGATAATGACCTGAATAGCATACAGGTTGAAACGCCGTCGACCATTCAGCACAATTTCTGGCGTTCATTGGTTCCTAAACTTGTTGTTAACTCTGTTTTTTCTTACTTTTTATGTTTTGCAACCATTCTTTGAGTCATACTTTTTGTGCCGTTTTCGCTGTTCCTTACACTTTTTCACGTGTCACTTACGCCGTTCACTTCCTGCACGAGCACTGGTGTGCACACTAATGTTTGGGTTACATCTACATACAATGTAAATAGTGCTGATACACCAATTGTATTTACAATTTTCTAAATATAGACTGCTCTATATATATATATTTTTTTAAATAACACATTTTATTAGGTTTTCCTGATACAGTCTGGGCCTTAGCCCTACATTTGCAATTAGACCATAACATAAGTCAGGAGCACCATAGCATTTAAACATATGCAGCACCTGCACAACTTGCAGGTAGATCAACATGAACATAGTGCAGACATTCCCAAATTCCAGTAAATATAGAGACTTTACATTGATATGAAAACAGACCATAACATATTGTAGTGTGTGTCGTTCAGTCGTCATTCGTGCGTGTGGCAATCCCTGTCAGGGGTCTAATGATGGAAGGGGAGGTAAGTCTATACCACGATACTCCGCCCAACGGGCCCATATTTTTCTATGCTTCTGAGGGCAGCCACGGGCCTGAAAACTGCAATCTCTGCCTCCATACAGCTGTCCATTTCTTTCCTCCATTTACCTATTGTCGGAGGAGACGTCCCCTTCCACAACTGGGCAATGTCACGTTTAGCAATAGAAAGGGCCAAGAATAATAGGTGCTGTTTGTACCTATTTCCGCCTCTCCCCTCAGTGCTATGAAGGAGGAAAAGTTTTGGGTCAAGCGGAAGATCCCACAATAGTATTTTACCCAGACATGACGAGACCTTTCGCCAAAATGGCTGCAGTACCGTGCAGCTCCAAACTGTATGTAGGAATGTCCCTTCTTCCCTCTCACACCGTAGGCACATAGGGGATTGGATAACTCCCATCTTCCAGAGTCTGGATCGTGTGTAATACACGCGGTGTATATACTTAAATTGTATGAGGCGGTAGCGTGAGGATACCGCTGCGCCCCGAGGGCTGGCTATGGCTTTGGCCCAGCCATCGTCTGTGAATACTGCCCTATATTTTTTATAAACCATTGATGTCTCCTGGTCCTTCTTTCTTTTTTTTTTTTTTTATAAATCTTTATTAGCTTTTTCACAGACATAGACAAATCAGATTGAACAAAACAAATTACGTAATTTTATCCAGAACCCTCCCGTCCTCCCCTACCCACCCCCCCTCCCCTGGCTGACCAGTACTAGTAGAACCAATTTCATTGTCAAATATCACAAAAGAAAATTACAAAAAGAAGCAAAGCAGGATATTCAAAGTTCATTATTCACAATTCAAATGGGTCCAATTCATTAGGGAGTCCAAATAGCTAATCCTTTAGCTTTTGCTTTACAACCTTTCTAGAGTATACGGCTCTTTCCGAGATCTATATATTGCTAGAAATCTTTCCAGCCAATGTTGGCACGATGGAGGGATAGGATCGAGCCAATGAGTAGCTAAACATAGTCTAAAAACTGTCAAAGCAATAAATAAAAAGGACTGGTTCTGACTTGAGAAAAGAGGACATCCCACCCCTAGTACAATCAATTGAGGTGAAAGATCAATTTCTCTACCCAACATAGTTGCCAAAATACTGCTAACACTTTGTTTCAAGGTATCTAAAACTGGACATGTGGCAAACATATGTACACTATCAGCTGCAGGAAACTGACACCAGGGGACATGATGAACCTGGTCCTCTACCCCATTTAGCAATCTTGGCAGGTGTAATATACCAAACTGAACCAAAGTTTTGAAGCATTGTAGTTGTAAATTAGCAGCAATAAAAGATGTCTGGGCCAAGTATAATGAGCCTTCTATCTTTCCGGGTTCAATCCCCAGCAAACTTTGCCAACGGTCTATATGCTTGGTCAAATCATCAGGTATTAAATCATTCAACATTTTATACAGTCCCCTAAAGTGCTTGAACCTTTAAATAGTTCATCCACCAACCTCACCTAGAAAAACCACACGCACCTCCCATCTTTTTGCTTATAAAATCTCTTATTTGGAGATATTTAAAGAACTGTTGATTGCCTAACTCAAACGTATCCCTATAACATCAAACAATAAAAACTCAGACTCATTTATAAGATCTCCAATTATCCTAACTCCTTTGTCATACCAATACCTCATATGACCATCATTAAAAATATTAGGAAAACAGTTATTCTATATATTGGTGTATAAGCATTAAAACGCCCAAGACCAAGTTTTTTCTAACCAAGGTCCAGACTTTAAAAGCACAGATTAAGGTTTTAAATTTAACCCTTTTGTAATAATTGAATTCTATATGCCGTAAAGGCACCCCTTAGCCTCAGTTCCTAAAATCAACTCAAATGTAGAAACCGAGGAGCCTAACCTCATTGTATCGTCCTTTTCATTTAACAATATCCCCATTTTCTGCAGCATTGCCGCCCAATGATATAGTTGAAGATTAGGTACTGCCCATCTCTAGGCAAAGTTAGCAGTTTAAGTGCTCTTCGAGGGCGACAATTAGCCCAAATAAATTTAGAAAAGAGTTGATTCATTGTAATAAACCAGGCATTGCATATGGTCAAGGGAATAGCCCTAAAGAAATATAAAATCTTTGGTAAAAAATCATTTTGATGGCATTGCACCTCCTACCATCGTAAGTTTAAGGTTTTCTAAACAGCTAAATTCAGTTTGAATTTAAAAATTAGGGAGTTTAAGTTGTTTTCACTGATTTTAGAAACATCTGCCATGATTTCTACACCCAGGTATACTGCTTTCTGAACCACTCGTGTATCATTTATCTGAAGGCCATTTCCAACCAGGATTTGAGTTTTATTTTGATTTAAGCGATAGCACGATAGTTTCCCAAAAATGTCTGCTTCATTCTCAATCTCACTTAAGGCGTTAATGGGGTTTGAGGTAGTTATTGCAAGATCGTCAGCGTAAGCCAATATTTTCGTAGTCCCCCCATTGCTCTGCACTCCTACAATCAGATTATTAGCTTCAATCCTCCTAACAAGCGGATCTATATAAAGTGTGAACAATAGAGGGGAGCAGGGACACCCCTGCCGGGTCCCTCTACTAATAAATATCAGGTCTGACATCTCCCCCATGATTGAAATTCGTGCTGTCGGATTTCTATACATTGATTTAATAGCCGTGATGAAGTTTTCTCCTAATCCTCTATTCTTTAAGGTTGCCCATAAAAAAGACCAGGAGACCCTATCGAAGGCTTTCTCCGCATCAAGCAGGATAAGCCCGATACGGTCCCCGGTGATACCTGCCGCATCAAAAAGAGCAATAACCCTCTGAATGTGGTCTATTGTACTACATCATGGTACAAAACCATGTTGGGTTGGGGAAACTAATTTCTTAATAAAAACCGCAAGGTGAGTAGCGAGTATTTTAGCAAATATTTTAACATCGCTATTTATTAAAGTAATAGGACGATAAGATCCCATTTCATTAGCAGGCTTGCCTTTTTTGGGAAAGATAACTATATTAGCTGTTCCCCAAGACCTCGGGGCACCATGCCCATTTTGGGCTTTCAAAAACACGTCCTTCATTATTTCTTGTAAGGAAGAAGCAAAAATTTTATAAAACTCTCCAGGTATAGCGTCTGGTCCTACTGCCTTTCCATTTACCAATGAGCAAATAGCACCGTGAATCTCTTCTATTGTTATTGGAGATTCTAAGGCCTCTCGCTCTTCTGGATTTAATTTCTCCGCTGGAGCTCCCGACAAATAGTTCTGCATTATTTCCTCATCATTGCAAATATCCTCGCTATAAAGTTTCTGATAAAAACGGTGAAAGGCAGCTCGAATTTCCCAAGGTTCTGTGACCGACCCTACCCCCGGATCTTCTATTACTAGTATACCTCCTTGGGTTGTCCGTTGTCTTGCCCGAATCGCCAACACATGACCCACTCTTTCACCACACTCATACAGTTTGGATCGCCACGTACAATATTTCCCTGCTGCTTTATTTGATGATAATTCTATGATTGAGGATTTAGCAATAGCAACCTTGGTTTGTGCCTGTTCTACTTCTCCATTGTTAGTGATAGCCTGTATCAATTGAGTTTCAGCTTCACTCAGCTTCCGATATTGTTCATGGAGATAGTTTTCTCATTTGCTTGTGCAGCCCAGCCATATCTCATTGTTTCCCCTCTGATCCCAGCTTTGAGTGCATCCCAGATTATCTCCACCTGCGAACTTTCTCTATTTTCTTCTAAAAATCTAGGAATCCATTCCCTCATATGTTGCACATAGTCCTCCTCGTGCAATAATGCTCTATTAAAGGTCCAACGAGAAATAGAGGGTTTTACTGTCTGTAGTAAGACCTCCAACACTAGTGGGTTGTGATCGGACATCACTCGAGGGAATTTAAATATGTTGGATTTTGTCAGTATCTCTTGGGACACAAAGAAATAATCAAGCCCAGCATGGGTCTGATGTGGAGCTGAAAAAAAGGTATATCCCGCATCCTGAGGTTTTAGTATGGACCATGCATCAGAGAGACCGTGGGTTTTACATAAATTAGAAAGCGCTTTAAAGACTTTGGGTTTCCGTCCAACATAGGGTCTACCACCTATTTTCCCAATTCGGTTATCTAAATTTAAATTAGCATCCCCACAAATAATCAGGGGTAAAGGCCAGCCCATTAGTTCAACATTCAACCACGCATATAAGATTGGATCGTCTAATATCGAACCATATAGAGAACATAAAGTAAAAGAGTAATCCTCAGAGTGACATTGAGTAATAACCCATCTTCCATTTTGATCTGATTTGGAACGCGGGAACCTGAGTCCTATTCCCTTCCTTGCCATAACTGCCACCCCTCTCGTACGTATCCCCTGCGTTGTAGTAGAAATCAGGCGATATCCTTCTAGTTCAGTAATCCCAAGTCTGCTGGCCTCTATATGGGTCTCTTGGAGACAGATTATATCTGCCTTCAAATATTTTATATCAACATTAATCCTTCGTTTTTTCAAGGTATTATTAAGACCACAGATGTTGACTGAGGCTATCCTTTGACATCATTTTAAGTATAAAACATACCCATTCTACTCTCCTTCCTGCTTTCCATTGATACAAATATATCTGACATATTTAATACAACCGACTGGATCAGCTTTCCCACCCGCCCCCATTACTGCCCTTTACCCCCTATCCCCAGGCAAAAAAGGTCTGCAGACCCTCGTGATGCCTCCTGCATGATGCTGCTCTCCGCGCCACCCATCCAGCTCCACAAACAAGAAATCCAAACTGAAAAAAAACCACAAAGAAAAGAAACCCCCCCCCCAAAAAAATAAGAACAGTTAAGCACTTTAAATAATTAGGCAACTAACTCCATCTAATTTTCCCAAAAAATAGTCTTTGTTCGGATCCAATGTCACACCACTATCCCTCAGGTCCCTTTGAACTCCTAGTTTCTGAAATATCCAGAAGGTAGTCTTGAGCTTGTACTTCGGATGTAAATATTCTGGTGGTACCCTTATAAATAATTTTAAGTCTCGCTGGGCTAAGTAAATAAGCCTCTGCTCCTATCTTTTGAAAAGGCTAAATTAATTGGCGAAGCCTCCACCTTCTTTCTACTGTAATGTGGCAGAAGTCAGGTCTCACAAAGAAGGAGAGGCCCTCTGCCGATCGCCGTGCCTCAGGTCTAGCTTTGTCAAACACTGCTTGACGCAAAAGAAAATTGCCAAAAAAAAATAAAATAGCTCTAGGTTTATCATTGGTATTATTACGATCATGTTTCTTTTTAAGCATGAGAGGAAGCGATGCACCCGTTGAATCTCCTTTTCCCAATCCCAATGCCCTAGCTCAGGAAAGCCCCTTTCAATAAACGCAACACAAAGCCTCTAATATCGTCCCCCTCCACATTTTCAGGAATACCAAGGAGTCTTAAATTATTGCGTCTCTGACGATTTTCAAAATCCTCAAGCTTCCACATAACGTCCATCATACGAGATTCGTTTGTGGAAGCTTGTCGGACTGAGTTCTCTACACCAGTCTCTAGTGCTACTACTCGTTCCTCCAAAGCGGTCGATTCTCTCCGTAATCTCAGCACAGGACTTGTTCACTTTTCGTATTGCTCCTTGAAGCTTCTTTGTTGCAAGGTGGACGCACGCTTATGTTCCTGTCTTGCTTCACCTTGCATCTGTTTAAGGGTTGTATATATTAGACTCATCGAGGGGGGGGACTCCACTGCATTTACCAGCTTGTCAGTTGACTTTACAGATCCGTTTCCAATGTCACCATCATAATGCCCACCGTCCTCACTCAGAAGTTGAGTGGTTGAATAGTCCCATTTTAACTGACTATGATCAGATCCTGATTGACCAATCTCTTGTGCTACTCCACCACTTCTTTTCTTTTTCTTACGTTTTGTTAGGGAAGGGAGTCGCTTTTGAGTACTGGGATTAGAAATAGAGCTATCGGAGTCCATGCCAGAATTGTCAAAGTCTGTTAGATCACTGGGATTAGACAGTTCTGAGTCTTCATTAAGAGAAAAAACTTTTCTCCATATTCCGGTGTTCTAGGACACTCCCCCAATGTATCAATAGGCTTAGAATTTTTATCTGGATTATCCTTTGTATATGTATTTTCTTTCACGCTGCTATCCTTATCAGTGACATTATCTGTTTCCTTGTTAATTAGGGCTTCATGACCCTTTGCATCCCCTTGTACTGAGCTGCAAGCCCTAGTATCCACCACACAGGCATCATCTGAATTAATATTCAAGTTATTACTCACAGTGTCCACCACTGAATCAGGGGTCGCCTTTTCCACCACCGCTATCAGCCCTTTAGACAAAACTGAAGATAGCTCCTTCTCTGCGTTCTTCGGCTTCTCCGCTAGTTTGCCAAGCCCAGAGAACATCCCTGGTATTACGCGTTGCCTTGCAGAGCCAGAGCCAGACGTTTCTGCTAGACGCTGTTCACACGCTTTGGTCTTTGATTTCTCCGCCTCACTGCTTCCTGCCGCGGGAGTAGCGTCCCCGGCTTTCCTCCCGCTCGATGCCTTCCATGAAGCCTGCGGACCCCGGTGTCCTCCTACTGCCTCCGCTGCACCACCGCCCGTGGCGCCCTTCTCATTACGTTCCCGCGGAGGTTTTTGCTGTTTTGGCTGCATGCTCCGGCCAAGGAGCCAAGATCGGCGTCTTCCTCCACAGCACTCAACAAACGCCTTCAGGACCGCCTTCAGCGCCAAACATACAAATGACCAAGTAAGTTGCGGAGAGATTTGGGTATAACTTTTCCCTAGACCTCGCCGTTTATTAACAGCTATGAATAGATTCATTTATCCGTCTAGAATGGGGGGGTTTTCATCCATTTGTGGAGCACTGGACGAGCGGTTTTCAGCAGAGCTCACACAGCCGCCATCTTGCCAGCCCCCTGGTCCTTCTTTCTGCTGTAATTGTTGTTTACACTTTACATAATTGCCTACAAATATCACCTGTTGAGACGTTGTTGTTTGTTAAACATTAACTACTCAGGTCTTAACTTGGTTTATGGGTTATCTCCTGTGGTTTTTTCCTGTTATTTATCAAAAAAAGCATTTGAAAGAGAGTCACCAGTCCCAGATGTTTTTTTTCTCAAACTAGTCTTCCTTACTCAGCTGTGTAAGGAAGGCAGGATACTTAGGAGATGAAGTTTGAGACATAAAAAATTCTGCTTGAAGTGACTAAATCGTGTACTGTTGCCAACAGATGTGGACCATAATACAGAAAAACACTTGCAGGCACCCTGCAGTGCCTCATCTATCAATTTGACATGACCACTCTAAGTAGAACAGAAAGGAGCATACGTTTGTGCGTTCCCCTTCAGCAACTAGTTTGAACATTTGTTTAGGTCTGGATCTTTGGACTGTGAAAGCACACGAAGTAATTTTGAATGCAACATTTTTCCCTTACGGAGTGTGCCTGGCTGCGTTTTGTACGGTCTCAATTATAAGCTGCATAATGCTGTCATATGAAATGGCTGCAGTGAGCCTTTTATGTGGTATATGTGTTAAGTTTCAGCTTTAAAGAGGTACGCTAGCCAGTACTGACACCTTGGAAAAGGCTTGAGCCAGTATGTGTCTTTTATTGTTTCGAATATGTGTATTGGGTTTTGATGGTGCCAAGAAAATTAGGTCAGGCTGACTTTAATGGAGCATGAACTGGTGAAAAATTGAGCTTTAGGAAGTTATTAGTATTTTTGACCAAATATTCCGGCCAACGGAAATGGGTTGCACATCTGTGTAATTCGCAGTTTCGACTGAAGTTATACTATACTCCTTTTCAATTACTGTGAGGTACACTGGAATTTTGCTGACGACCTGCTGATATTGCCCAAGAAACCTGTTGTCAGAGCGAAACACTTCACATATAAAGTTTATGTAAACAATATTTATTTACTTTCTTTGTTGCGTTTTCTAGTGTTTGTTTTTTTACATTTGTATACCTTGGTTTGAGTTCTTCTTTGGCATAGCGCAAGCAGTTCTTAACATTTAGGTTTTTGGGAAATTTTATCAACTCACACTTGGTGACCATCTATTTTGAGATCCATAAATAATCAGGTACTGTGCTTATATCTCATGCTCGATCAAGATGGCTGTCATTAAGAGTTGCTTCCTCTTGGGAGCCCACATCCCCAGGCACTCCCATAACCCCCGCACTTGCCCACTCTCCACTTCCGTACATCGTACTCCTACTCGTGAATAAGCCAACATACCATCTTGTCTTGTGGTGGTCCATTGTTGGCCGCAGTTTATTAGGAATACACGCATATATATATTGCATTACTTTTGTGTGCGTCATGCATAAGCATTCTCAGCGAGCTGTCATCTTTGCATCATACTTCCTTTGTATCTCGCTATACATTGCATTTGCGTATCTCATATATACATTGCCCCAATCGCCGCTTAGACTGACAGTTCGTTGCTCATGTACTTTGCAGGCTTGCATTGTCTCTTGGCCCTGCTGGGTCGTTGCTTCTTCCGGTTGGGTTTGCCTTCTCTTTGCGTGGAGGGTGTAGTTTCTGTCCCGGAGTTAGGCTACAACTCGCTACCTTGTCCGATTCTTGTTGTGCCCTGCCATCCGGCGGGGGCTGGGCAGCGAGCGCCGTCTCCGTTTGCTACCCCCTCGTGGTAGGCCACCACACCCTGCCGTATGGCATCCCAGAGTGAGTGGTCCTACCTGCCGCCCTTAGGCCCAACTCACCCAGCCGTGTGGCATCCCAAGGTGAGTGGTCCTATTCTGGCACACCGCCCTCCGGTGTGCCTCTGTACCAACCATTATCCCCGTAGTTTCCGCTGCATGCTCTGCCTGTTCCTACGCCCTGCGACATAGCTGTTCTTCTGGTGTGGGTGGGTGGGACAAAGAACCCTCGCGCCGCTGCTGCTCCCCTGTTCCGTAGGTCAGTGCCTACCTGGGGAAGCAGCAGGGCATATATCCCCCCCGCGCGCTCTCTCGCCAATCTTGTGGCCTCCCCCCATTGGGGGGTTCGTAAATTGCTCGTGCCCCCCATTGGATGGGGGGAGCTGCTGCCGAGCCGATCCGTGACGCGCGGTGGGGGCGGGGGGTCCCCGGGTTGTTCGCGCCCTTCGGCGCGACCGCAGTGAACTGGTTCTGCCGGGGCTTGGCGTCGGTTAAGGCGCCGGCCCTCTAGGCTCCCTCCGGGTGCCGGCCTCTGCTATAACCCCCGCACTTGCCCACTCTCCACTTCCGTACATCGTACTCCTACTCGTGAATAAGCCAACATACCATCTTGTCTTGTGGTGGTCCATTGTTGGCCGCAGTTTATTAGGAATACACGCATATATATATTGCATTACTTTTGTGTGCGTCATGCATAAGCATTCTCAGCGAGCTGTCATCTTTGCATCATACTTCCTTTGTATCTCGCTATACATTGCATTTGCGTATCTCATATATACATTGCCCCAATCGCCGCTTAGACTGACAGTTCGTTGCTCATGTACTTTGCAGGCTTGCATTGTCTCTTGGCCCTGCTGGGTCGTTGCTTCTTCCGGTTGGGTTTGCCTTCTCTTTGCGTGGAGGGGTGTAGTTTCTGTCCCGGAGTTAGGCTACAACTCGCTACCTTGTCCGATTCTTGTTGTGCCCTGCCATCCGGCGGGGGCTGGGCAGCGACGCCGTCTCCGTTTGCTACCCCCTTGTGGTAGGCCACCACACCCTGCCGTATGGCATCCCAGAGTGAGTGGTCCTACCTGCCGCCCTTAGGCCCAACTCACCCAGCCGTGTGGCATCCCAAGGTGAGTGGTCCTATTCTGGCACACCACCCTCCGGTGTGCCTCTGTACCAACCATTATCCCCGTAGTTTCCGCCACGCCGCCAGGGAGGCTACCGTCGCCCTGCGGCTCCCCTCCTGTCCCTTCTGTGGCTTGGTCATCTGCATCCTGCTAGCACCATTGCGCCCCACAGGTTGTCCCAAAAGACCCGCATTCCCTCGTCCGAGAGGTGCACCCCATCTTTTGCATAGAATTCCGGGCGGCCCGTGTGGATGAGCCCGTGCCGCACTGATTCCATCCCGTTCATTCTGCAAAACTTGCTCACGGAGAGATTCAGCTTCTTCCGCGAGTTCTCGACCGCCTTCTGTGAGTAGGCCCCCCGCCACTTGTGTCTGCTGATCAGCTCTGACCATATAATGGCGGATCCCTTGAAGACCTTGCCTGCCTCCGCCAGGTCTCTTTGCACGTCGTGTAGAAGGTCTTTCCTCCCTCGGCCGGCCAGGTCGTTCCCCCCGAGGTGAATGATCAGGATGTCAGGGTGCCATGCCGCTTCTGCCTGCAGTTCCGCGATGGTTGTCGGCAGTTGCTCCCATTTCATGCCTGGTTGGCCAAACCACCTTATGCAGGTGTCCACGGGTCGCCCCTCCAGCCTGTGCCCCCTCTGCTGCCACCAGGAATGCATCCGCGTGATGAACGAGTGGCCCACTACCCATACCAAGCGTGGTCTCCGTCCTGCCGGGGCAACAAAACAAGTCATTCGACCACTCGGGCGTGGTAAGCAAATGCTCCGTGCGTTTACCCCACTTCCCCCGGCCGGAGCTGTGTCTCACAGCAGCTGGGGCCTCACATATGTCCGGTATGCCCTTGACCGCCATCTTCCCACAGCTTGGATCCCGGCCTCGGGCAACCCGTGTTGCGCGGCCGTTGTGGCGGCCCCTATCCGGAATGAGTGGGACCCAAAACCTCCTGGCGGCAGCCCTGCCTTGCCGAGTGTCAGGCGCATGACAGCGATGAACTGGAATTTGCTCAGGTGTGTGCCGTCGCTGTGTTGAAATAGGGGGCCACCCCGGCTGGTCGCAGTGTTAGGTAGGCGCGCAAGGAGCACACCACGCAGCAGTTCCTGTCTTCGATGCACCGCAATCTCACCACTACCCCTCTGCCAGCCTGATCTGTCTTTGATCGTCTCAGTTTGATCTCTATCTCCCCAGCTTTTGGTGTCACATCCTCGGCCTGGAGGCAGCGCGTCGCTGGTCCATTCCTAGCCGGTGCTACTAATTCGCTGATGCGGAAGGCCCCGAAGAACGCCGTGGCAAAGGCCGCCCTGAGCAAGAGGAGCTCAAAGTTATCCTTTGCAGTGTCCCGCAGTGCCCCCAGCAGTACCCTTAGTTTGGTGTAATCTAACGGGCGTCTGCTGTCTTTCCGCACCCCTTCCGTGCGTTTCCACCCCTTCATAGCGGCCTTGATGTATTGTGTGGCCACGGGGTCCCAACCGGTTTCCAGCTTGGCGTAGTATGCCACGGCAGACAGGTGGGCTTGTGCCCATGATCTAGATTTACGGGAGTTGAATGCCCACTGTATGAAACGTTCTGCCGCGCTGAGTGTGGCCTTGGGATCGCCCAGGGACTGGATCCCCCCCACCCGTAATACGGTGCTAATATATGTCTTGTATCTCCTGGCCACCTCCGGGGCGAGGGCCTGGCCGACCAGCTCTGACAGATCTATCCCCCCAGGTCCCACAGAAGGCCCGGGAAAGGGGTCATGGTCTGCTCTGCTCCCGGGGCCAACTCCCTGAATTTCTCCATCCTTGCCCTGGATAGGGCGTCGGCCACTTCGTTCTCCACCCCGGGACGTGGCGCGCTCTCAGGTCTATGTTGCCTTCCAGCTGTAACTTAACCAACCTGCGCATTAGTCGTAGTGTACTTGGGCACCTGGCAGTTCCCTTGTTAATTGCTTGCACTACCCCTTTGTTGTCAGACCATAGGGTCAGCTTCATGCACTGTAACTCTTGTCTCCAGATAGTGAGTGCAACTACGATTGGGAATAGTTCTAGGAAGGTGATGTTGTTGGTCGTACCCTTCTACGTGCCAGCTGCTAGGCCACTGGCCTGCACACCATTTAGAACCCAGAATTGCCCCAAAACCTGTGCTGCCGGATGAATCCGTGTAGAGTGCGATCTGTTTGCTCGATACCCAGCCTTCCCTCCAGATCAATAGCCCGTTAAATTCCGTCAGGAATGTGTCCCACATCATCAGGTCCTTTTTAACCTCGGCCCCGAGCCTGATGTGGTGGTGCTTGTGGGTGAGCCCGCTCGTTAGGCGGGTTAAGCGCCTGGCGAATGCCCTGCCTGCTGGGATGACCCTGGCCGCAAAGTTCAGCTTGCCAATGAGCCGCTGCAGTTCCCTCAGTGTGGCCTTCTCTCTCCTGCAGAGGTTCCTGATTTCGCCCTTAAAGTCCTCTACCTTCTCCGGTGGGAGCCTAGATGTCCCAGCGACCGAGTCCAATTCTATTCCCAAGAATGTGATTTTTGTTCTTGGGCCCACCGTTTTTTCGGCCGACAGAGGGATCCCTAGTTCCCCAGCTAAGTCCACAAATGCCGTTAGCGTGTTGCCGCACTCGGCTGACGCCGCGGGACCGGTGAATAGGAAATCGTCCAAGTAGTGGATCTTGCCGCCCGGAGGGGTGTCTGGTGTGTAGTGCCCATTCTATAAATGTGCTAAATAGTTCGAAATAGGCGCACGAGACCGAGCAGCCCATCGGCATCGCCTTGTCAAAGTAGATCTCCCCTCCCATTGGAAACCCAGTAGGTGGAAACTTGAGGGTGAACCGGGAGTAAACGAAAGGCCGACTCGATATCCGCTTTTGCCATGAGGGCCCCCCGGCCCGTAGCCCTGACTAGGTCGATGGCATCGTCTATTGTGGCGTATGTAACTGAGCATATGTCTGTGCTGATCCCATCATTTACGGACGCGCCGTCTGGGAATGATAGGTGGTGAATCAGACGGTATTGCCCTTGCTCTTTCTTGGGAACAACCCCCAACGGGGAGATCACCAGGTCCTTCCTCATGTGGGGGGGAGGGGCCCTCTATCCTACCTAAGGACCTTTCCTTCTCGATTTTTGCGCCACCTCCCCAGGGTGCTGGATGGCTGACTTTAGGTTTCTGGCGCTGCCTGGCGGGGAGGGACCTGTAAAGGGGATCGTGAAGCCTTGCTCAAAACCGAGGACTAATGCCTCGGCGTCCGTCTTGATGTGGTAGTTATTGGCTAGCCTGCGCAACATGTGTGTGTTGATGGGGGACCTCGCTAGCTTGTAATCTCCATACCCCGATGGCCCCCTCGCACCCCTCCTGCATTTCTCACTGCTTCTTTTTCTCTTTTTTGTCCCCTCCGTGGTCCTTACTGCGCTTGCACCCCGCTGCTGGGTGACCCCCGCCGCACGCGGAGCAGATATGTTGAAATTTGCAGGAGGCTCTGTATGTGCACTCGTTTGCTTCGAACTTCCAGCATATCGCCGGTGCCCTGCTGTGTGATGCTCTCCCTGAACTGCCTTGTCTGGTTTTTTGAAAGGGCCTCCCCTTCCCTCTCTGTGCGGGCCCGCGAAAGGACTGCTCGGACCTACCTGCCCAAGACTTAACTTCCCTAGCCACCATCATCTTGTGGATGAACCCTGACACGTCTTCCTCGTTCCACTCCATCTCTGGGTGTGTCTGCATTTTTAGCCTGAACCCCTTGTCGTACTCTAGCCACGCCTCGCCTGGGAACTGCCTCTGTGCGTTGTGGATGGTGGCCTCGTAGAGCCATAAGTCGGCTGCGCTGCGCGGGAATTTCTCCACTATTATGCAGGCCATTATGCGGAACGCGTCTAGCCAGTTATCAAAGGTTCTCTCCTTACGCTCTTTCCTCCTTTCCCTCTTATCCTCATCCTTTTTGTCGCAGGTGGTCAGGTCCAGGCCTTCCAAATGTATCTCCAGGAGTGAGAAGATGTCGATAAACTCCTTCCTCCAAATTCTTTCTTTCACCGCTAGCGGTATGAGGCTGGCTAGTCCGGTGGCCCTGGTGGTCAGTGACGCTGGTCCTGGGGAGGGCCGTGTGTAGGACCCAGGTACTGCCGTCGCGGCGGGTGCCGATGGCGCCGGGAGAGTGTACCCCCATGCCACTGTGGGCGACCCAACCTCTCCCTCGCGAGTGGTTTGCCCCCCTAGGCGTTGCTCGCGCGCCTGGCCCGGGTCTAACAGGTGCCATGGTAACCCGGACATTTCCTCCTCTGCCAGCGCCCCCATCTCGCCTATGTTCGGCGTACCTCCCTGCTGCCGACCTGCCTGTACCCCTGACCCCCCCGCCTGGATGCCTAACCCTTTCAATAGCAATGGCGCCATATTTTTAAAGCATTCTTGCACAATTGCGCTAATATGCTCACCACTTTCCGCTGTGTTCGTGGGCCCCCTGCTTACTCCCGCCGCCGCCGTGCTGGCTACAGGTGGCTGGGTATTCCTCTGGCGGGAGGCCGTATTGGGTGCTGCTGCCGCCTCTGCCAGCTTGGCTGGTGCCTTCCTCTGTCGCTTGGCCCTTGGCGTGGCAGCCTCCCGCCGGCTTGGATCTTCTCCGCTGTCCTCCCGTAGGTGGGGCTGCAACCAGCTGCTCCTGTGCACTTCCGATGCTGTGCGAACCCTGCGCAGCAGGTCGTTGAGGTCTTCATGCTGCCTCTTGCTCCCCATTTGCACCATCTCCAGCGATGTGAGCGGGGTGCTGCCGCGGAAATATGCACCAAAGCTTTGCCCTGCAGTCTTTCCCCCGACCCGTGATCAGTGGTGGGGGGGTTAAAGATACAGTTTCAGGCCAGTACGGGGGGGTCACCCGCAACCTTGTGTTATCGGTCCCCCGCTAGCACAACTCTGCTCACCGGCCGCCGCTTTTTTTTTTTTTTAAATTGAGCCTCTGCCTCTTTAAATGCTGAGTTTCAGTCCGACGTGCGCCCGCGTCGTTAGGGGGGGGTGCGCGCTCTCGTTGCCTGCTCCCCGCCTCTCTTGTTGATTCGAGGTGAGCAGCGCGACGCGCCTGCTGCCGCCGGCGAGCCCCGGTTCTCGCGGCCTCCTGGACGCACTCTCCCTGGCGCCGATGCCCCTGGGCAGACCTCACCTCCCTTGCGGTGGCCGGGGTGGGCTCCCGGTCGTCAGCCTGCACGGCAGTCGTCGCTTCTCTCGCGTAGTCGAGGACACGCCGCGACCACCCCAACACCGGTGAGTCTTAGCGCCGGCGAGTGCAGGCTTTTTCCCCTCAGGAAGCGGCGGCAAGCGACGGTGGTCGGGTGGGCTCCTGCAACTCTTCGGCCGTTCCTTCAACCTGGAGGCCGGGGTGGGCTCCCGGTCGTCCGAGGCTCGGTCAGGGTGCCATGCAGGGCGCCGTGGTGGGCCGCACAAGGCGGTCGGGCTAGCCTCCTCTCCCTGGATCGTTGGTCGGGAGCAGCGGCGGGCAGCTCCGGGTCCTTCTCGTTGCGGTGGCCGGGGTGGGCTCTCGGTCACTCGCCTCTCGCCGTCGTCTTCCTCAATAACACACAAAGAACCCTCGCGCCGCTGCTGCTCCCCTGTTCCGTAGGTCAGTGCCTACCTGGGGAAGCAGCAGGGCTTATATCCCTCCCGCGCGCTCTCCCGCCAATTTTGTGGCCTCCCCCCATTGGGGGGTTCGTAAATTGCTCGTGCCCCCCATTGGATGGGGGCGGAGCTGCTGCCGAGCCGATCCGTGACGCGCGGTGGGGGCGGGGGGGTCCCCTGGTTGTTTGCGCCCTTCGGCGCGACCGCAGTGAACTGGTTCTGGCCGGGGCTTGGCGTCGGTTAAGGCGCCGGCCCTCTAGGCTCCCTCCGGGTGCCGGCCTCTGCTAAGATCCTTTCCATGTGTCGAGGTACAGTGGAAAAGAAATTAAAAAAATTGAAAATAGTAAAAAAGATCAGATACAATTTTCGATCTCCCAATATTTTTACTGAAGTGGATCTGTAATTGCCAGCAGCAGACAATTTCAGCGCGGTTGGCCTGGCCTTCACCATCACATGACTTAAGCGTCTTGATTGTTCTTTTCATGCTCCTGATACACAGATATATTAAGTTATTTGTACTTCATTTTGTGAAGCACCCACATCTTTATTTATGTATGTGTTAGAAATCCTCTAGAGTGCTTTGACCTTTCACAACAGTTTGTACTTGAACACAGCCTCTTCAGTGTTAATTCTCCATCTGAACTCAGTCAACGATTTATGGGGTTCCTGCAGCACCACCTGCACGCCAACTTCCAATGCGACTGATAGCCAGTGTAATTTGTCGATAAGCACCCTAGTAGTTTAGATGTTTAGTAGTTTAGGTAGTTTAGATGTCCATGTGAGGCCCACCAGGTTACCAAGTCAGTAGAGGCCACTGTCTCCACTTTCTTAGAGAACCTCTTACCATATAATGAGGTCACTACCAAAAAAGCAGGGATCTCTGCCTTCTGTGCATTCCACAGTGCTTTTGTTTCACAAAAGACAGAGCAAATTGCTGAGCATGTGCCATTTAGTTTTGGTCCTGCTCAGCAAATGTTTTTGTTTTTCAGAAACACACGCCTTAAACCCGGGGTTTGTTTCTGAAAAACAAAAAAGAAATGGCTCTGATATGATGAGAGTTTCCTCCCAGCGCGTGAAGGTCATTTGTATTGTTTCCCGTTCAGGACTGACAACCTATCCCTGGCAGTATTGAACAGGAAACATGTATGTCGCAAGGACTGCCCTCAAGAGAATGAACCTTTTGGCTTACATTGACTGACTGTGATCTGGTGTGGGATCTGTTTTCTCTTAAACCGCAGTGATTTCCGCATGAGAAACCAAGCTTAAGTTAACTTAGGCCAGCTTTGTGTTTTCTTCCGTCTTGGATGTGATATCGTAGCATATCATGTGATCATTTTGCTGTTATTATTTTCACTGTTATAAAGAACTGTAGGCTTTGTACTGAAAATACTAAGAATTTCCCTGTCGCACTGACAGTGATGTACCTAATCAAGGACATCCTAACTGGCTCGGACCAAGTAACATACTATGTAACAAGTCATGTCACCTGAATCGACTCTGGGAATGTCCTAATCTAATGTAATTGAATGGTGAGATAATCTTCAAATGTATTCTGTAGTAAAAATGTTGCTTCTTGCTTGTACCCCATTGGTGCATGCCATGTCAACCATGTACTTGTGTAGTGAATGTGTGAAATCCTTTGTGTAAGCTCCTATAAAGGGATGTAATTTCTCTATGTTAGGGCTTACTTTTACCCTGACTTAGAAGGCGAATCTATAATGGATTTTCAGTAGAACTTTACTGAGTTCTTCCTGTATTCTTTATAATTTATATGCTCAATTGACCGATGGTCCAGCTTATGCATTTGTGTACTTTTTTTTAGGAAACTTTCAAATTTTAGTCCTTGTCTGTCATTCGTATGGAAATGTATGTAATTTACTACTAATGTATAAAATTTAAATTGAGTAGAGACGGGTCCTTTGGGGAACACCAAAGTCCGCTAGGGACTACACCCCTTCCAGTCCGAGTTGTTAGCGCGAATTGGAGATAAAAAAAGAGACACAGGTTTGCACGTGTCATATCTGGTAGCAGAGCCGATGGTTCCAATTGGATCTGTCCAGTACTGATTGGACTTATTCGAATGAGGTAAATTGACCATAGAACCGATTACTGTACTTTCATGGTTCAGGCAGTTTTGCCCCAAGATTCATAATGACCCAGCCCCAACCTGATCCTGATTCCCGAAGACCATGGGAAGATGAGGAGGCTGACTCGATAATCTGGAAAGAACAATGTGAGTATCAGTAAGGATTGGCATGTGTGCTGAAGCTGAATGGAAAGTGAGGCAAAGCAGTGCATACTGGAATTTGTAGTCTGAAATGCAGTGGACGAATTTTTCATTAAATTATTATGTGGCGATAGTTCTTGTACTTGTGGGAATGGCAAATATTGTGTTCTTAACTATGTTTCTCGATGTTTGAAGACAATAGTGTATGAATTGATTCAGGTAAAAAGGCACTTGTGGTATAAAGTTGTAGAGAGGTACCTCAGTCATTCAGTCATAATCTAAAGATTTGTTGAATTGTCGAAGTTGTCTGCTAAGGTGAGGTGTACTGTGAGACTCTATCAGTCACACCAGGATAGGAACATAATCTCTCTGTTGTTTGAATGTACTAACGAGCAAGGTACAGCAAGCTCCCACAGGTCCAGAGTCTGCTATTGTGTGAAAGTGGGTAGTATTCTCTATATTGTGGAAATTTCTGTTGCTGCCTTTCAGTGAGAAAGGTAGGAAGAGTTCAGGAGAAGCTGGCAGCATACTGGTGCTTGCGTCATAGGGTGCTGTGCAGGGATTGGCTGTCAAACTCTGGAGCCGCGCTGCAGTTGGGTGACCTTTGACTGAGTTGCGCTGTTATTGGCAGAGGAATCGTGGACTCAACAGAGTGAGGAGTGCTTGTGAATAGAATGAAGAGAGATTGTTGAATATTTGACAAAATGAGAAATTCCTTTTTGAAAAAGATTCAAATGAGGAAGAGAAATTCCCACCCAAAGGCACACCAGCTAGGGAAATGGTGGCAAAGAAAGGGTTGCACATGTGCATGTGACTAAGCCAACGGCAAAAATACACGGCGAAAGATGGGGAATTATGGTTTCCATTGAGAGGCATGTTCCACATACTGTGCATCGAAAATCTGAGAAGAATGTATGATCTAAGACCTCCGCCTAGACCCACACTATTTAAGGCTCTCAATCTCTGAAAACAAGTTGCAAGTGAAAAGAAGAGAATGAAATTTGCTTTGAAAGTCCTTAACAAGTCTTTTCTTAGATAAGCGCACAAGAAATGAGATGCAGATGAGATGGAGGGAGGAAATGATCAAGACAGTAGGAGCCTACCCATTGATTGATTACGAGGACATAGAGAAGGAAAGGTTCAATGCTAAAATGAAATCTAGGGATAAGACAGAAATAGAGAGTGAGGAAGAGGACGCCCTCAAAGACCAACTCTTAAGAATAAGACCACCGCCATATAATGCAGCACCAATGCCATTAGCCACAGCCAAGGCACCAACAGAGAACTAATCCATTCTCATACACTCTTCCAGAGCCAGCGTACCCCCAAGTTATGCTGAACCCACTGTTTCACCCACTGCCCCCACACCTGCTACTTTAGTTAAGTCCCAGTCTTTGACTAGCACAAGTAGTACTTCTGCCAAAATGGTTACTAGCACACCTCAGAGTCCCCCCCCGTTGAGTATCCCCCAGAAAATAGTAGATGTATCCAGTATATTAGATTTTGGAGCCCCGCAAAAGAAGAGACCTCAGGAACCCCCGTTGCAACCACGACTTAGCAAACTACCCCACAGCTCAAAAAACAGGCCGTTCAGAGACTCAATATAGCCCAACTAAAAACCGAGTTTGAAGAGATTGTAATGAGCAATGAAGGTATGGATTTCTTGGGAAGTTACTGCTTTACCTGAGCAAAGAGGCTGTGAGGGTGGTGTGAGAAGCTTATGCAAGAATGGAAAGAATAGTAGATGAATGTGGATTTGACTTAACGCAAAGGAAGAAATTGGTAAAGAATGTCAGGATGATGATGGGCAGCAAGGACTTGAGATTATTAAAACTGAAGGGACTGAAAACGCATATGAGAGAACTGATTGAAAGCATCAGAGAGTGGAGTGATGTGGAGAAATTTTGGGAATTGTGGTCCAAGAAAGAAAGATCAAAGTTAAAATGAAAGAAGGAATCCATGGGGAATGGAGAGGTAGAAGTTATAGAGGGAGTAGTGAAGGGGTACTCTCTGAGGAAAGTCTAGGGAGGAGTATACATGCATGTCCCCTGCTCTTGAACAGACCGCATCACAAAAACTCTCTGGAGATTGAGGGAAACGCCTGACAGATGGTACACTCAGAAATAGCTGATAGTTACAATTTTGAAGGCCCTGTGGGAGGATTTGGATTTGCTTTTTGAGGTAGTAGTCCCAAAGGATCTGTGGGCAGAATGTAAGAGAGTTGTAGATTGGCCGACACAAGAACCCCCTACAGTAGCAAACACAAATGCTTCCTCACCATTGGAAAAGACAAGTATGATGCAATCATTGCCCACCTCAAAACCAAGGTTCCTCAAAAGGAAATGAATTGGTCCAAGATTTTCAGAACATCCCAAGAGCCCAAAGAATCCGTACATGCATACTTTGACAGATTAATGCAGGTCTACAGGGATCCTAGCCCTATGAACAATCCCCTCAGAGATAACGAGAGGGGTTCTTGCCTCCTTTGTGCAGGGGATATAACCAGAAATCAGTAATCAGGTCATACAGGGTGATCCCCCCAACTCCCCCTTTATTAATTACCTTTACCACCCTACACCCTAATACCCCTAAATCCTAAAAAATGCCTTTACCACCCTATGCCCCATCCACCCCATAACCCTAAAAATACCTTCACCAGCCTATGAACCCACCCCTAACCCCTAAACATACCCTTACCACCGTATGCCCTATCCACCCCATAACCCTAAAATACCCTTACCACCCTATACCCCTACCCACCCCTAAACCCTAAAATACCCTTACAACCTGATACCCTTACCCAACCTAAACCCTAAAAATACCCTTATCACCCAGTACCCTTACCCACCCCTAAACCCTAAAAACACCACTGCAACCCAATACCCTTGCCCACCCTAAATCCTAAAAATACCTTTACCACTCCATGCCTCTACCAACCCCTAAACCCTAAAAATACCCTTACCCTCATGTCCCTACCTACCCCATAATCCTAAAAATACCCTTACCACAATATGACCCTATCCCCACTAAACCCTAAAAATGCCCTTACCATCCCTATACCCCTACCCATCCCTAAACCGTAAAATACCCTTACTACCCTATACCCCTACCTCCCTCTACACCCTAAAATATCCTTCAAACGCTATATATATATATATATATATAAAACAAAGGTTAAAGTAGCGTTATAGTTAGATGAATATGTCAGTGATAACGTTTTGAACTAAAAAAGCACAGAAATTCACCAGTTATAGTTAGACGCGCTAACTATAACTTGAACCCCCTGTTGCACTGCTTATGACCTCTCATATGACATCACTCATGACACGTTCTATGACATCACTGATGACATCTCAAATTACATCATTGATAACATCACTGATGATATCACTGATGACATCACCCAATGACTGTGTTAGTTTGTTTTATAGTTTACATTGTGGCAGGTAACTACCATAGTACTTCACAACCTAATTTTGTACAGCCTGTGTCCAGCTAATGGGTGTAAGTGTTTACAAAATGCATGTGCTTGTAAGGCACCATAACTGTGTAGAGGTACAGAATGTGTTATAAATGTTTCCATTTATGACAAACTCTATGTGCCGTGTGGCCCCCTTCCCCAAGGCTTGTTAGGCCCCGGGGACCCCCATCCCCCAGAGCCACTCTTTTAAGTAAAGGGGAGGGGGCATGCTCGTCCCCCCCCTCCTCAGGCTGATTTCTGCCCAGCGGACCCCATCCCCCGAGGCCTGGCACAACCAAGGCTGGGTGCCCTGGTGCCCACCCAGGGCCCCCACTGCACTATCGGTGGGGGTTGCTGGGGGAGCCCCAAGGCCCTTGTGGCTCCAGCTGGCTCCCCGTATCCAGCGAGATCTGGCATTGCTCCCGCCCGGATGGAGCAGCTAATAATGCTGCTCTCTCCAGGCGGGAGCAATATTTTGATCTGTTTCCCTGCCTGCATCTCTGTGGGCAGGGAAACAGATCTAAAGTCCATTCACAGCGGGCGGGAGCTTTTTTAAAGCTCCCGCCAGCTGGGAGCTGACTTGGTGTTTGCAAGAGCAAACACAGGTTTCACCCGGGACATAGCCTGTGAGCTGGCTGTAGGGGATGGGGTCCCCGGTGCCTTTCCAGACTCGGGGAGGGGGGCAATGTCGGTCCCAGGAGTAGGCTCCCTGGGGTCTCTCAAGGCACAGGGAGGGCGGCCCTGTGGCACCCCTCCCCATAGAACTTAATTTCGGCCCCGTGGTTGGGCTCCCCGGGGCCTCTTGAGACATGGCTCCCCAGGGTTTCTAATAAATAATTGCAGCCCTGCCCCCAGTTTTTTTTTATCCCACAAGAGTCTTGCGGGATTGCTGGACATTTTTTGCCATTTTTGTTTTGGGCCCCGGGGGGTCCCCATATATCTTTTTACAACTTCAGGACAGGGGACTCAGTGTCCAAGTCCTGCAGTGGCTGCCAGCAACATTTTTCTCATGTTGCTGGCAGCCAATCAGAGCACTCGGTGTCACAGGAGTCTGACTCTAGGCCTGGACGGTAAATTCCGTTCCGCTCGCGGAATTTGCGAAATTTTGGCAGTTCCGCGGAGAACGCGGAATTGACGAAAAGTCCGCGGCATAGCGGAATTTTGTCCTTGTTAGCGCTTTCAAAATGCATGTTCGCACGCGCTGTAGCGACTTACCGGGATCCCTGCGTTCGCCGATGAGTTTTCCTATCCGTTCGCGCGATCCCGCGAGAGTGTGCGATCGTGAACACGTCATTCGTACTCGCCATCGGACATCTGCGTTCGCGAACAGGAAACACGCATCGCGAGCGGGCGGGACAAGTGAAACAAGATGGCCGCGCCAATTGGCGACCGCATGGGCAAGTTCGCGAGATATTTCCCCCCGAGCATGCAAGCAGCGTCCCCGAACAGGAAAAACGCATCGCGAACGGGCGGAACAAGCAATTCCGCGTGCTCGCGGAATTCTGCGTGCTCACTGAGATTTTTTACCGTTTCGCAGAATTTTGCGTAACGCGACTACGCAAATTCCGCCCACCCTTATCTGACTCCCACAGGAGCGAGATGGCCCAAGGGAAATAAAGCTCCCTGGGTCAATCAGAATGCTCTATTTTTTAAATTGATGCTCCCGTGAGAGTCTTGAAGACTCTCGCAAGACCAACCATCCAAATATTTATATATTTTTCACCTTTAATTTCTGAAAAAACTACTGAATGGATTTACACCAAATCACAAAACGCACAATCTGTGGACCAAGATCTACTTTCCTGCCGAATTTGGTGTAATTCCGTTCAGCAGTTTTTACTGTAACCTGTCTTAAAGAAGCATGGGATTTTGCGTTGTGGGCCCCCCTTTTTTCTTGGCCCCTGCTTGACGGATCACCCCAAAACTTTCCATGCACAAACTAGTCAAAAAATAGCACCAATTTGGAACTTTTCGTGGAGATTCGTCAAAGGATGCCAAAGTTATTAGCAACCCAAGATCCTCACTATAACCACCTAGTGACAGCCACCACTAGATTATATATATATATAATCTATATACAGACTACACACACATATACTTACCTTAACGATACTTAACATGCATGGTAAAGGCATGCGTGGTAAAGGCATATATGTTGTAAAGACTTGCATTGTAAAGGCTATGTGATAAAAGCACTGTGTGGTTAAAACATTGTTGTAAATTATGTTTCCCTGCAGGGAGTCTCCATGTCCTATGGAGGAAATGCCCAAGTAATGGGAAGGGGATGGGGAGGTATGTCTGAAACCATTATAAGCGCCTTGAACAAGGTTACCCCCATCACATTTGCAACAAGGTCGGCCACTGGAAGTGGGAATATCAATAGAATCCTGATCGAGCGATGATCGATACTCAAACATGAAATCTTGTGATGCAAGACGAACTTCCCCCGTACCAAGACCCCCTATGATGAATCCAAAGATGCAGAAACCAGGTTTACCACAAAATCCCCTTGTCCCCATACAGACGCCAGATGGGAATCCTCATGTCCAACCTAGCAGCAGAGCCCAGCTTAACCTGTTCACATCTCAGACTTCCCCGATTCCCATAATGTTCGGGAGTTTTGTTGAATCAGAGCAGTTCTTATGATGGTGTTTCAGAGGGGAGAAGGAGTGTGTGCTTGGCGCAGTCCTAGAAGTGGATCAAAGTGGCCCATATGTAGATGGAGAGGTTAATGGACATCCTGTATCCTCTCTGATAGACACTGGAGCCACTCGTTTGATCGTTAGAACAGTTGAGGTCCTGAACCTACACACAGGGTCAAGACTGATTTGCATATGGCTATGTCTGAACTGGGGTGGCGTGGTGAAGCAAAATAACGATGGATTAAACCCAGATCTGTGACTGGGGGTGAATGTTTGCCAATGTGCAACATTCCGTCCATCATCTTGTGTGTTTTGCATTTCGCCCTAAGTGGGAAGGGTATGCCCAGACGTGGGTCCCGTGCTCACTGCGCCACTGGAGTCAAGCTATCCTGGCTGATGAGGGCTGAAAGCCCGAAACCGGTCCTAGGATGCTTGATTCCGGTCCAGGGAAGACAAGGCTTGGCAGTTCGGTCTGGACTGTTCCCATGAGGCACAGGGTCAAGACTGATTTGCATATGGCTATGTCTGAACTGGGGTGGCGTGGTGAAGCAAAATAACGATGGATTAAACCCAGATCTGTGACTGGGGGTGAATGTTTGCCAATGTGCAACATTCCGTCCATCATCTTGTGTGTTTTGCATTTCGCCCTAAGTGGGAAGGGTATGCCCAGACGTGGGTCCTGTGCTCACTGCGCCACTGGAGTCAAGCTATCCTGGCTGATGAGGGCTGAAAGCCCGAAACCGGTCCTAGGATGCTTGATTCCGGTCCAGGGAAGACAAGGCTTGGCAGTTCGGTCTGGACTGTTCCCATGAGGCACAGGGTCAAGACTGATTTGCATATGGCTATGTCTGAACTGGGGTGGCGTGGTGAAGCAAAATAACGATGGATTAAACCCAGATCTGTGACTGGGGGTGAATGTTTGCCAATGTGCAACATTCCGTCCATCATCTTGTGTGTTTTGCATTTCGCCCTAAGTGGGAAGGGTATGCCCAGACGTGGGTCCCGTGCTCACTGCGCCACTGGAGTCAAGCTATCCTGGCTGATGAGGGCTGAAAGCCCGAAACCGGTCCTAGGATGCTTGATTCCGGTCCAGGGAAGACAAGGCTTGGCAGTTCGGTCTGGACTGTTCCCATGAGGCACAGGGTCAAGACTGATTTGCATATGGCTATGTCTGAACTGGGGTGGCGTGGTGAAGCAAAAATAACGATGGATTAAACCCAGATCTGTGACTGGGGGTGAATGTTTGCCAATGTGCAACATTCCGTCCATCATCTTGTGTGTTTTCCTGAACCTACACCTCTCAGGAAGAGAAGTCAAAGTTGTTGGCATTACAAATCAGAAGTGTACAAATCAAGTTTCAGCCCCATCCCAATAAAATTTTGGGCCATCAAAGAGCGTCACTAGTTTGTCATATGTGATTCAAGCCCATTATACGTGTTAGGAAGATATTTGCTCTGCAAACTTAACTGGGAGTATATTGTACACCAGTCGGAGTAGGTTTGGAAACCAGGGCAGTACACGCAGAGTTCAAATTGCAGGAACCAGAGACTGTAGTTAGATCATACCCTGTCCATACTAAAGAATACCTACACCCAGATCTAAAAGAATCGGTCATAAAATATGTATGGGATTTCACAGAAAAGGAGATTGGCTTGATTAAGGATGCCAAACCCCTAGAGGTAACCTTTAGGTTCAATGCAGTGTTCCCTCAAACACGCCCTTACAAATTGACCCCAAAAGCCATCACAAGAATAACTGCAGTCATCGAAAGTATGTTAGAAGAGGGCATTTTGAAAGAGGTCATTGGGAGTCCATGCAGTTCTCTGATCATGGGCTTGCAAAAAGCAAATAAGAAGTGGAGGGTAGTCCAGGATTTAAGAAGAATAAACCAAATTGTTGTTCCATCCTATCCTGGTACAGAGTCCTGCCATGATCCTATTCTATTTCCCTTAAAAACTGCAGTATTGCCAAAAAGAAGGTAAGTATCTGGGACACCAAATTGAAAAGGGAGTCAGAGGAGTGTCCTCTGAGTGCATAGTGATTGTTCTTAAGATGAAATTCCTGACCACACAGAGAAAAGAGAGAATAATTTTGAGCACGGTTGAATAATGCCGACAATGGATCCCACATTTTTCCCTTGTGGCAAAGCCTTTACTGAGGCTGATGCATACCGATGTCAGTGACCCGGTTCCAAGGGATTATGAGACCATGGAAGCCTTCTAGGAGCTCAAAAATTTACTCCGAAGTGCACCCACTCTTGGAATGCCACACTACATCAAAGACATACTCTTTTGTCATGAGCACAATGGGTGTGCTTTTTCTGTTGACCCAGACCAGTGCAGAGGACAAACGCCCCATGGCCTACTTTTCGGCAATCATCGATCCAGTAGCTGCAGCATTTCCTGGTTGTCTCAAAGCAGTCGCAGCGGTCAGTCTGAGCATTCAGCAGGCAGAAGGAATTGTAATGGATCACCCACTCATCCTCATGGTGCCCCATTCCACTGAAATCCTCATGACCCACACTCGCACAGCCACCTAACCCGCTATGAAAGAACTTTTTTGGCTGCAGGAAATATCTCTTTATGAAGGTGTAATGGTCTAAACCCTGCCTCTCTATTGCCCATCCCTGATGAAGGCGACTAATAAGAGTTTGACCAAGACTACATCGATATTCCCAATTTATGCACAAAACTGAGACCAGGCATACTGGATGTCCGACTTCTTGAATCTGACCACAACATGTTTGTTGACGGCTCTTGTGTGAGTGATTGAAGAGGCATTTTGAGAGCTGCATATGCTGGTTGTACCCTCAGTGGAGTTCTGTGCCTGTGTCATGTAACCTCTGTTCAAGCAGCTGAATTGATTGCACTTACCAGAGCCTGTTGTACTTCAGAAGGCTCACCAGTCACCATTTGTGCTGACAGCCTGCATGGATTCGGGGTTGTGCACAACTTTGGCCAATTGTAGTTGCACAGAGGATTTATGACTTCAGCGCGGTCCTCAAATCTATTAGATGCCCTTCAGCTACCAAAAGAAACTGCAGTAGCAAAGTGTGCTGCACACAAGAGTGACAAGGACTTTGTCACGAGAAACAACCTCAATGCAAATGAGATTGCTCGATATTGCTCTCTTGAGTCCAGCACCTTTTATGTGGATGAACCATGCTGCTCTGAGGGTGAAATAATTTCAAACATGTGCTTGAACACTGTACAAATCTTTAATGAATTGAAGGAATTGCAGTATACAGCTCCAGAAATTGAAAAGCGAAAATGGTAAAGAACAGGATGTGTGAAAGAGGCTAGTGAAATCTGGGGATCTGATTATGGAAAACCTGTGATACCTAATTTTGTGTTACCAGCTATGGTGGGACATACGCATGGGCCAACTCATGTATGACGAGATGGGATGGTGATGACTTTTAGGCAGGATTGGCATAATCCACAATTTCACACAATGGCAGAGAACCTGTGCCAGCACTGTGCGATTTGCCAAAGGCAGACTGTGGGCAAGAAGATTGTAATGACTATGATGTCAATCTCGAGTTTATTAGTCAATTAAAACCATAAACATTGTTAACATACACAATAAACATCACAGCAAATAAAAATCAATATACAAACACACAAAGTGGTGATATACAAATAAAACCAGCTCCCCTTGCCCAGGGTGCCGTTGTTGCTGTGGGCCCAGATTGCCTACCATATATAAAATGCCAAAGTGTATTCCTTCACAGGGCTAACTAATGCTTACCCCAAAATACCAAAAAGACACAAAGTGCCGAATGTATATCTATGTAAACAATATCTTGACTGAGCTGACTAGTCGGGTAAACCCATAGAAATGCTGAGATACTTGTTTGAAACTCTTAATATAATTGGAGCCTACACTGGTTAGTGGCAATTTAAGACATCCTAAGGGCTCATAAAGTGCTGGGGTGCATGAGATGTAAATATTGTCTTGCGTAATGTAACTAATCAAGTGCCAAAATACTTATGTAATACTTAAAATGCAATTGGTGCTCACGTACCATGGGTGGGATTTGGGACATCCTGAGATAAAGCTACTACCTCCCTAGCAGCACACCTTGATTTCAACAGGGTGAATTCCCAATTTAGTAATTCTACCAAATCGACTGGTTCCTATTCGTTGGTGCAAAAGTCCCTTTCCCTACAAATCCTGACTGATCCCCACTCTTGATATAAGAACCCACTAAAAGGGCCAAGGTGCATGTAAAACTTACATTTTAACGCGTACTCCTAAAACAATAAGGCTGGGTAGGGACTTAATGAATCCTGCAGCTCCCTAACAGCCTGCCATTTCCATAAAACCTTTGGGGAGCCCATCTTAACCAGCAGCCTTAACCCCAATTCGAGCAGAAATATTCTTCTTAACAAGATCCTTAAAAATGTCCAAGAATTGCACTAGGCGAATGTTAAGTATTGTATTCCGTGGATCCAGCAATTCTATAACTGCCAATCTGCATGTCCTAATCCCCAATGTCTTAAACTCCTGCCTTAGCAGGGTCTTTCATGCTTGGTCTCAGCAAGGGCAGATGCATAGGATATGCAGCATCGACTCATTGGTCTGGTGGCACAAGCGCCATTCCATGTCCTCTGTTAGTCTTTTTCCTGCTATTTTGGTATAATGTCCAGAGTGGGAATCTCTCCCAATCTCAGCAACAGATATTTCTGTTTGACCTTTGGGGAGCAGGTGGCCTCCAAAAGACGGTGGTCCTTTTGATCGTCGTAGGAATTAAACACAAGCCACTAATGTGTTCGTTTGGCTACTACTCCTTTGTTCTTTATCAGTCTTTGCAACTTGATACTTTTATTTGCCATCCTTCAGAATACTTGGACACTTGTGTCTAAAGTCCATTGTTCACCCAGCTCAAGTGTTTCCAGACTATCATCCATATATTTTTTATAAGCATCCTTTGCTCTTTGGAGGTTGATTTCAGACCAGTCTAAACTGGCTAGCGTACCCTTAGCGGCGGATCTCAACATATGGCAGCATTTAACAAATGCATCAGGTCTGCCCAACCTGACTTGAGCAGGTGATGCTGATTTTGACAGCCGAAATACTTCTTTTAGGTTTTTATTATGATTTTGTCCAATATACTGGCATCTGCACCCATCATCATTCCACTTCTGAATGATAGAGTGGGTATCAGTCTTGGCTTCATTACTTACTGCAGCCAGTGGTTGGAGGTTGCACCCCCGGAGAGTTTTTGCTAAAGATGAAAATTCAAAAGTTAAGGTTAAGGCTTTTTCTCTGATCACTTTCCTTTGCGGAGCAAACGAGGCCCTTGAGTCTATCTTGACGCCTAGATAGACATATGCCGATGTCTCATTTATCGTGGCTCCATTAAGGTACCATTTACGTTCGGCAATTTTCAAGATTACTTTTGTTTTCTTGAGTTTAATCTCCAACCCTTTGTCAACTACATATGTTACCAGGTGATTGATTGATCTCTGCACACCTACCCTGGTGTTAATAAGCGTCAGCAGGATGCCTCCATGGCTCGGGCATGTGATACCAACTCATCCAACGCTGGGGAAAGGTCCGAAATGTATAGATTAAATAGGAGGGGCTCAAAGACGCACCCCTGCTTCAGACCAATCGATGTCCTCACTTCTCTTGACAGATGGGTATCATCCCTGACCTTGATCTTAACCCAAGTGTCTGTGTAGAGCAGTCAAACGCTGCCTTGAAATCAACAAAACTCATATACAGCGGTGTGGCAGTGGCCTTTGCTCTACTGAGGATTAATCCTACTGCCATGAGGTTAGTTAGCGTGCCCTGCTTCCTCGTGAACCCTGTCTGGTTCAGCGGAAGCCTGCCTATGTCTAATGCCCACGCCTCTAAATCCTAAAGCAGTAATGGTGAAAAATACTTATGGTCTACATCCAATAGTGCTATTTAACGATAATTGCTTGGTGATGAGGCAGCTCCTCCTTTAAAGATTGAATGGATAATTGAACCTTACTAGCTTCCCAGGATAGATCCATCTTCCAAAATGGTATTCAACATGCCAGTCAAAAAATTGGCCCACTGTGAGGTGTTCTTTTTAAAGATAACTTGAGGGATTCCATTTTGACAGGGGGCACGGTCAGATTGCAATTTCTTAATGATTTTGGTTATTGCTGTAGCCGTATACTCCAGCGGCTCTGTAGGAGTGTTTGCCCTGGTAATCTCCTGAGGCCATACTGGGCCAGCCTCATTGTGCATACTTCCTGTAAGATGTGACTTTAAGTGCTTTACCCAGCCGTCCTCACTTATATTTGCAATGTAAGCTGCCCTTGGGCCTTTATCGATGCCATTAATCACCTTCCAAAATTTCTTTGGGTCTTTTAGCTTGGAGGCATGCAGGAGTTTGACCCTTAAGGTTTCTTGTTTGTTTCTTTTGAAGGCCCACACCTCTCTTTCCAATGTCCTTCTCTCCTTTCACAGGGATTGTAGCAGTGGAGAGTGTTGTAACTGCCCAAGCATTCTGCCAATTCATTAAGTCCATGGAACTCGGCATGACTGGGCTTTTACGGGGCCCTATACACGCCCCCTTATTCACACATTTGGCTGGGTATTTGGATATCAGATAGTCAGTGAAGGTTTCCAAGCTGCTATCAGATTGGATTCCCCACGAGCTAAAAGTTTAAGGGTTTCCACAGCATCTTCTGCCAGATTTTTTACCATGCTTGAGTTCCACTTTAGGCGTTTTAGATTTTCAGAACTGACGTCTTCAAGCAGGGCTTTTTTTGGCTCGTGTTCGCACTTGCTAATCCCAATAGATATTGCGGATGGAGGTCACTCTCCTGTTGGTGGGTGATTCTAAAATCCACCATCCGATTGTATAATGTGTAATCTAGATAGAAGTCAGACTTGTTGAATGACCTAGTCCAAGTTGGCAGTGTATCCCCCAAAAGACGGCCATTCAAAACAATGAGGCCAGCTAGTTCACATGCTATTACTAGTTTTTCCATGATCTTGTCCCGTTGCGTATTCAGTTTTCAGTATAATCCTTTTCTAATGTTTGATCTGGGATTGCCGGCTCAATTGGCTTCCTAGGCGCCCCCCACGCATTTACAGGAAACCACTTCCCAACGTGATGATGATCTGCCATCCTCAGGACAGAAGATATCTTCATTGTTTACTGTTTGATTCATCTCTTCCTTAGACTTTATTGATGGGCTGTCACTCTTGTTGCCCTCATTGCCTTGTGAGGTTGCCTCAGTTGCAGATACAGGCCCTACATCGATTACTGGAGTGTACTCAACCAGCTGGGATCATCTGGCAGAAGATTGAATCTTTATACATTGGCCTCTTCCTCCCTTGGAGAGCCGAATTGAGATTGGAATTACGGTGCTAGAAGTCATAGGGTGGGCTTTGTTCCTGCCCTTCCTCACTCGTGTTCCCTATTCATCAGATTAGTAAGTGTTGGGACTGAGCCCCAACACTGGCTAGGTGCACAGACTGCTTCCTGCTGTGGGCTTGCATTTGACCTGCCCCATAGTCCTCAAACTCCTTAGATTGTGGGTCCCTTCTTCTTTCCCCCTTACCAGGAGAATCTGTATATACCATAGTCCTGATGGCAGTGCATTCATCTGATGTAATGCATGCAATAGGGCTCAAGTGTACACCCTTTTGTGCAAGATTAACTTTTACTTTTCCCAATATTCCCACAAGGATTGCCGGAGGCTGCACCCACTTGTCGACCAACTCCTTGCAAGAACAAATGGTGAAGTCATCATCTTTATTCGCTTGCACCCGAGTGATCAGGGTGTTTAGCTTTTCCAGCTTATCATCATTGCCTGACACAAAGACTGCCAAGGTATTGAGTAGATCCACCTGATTATGGGCCATAACTGTCGCTGGCATGGAGCTCAAAATAGCTGGCCACAGCTTGTTGGTATCGGTCACACTTTGGGTACCACCATTATGTACTTCTATTCCTGCCGTGCCTTTTGAATGTCAAGCCGGGGGATTGTACAGCCATCCTCCAATGTCTGCGTGAGACAGGTTTTGCTGCTTCCTAAGCTGCCATTTGGCAATTCCAGCCCCACAATTTTACTAGCTTTGAACACTGGAAAGGAGCAGTAAGTGAGCTGGGGACTTTTCAAGCTGTCTAAGGTGAGCTCACGACCTTGTATGGGAGATATCTGGGCAGTATGCTGCTTCGCCAAACTCTCCACCCCCTTGGGGGCATAGCTGCCTGAATCTTCAAGGGACCGGCTCATCCGTAATGTACGTAGGGGGGGAGACATTGATTCTTTAGAATCACTACATTAGGCGACAAGGGAATCTGAGCAAGCTTCTCCCTTATATACAGATTTCTTCCATCATTGTTTCCATCGTTTGTAAGACCAAATGCTGCATGACTGTATGATCTAAGTTCGGTGGCAAGGTTACCCTCTGCCTCACCAAACTGGATGTCACTTGCGCAACCTGTGACCCTTCCATCTCCAGCACTTATTGACTGGAAGAAGTCTGATATTTTTGTCACTTTGAAAGGTGCAATCGATCCTTTGGAACATCCAAGCTTTTGGCCAGTTTCCAAAGTTTCCTTGCCCAGTGGGCTCCCTGGTGCATCTTTATCCCTCTCTGCGACCGAGTCGTGATTGTCTGATGGAGAGCTCTTAGCTGCTACACGTTTAGCTCGCCTTTTTGACGCCGTCTCCCTTGTCTTCAACTCCTGCTTCCTTTTGTTGGGCTCCAAGGCCTGACCTCTCATTTTGCTGAACTTCATCTTAATTGCGCTATGCAGAAGCGTAGGGATATTGGGTGTAAGCGCCTGCTCGAGATAATGACTTGTAGAGTTATCTTGCAGGCATGTCGCCAATTAGTTAGAGCAACTAGTTAGAGCAAAGATTAAATGAATTGCAGCATCGGACTCCTGCTCTTACTCTTGCGTGTGATAGTACAAAGTGTACCAGTTATCTTCACTGGAATGAGAGCCCACAGGCCAAGTTGGAATTTGTATTTCTTTTTCATTCTAGGCCTTCTTTCTAGGCCTTCAAAGAGCCACCTCACCCCCCCCCCCCACCCCCAGGTGCCAAGTGCTTCTCTGTGTGTGTGGGGGCACGAGCACCCTAAAAGCGTCACCTAACCCCCTCCCCCCCCCCCGGGTGCCACTTGCCCTCGGGTGTTGCATCTGGGGGAGGGGCACGAGCACGCTAGCGGCTGTACAATGCTTGGGCTTGCCCTCACTGTCCTTGCCCCGCACTCTGGCGGCTGTGGCTGTGGCTATGGCTATGGTGAACGTGGTAAAGGCGGAGGAGAAGCTCAATAGTTATTAAATGCTGCTGCTGATTTCTATGTTTTACTTATCAGCATAGTGACCAAAATCGGCAGCAGCGTGGTAAACTAGGTGGGTAAACTAGGTGAACTAGGGACAAACTGGAACTTCTAGGGAGGCACAGGGCTGAAAGCCACACCTCGTCCTATTGCGGCTGCTGCCGCAGTTCCCGCTCCCTCCCCTAGGGCTGACGCCCTAATGGTGCCTAGGCCACCTGGAAGACTGGAGAGCCTGAGAACGTGTGAGCAGACCTGGTTGTCGGTGGGTCATTAGGCCAGGTACAAGGCTCTCAGCTCACCCAGCACACTCACTCAGCATACCCCAGCACCACACCCCTACCTCGTCACTGCTTCCTTCTTGATTATGCAGGATGGCAAGGAGCGCCAAAGGGAGGAAGGAGCCCAGGGTGCTGAATAGGTTGCTGGTGGGAGGGCAGGTGCAGGTTTGAGGGCGTGGGTCTCCTACCTCTAAGGTCCGCGTTAGGCTTGCAGGCTAACGCTGGCCAAAGGCTTGCAGCTGTGGTTTGAACTGCAGCTCTTCGGCTCCAAGCTAGGCCTGTTCGAGACCGCCAGATTCCCCCGGACCAGCACCCGCCACTTGGCCGCATCTCAGGCCGCTTGCTCACTCCTCCTCACTCCCCCGTTGCTCCAGGCTGCAGCAACTTCTGCCTCGCGCCACGGGGGTCTCGACCTACCAGGATTCTGCTTTCTGCCTCATTTGATTCCGCTTCAGTGTCAGCTGTCAACATGAAATTGAAACCACCGTGGTAAGTGTTCCTTGAGTCACATTGGGAAGTCTGATGGTCTCTTCCACCATTTTCAGATTCATTTCGTGGAGATGCCCCGATGTAATCAGCTGAGGTACATCTTGGTAACTGTGTGCCTATTCACTCGTTGGGTGGAGGCATATACCACCAGTAGTCTTGCAGTTGCCAAACTATTACTGCAGGAGTGATCCCGCGATTCGGAATGCCAGTTCACCTTGAATCAGTTCAAGGAAGTCACTTCAGGAACGAAGTGATGCAGTTGTTATGCACGATGTTAGTTAGGGACTGACCAAAGATTTCGCTGTAGCTACAGACCAGGAGCCTCAGGCATAGACAATAGAGTGAGCAGACAATTAAAACAAAACTGGCCAAGACTTGTGTGTCAGCATCTTTCAAATGGCCCGATGCACTTCAGCTGGTATTGATGAGCATTCAAAGCACGCATGCAAAAGAACAGGACTATCCCCTCATGAGTTGCTGAAGAAGAGAGCTATGAAAATTCCCTCTGTTCCAGCTGCTGCTCTTGTGAATATCACAGATGATCTGGGTCTCCAGTACTGCGAGAATTGGCTGATGTGGTACATTCTATCTTTCACCAGGTTGATGGCGCAACTCCATCAGGACGAGAAACTGCATGTCATGACCTGAGCCCTGGTGACTGGGTTCATGTGAAGAAGCACTTTCGCAAGTCATGCTTATAGGAACTCTGGAGAGGCCATACCAAGTGATCTTGGTCACCAATACAGCTGTGAAGTGTGCAGGATTGCTGAGCTGGATACACACCTCCCACACCAAGAGGGTGAGACGAGCAGAGGAAGAAGTGGAGCCAACATCCACTAACTCTTGGAGTCCACCTAGGTTTGAGATTTCCGAGGCATTCAAAGGTGAAGAGAAAGGCCAGTCTGAGACTTCCCAGTCTTCCATAGCAGACATAACAGCGGCAAGAACATAATGACAGTACAGACTTTTCAATCGTAACTGACACTCCAGACTTTGGACTGAAGTTACGCCTCCGCAGAGACAGCAGGAACTTGTGGTAAGCTGAAACAAACCTGCCTGGGACAAGTGCCCCTGAATCAAAGAGCGGTATTGACAGAGAAAGCTCCACATCAGAAAGTGAATCAGCTTCTACTGAGTCAAAATTCAAAAGTACCTCAAGAGGATGAGTACAGCTGGAAGAAGGATGGCTAAAAAGTGGGACATATTTAACGAGACTGTTGGCAACCACTAGGATACCAGATACAAAAAGGGAAGTTAGCGAGTAAGAGGAGCAAGGGTACTCAGAATTACAAGATAGTGGCGATGACTGTTTGAACTTGACTGTCCCTAAAAGATCCAGAAGGGAAATGAAATTCGTACTTGTAAAGCGCACTTGTAAAGCGCACTTATACCCCCAAAGAGGTGTCCTGGCGCTGTACGCATACCGCTGTGGAACCCTTCCTGGCTTTTTCCCTGTGAAATGTCCACTCCTGGGCACCCCCAGGGTGAAGCCAGGCATCCCAGCGCTGTTGGGGCCGTTGTGGAGATTAAGCAAGCTATTGCCCAGAGTTGCAGAGTGGGACCCATGATTAGAATAAGCACCGAGGCGAGAATTATCAGGTCCGAGGAAATTGAGCCCAAGACCCGCCGAGGCGGGAATTGAACCCTGGTCCCGGGCCAGATCTCTGCATCAGGGTCTGCCGCTCTAACCATTGAATCACAAATATTAAAGTCATGAGTGGACATATTTCGACAGGATTTACATTAAATCTGATGAATATCAGGCTGCCATTGATGACCCTCCATGAGTCAAAGACAACTAAAAGGCTTAATCTATGCAAACTGTTGGCAAGGTTGAAAAGAATGGAAAGATAGTTAGGGCAATGATCAGAGGACTATAGAGCCTTAGGACTATAGAGCGTTAGGCATCCAGTCGACGCAGAATGAAAATCACTGTAGATTTCGAGATAGGGTAGTAACTACAGAATAGTCGTAGAAGGACTAATCTCTTCTGATGAATATACAGTTATTTGCTTGACTTGATCCAAGTGTACATGGCGCAGCAGCACTGCAAAATTGTGCTTGTATTCATGGTAGTTGCCAGCGCTGTTTTTGTAATCGAATGGATGTTAGACGTCTATCTGCTGGAGGGACATGTTTCCCAGTTGCCAATAAATCAAGCGGATAAACCCATTACTAGCAAGAAAACGCATAAAGGTAGACTTTTGTATTCTCTGCAATTCAAGAGCATTTATAATTATAATGTGTATTTTCAAATGCTTACCGAGTATGTAAAAATTATGCAAATTGTAAATAGCTTTACGTGTTCCTATTATTTTCCAGCTTCTGCGACTGAGAGATCAGCTTATTTCCACCTGCCCTTATCATACTCATTCTCTTGCAGTGTTTCCCTTAATTAGTTTTATCAACAGCACTCAATTAAACTGTATTATACCAATTATATAACACCTTTAGAAAATGTACTATTTGTGAAGAGATCAATTATGTATTCATGGACAACTAAACATACTTATCATTTCTCTAAAACTATTAAACAAAGGTATCAGTGTGAGTGTATGGTGACATTCTTTGCCCATGTAATTAATGCATGCGCTACTAATCAAAGATCATGACTTAACTTGAAAAATTTGTAAAGATGAGAGAATCTTTGTAGACCAGCTGGTCGAAAGAATAAGGCAAGATAAAGAAAGGAGGGGCGAAGGATTGAAATTGGAACATGCTGGAGGGAAAAAGGGATAAAGGGAATCTAGAGTATCCACCACCAAGGTAGAGTGTTGATTTCGCTAAAAGGGGAACCTTATGCATGATAAAAAGACAAGAACGGAACAAGACTATTGAGGAAGTGGGTTGGAGCGAATGTTAGCATGGCTATTTGGTTAAGAGTAGGGTTTTTGCTGACTTGGGGTAAGTATTAAAGGCATATACTATGTGTGTGGTAAGTCATCCTACTTCCAGTTGCCACACAAGTGGATTGGTAGTTGCTATGCAGCATTATTTTTCCCAAAGATTTATCACACTAATGACATAGATCACAAACTTGACAGCTACATGAAACGAAGTAGATGTAGCTTTAAGCAAATATTAAGGGGTATTTTCGGAGCACTTTTACCTGCAGTGGGTGTAGCACTGAATGATGTGAAGATCAGGAAACTGTTGACTCTAGTAGATAGGCTTGACACTAACACTGCAGGTGCTTTAACTATAATCAATAAAGTATTGCTTGCAATGAGATCTATGATTATCAAGAACTGCCTTGCTTTAGACATGCTTCTCACAAAGGAAGGCAGAGTCTGCAAGGTAATTCATGCTAGAGAATGTTGTGCTTACATATCCAAAATGAATAACCAAATTAATAATTACGTTGCCGACATTACTAATATTACCCACGAATTAACTGAATTAGAGGACACAGGTCCTTGAGAGTGAATAGGTTCCGTATTTGGGTCTCTTGGAAAGAGATTTGCCAAAATAGGCAAATGACTAGGCAATGTAGGCGGAGGAATACTAATAAAAATGTTGACACCTCTCTTGGTCATGTGTGTTTTTCTTCCTAAAACGTTGCAAAGGAATTTCCTTAAAAGGTGGGTTAAACTGTAGGAAATAGAAGCTGTCAGCTGCGAGCAGACGAAAAAGAAAGAGAGCTGATGTAAAAGTTGAATAGATGATGAGGGAACTTTATGACACAACGAAAGAGCTGGCAGGATCCAAGCAGAAGAACCTTAGGATGATGACGATTGCTCTGCAATAAATACATGAATGTGATCATTTAAAAATCATCGGAGGGTTTTGCAGGATCGGTTTTCTCTAAACCATAGTGCCTAACAAATGAGAAACCAAGCTTACGTTAACTTAGGACAACATTGCGTTTTCTTTGCATCTTGGATGTGACAATGTAGCATATCACGTGATCATTTTGCTGCTATTATTCTCGCCTTAATAAAGGACTGTAGGCTTTGCACTGAAAAGACTAAGAATTTCCTAGTCACACGGAACGTGATGTAGCTAATCAAGGACATCCTAACTGTCTCGGACCGAGTAATATACTATGTAACAAGTCATGTCACCTGAATAGACTCTGGGAATGTCCAACTCTCATGCAGTAGAATGGTGAGAGAATCCTCTAATGTATTCTGTAGTAAAATGTTGCTTCTTGCTTGTTCTCCAGTGGTACATACCCTGTGAACCATGTACTTGTGTAGCGAGTGTATACAATCCTTTGTCTAAAGTCCTATAAAAGGATGCAATTTCTCTACATTGAGGGCTCACTTTTCCCCTTAGAAGGCGAATCTATGCCAGATTTTCAGTAGAACTTTTTGGAGTTCTTTCTGTATTCTTTACGATTTATATGCTTATATGCTCATTTGACCGATGATCCACCTTATGCATTTCTGAACTTATATTCCTAGAGGAAACATTCAAACTTTAGTCTTTTTCTATCGTTCTTACGAAAATGCATGTAATTTACTACTAATGTATGAAATTTAAATTACGTCGAGATGGGCCCATCGGGGAGCACCAAAGTCCGCTAGGAATTACACTGCTCCCGGTCCGAGTAGTTAGCGGGCATTGGCGATAGAGAAACAGGTTTGCACGCTGACGGATCTGGTGGACAGTTTTCCAGTCAAAGGTTTCCAATGGCAGACCGATCTGAGGTTTTGCCGCCGGAATCCTGGTGCTTCTGGTATCTCTAATCGAGGCGGATGACCCACAGGTGTGGTAGAGTGGGATTTATGGCAAGGCTTCTGATCTAAACTCTATGGGGCATATTATCAACGGCCAGCGATAATTATCGCTGGCCGTGCTTAGCGATAGATATCTTATCGCTGGCTATTCTCCGGAAATTATCGCCCTGGTAGCTGCGTTATTAACAACACGTCTCCAGGGCGATAAAAATTCCAGAGATAGCGAGGTTATCGCCGTTTTGCAGGAACATCGCTGGTTTTCCAGCGATGTTCCCTGCAAAACGGCGATAATCTTTGCTGATACGACCCTGTGGTCGTATCAGCACAATCCACCCCTATGTTAGGGATGGCTAAGTCGGGATAATAGCAGACTTAGATTTTGGCGAAAACTGCCGTTTCGCCAAAATCTAACGTCTGCTATCATCCTGTGGGCTGCCTTGTAAATATCGCGATGTGCACATCGGCGATATTTACAACGTAGCCCATCTGGGGTACGCCAGTAATGCCCACCTTGCATCTCATTAGAGATGCAGGATGGAGCGTTATGGGAAAGGGCGATAGGGCAAGGATTCACGCGATAGCATGACCTTGCTAATACAGCGATAAAATTATCGCCGCTTTTCGTCTGAAAACAGACGCTAAAGCGGCGATAATTTTTTATCGCCGGCTTGTTAATATGCCCCTAAATTAGGCTCCTAGACTCACTATCAAGATGTTACCATTCTTTACCTAAAACCTAATTTTAGAAAGCGGAAAAGCTGAACTCAAGGGAGAAAGACCCCCAAACCCCATCCTCAAGCCTTCTTTTTTCATAAGCTGATAGGCTGAATGAGAAGTGATAAAAGATATGAAATGCTAACAAGAGATTCGTTTTTTCCCAGTTGAAGATGCTTATGTATTCAGTACATAAAAGTAACCTGGCCTTCATGAACTCTCGGGGTGGTGGCAAGAGAATACAGACAAGCACTGACAGCATATTCTTTGCTGATATTTAGACTACTGTCCTTGCGAATTTCTGAGGGCCTCATTCACAAAGCTAATTCTGTGCAAGTTTAGCTTACACATGCAAAAAGTATTTTTTACAAGTGCAAAACCAGATTAGGAATTCCCAAAAGGTTGTTTTGCACTCGTAAAATACTTTCTTCTTATGAATATTTTTTGTAAGTCATATCAGAGGGGTGGGAGTAGGCTTTCCTGGGCCGGAATGCAGTGTGGCTTTGTGAATACTCACAAGCCTGAAAGTTTGTGATGTTTACAAACTCCTTTCTGATACCTCCCCTTTGCCACAGGCAGGAGTAAATCTCTTTTTGGGACAGGAGGTGTAGGGAATACCACCATAATCAGTTGGGGGATAAGGGAAGGTGCTTTTCCACTGGAAACAAGTACCCTGTGCAGAGATTCGTTTACAAATAGTTAACAAGTAAATTTGCATTCGTGCATTAGATATTTATATGAACAAAAATAGAGATTTGCTCATGTGAAAATATATTTTTTCCAGGTGTACACCTGGAAATTAACAGCTGTCTTACGTTCCCATGTGTAAATTTAGAAACTTTTGTGAATTCCTTAAGGCCACAAATCTGCACACAAATGTGAGATCGTAGACTGGTGTCTGCAGATACAGGTCTGTCTTTAAAAATCTGGGGTCTGATGAATTATTCATATTCGCAAACCAGCGATTCCCAATTTGAACACAGGTCAGTTTGAGAATGGGAATGCGGTTTGTTATGTAATCTATGTACTAATACGTCGTTTTGCGGATTGTATATTTGATGGGGGTCCCAAAACCACTAGCCTAATAAATTCTAACTAGGCAGGCCATATTTTGCAACTCCTGTGATTTGCATCTCCAAACAGAAAACTTTTGAAAAAAATTGACATGTCCATTAGGAACAAATGCTACTTTTGAAAAAATGTTTGCCGTTTTGGGAACACATTTGGGTAAGTACTTAGTGATCCCTGTTCCCTATAGCCCGTCAACGTGATTCCCAATGGGGAATCAGTCTCATGGAGAGAGCTTCTCCTTTGCGAATTAGTTACCACCCCAACTTCAGGGCAGTGGCGTAACGATAATTGAGGGGGCCCCCCTGCAAGGTACGTGGAGGGGCCCCCTCCGGACTCTATCAGGAGCTCTCCGGCTGAAGTGCTGTGCTGAGGGGGCCCCCTGGCGCTTGGGCCCCCCCCTCGCACTGCGGGGGCTGCGGGGGCCTGTGTTACGCCCCTGCTTCAGGGTTGGTAACTGATTAATGGTTTGCAACCACAATTTTAGTCACAAACCATTGATACATTACATTGTGAATCCCAGATAGGCAGAGGATACCTCTTTCACACCTCCTCCAAAAGGTTCATAATGGATTGCAAAAGCCCCTTTAAAGACCTCATAAAAAATGGCTTAGATATATTTTAGAAAGGCGTTTTTCAGTTGTAAAACCTTTGTTTTGGTGAATCGCACACTTTGGGACTGCAAAACACCTTTGTACATGTGACCCAGGACGCCTATGTCTTGCAGCCTGTAGTGTGCTCATGTATCAGAAGAATCACTCATAGAGGAAGCACTCAAAAGTCCAAATTCATTCTTGGTTTATCAATTACTTCAGCAAAAATTCAAAGTCCACGATGCTTAGACATTGTTTTTAATATTGGACAATCCAATGAGGAAACTCAAGCGTTAATGATTAAAAAAATATAATCAATCTTTATTCTTCATTGCTTTTTTCCTTCACAAAAACAGACAAAGGCAGCCAAGCCAACGTGTTTCATCCCTACAAGGGACTTCATCAGGGCTGTAAAAGACATATGTAACAACATTTTACAATGAAACTAAAATAGCATAAAAGCGTTCAAGTCTTCGAATGCAAATACATTTCTCTAAATGCAAATACATTTCCATCTAATCATTAATTTATTATTCAAATACATTCCTCAGCATCGTCTGTGCGACAGTTTCATCATTAATAGGTATGTTTATGTATGTAGAAATTAATGGGAAGCCCTCGTTTTACAAATTCATCTCTTGCATCGCACTTCTTTCATGTCCTGAAGTACTCAACATCATTAGTGTTTTCCTAATGTGGAGATAATTAAGATAGGTAGCCTTGCATTTAATCACGGGTATCATAGATAAGCTTACAATAGTTCATGTCCAAGGCCCATGTAGTTGTTTAAAAAAATAATGTAAGTCATTCTCCGTATTTAGTCCGTATTCCAAAGCTCACAGCCTACTAACCCATCTGGTCACAGATTGACGTAAAAACAGCTCTTGATCTCCTCCACAAGGTCCACTGATTATTCTTTGTATTCGATGAAATATAGATTCACACTTATCTGGATGTCGGGCTATTAGACAGTAGCGGCCCATCCCCTGCCGAATTGGCGGGGCGGGCCGGGCTGGAAGAGGGAGGTGGGATGGGGGGGGGGTCGGTAGACAACAAAACTAAAAGATACTTACCTTAATGGTGCCACCATCTCCAGCTGCATCGCACTCTTCCTGATTCTGGGCACAGGCTTCCAGAATACACGGCGGCCAGTCCTGAAAGCATGAAAGCAGCATCAGGATTGTCCTGAGCACCGGCAACTTGTGCTCCCAGGCAGACTCGGAGCCTGTGCCTGCTCTCTCCAGCCCCAGCAACCCAGCTCGGGCGTGCATGTATCACAAAATGAGTGAGGGCATGCAGAACGTGCTTGTTCTTTTAAATAAGTGTGCTTGGTATAGTAATACATTAGTAGTGGTTAGATGCTCTCATGAATGCTAACTTTTTCTTGGGAAGGCAAGATTGAAGTGGTTCAGAAAGTGGAATTTGCAAGGGGCGGAGCTTGCCTGGCCCAAAGATGGCCGCTAACTAAGTGAGCTCCGCAAGCCGCCACGAATATCCGTCAGGAATCGGCTATTAGTTATCGATACTCTCGCTCGAAACTCTGAGCGCATGCTGCACTACTGCCGGTGCTCCAATAGCTGAAGGAACGGGGCCGTTTGATCCAGCTGGCCCAAAGTTATCGCTCTGAGGACTGCTCTCCCCGGCGCGGGGCGGCGACGCGACTGCCGAAGGCAGTGCTTCCTGCTGGGACGTGATTGCGCCGTCGCTCGGGCCTCGCGCGCATCGGCTGGAAGTGGCGATCTGATTGTCTGCACGGTCGTGCTCAGCTGGGACGGTGCGCGGAGCCCCTGCTGGACGCTGCAGTCTTGGTGCCAACCTGAGGTCAGTGGTGAGGGGATGCTGCGGGGTTCACTGCGGAAGTGCGGCGGGGATCCATTGCATACGGGCCAGCAAGCTGGGGCCTGGTACGCGGCCTGGATGACGAGTCGGAGCCTGATTTGAGCCCCCTTCCTAAAATTGTGAGGGAGTGCGGGACTATCTGGCCCTACGTTGTGCTCGGCACCTCACCGCTGATTGCTGGGGGTGTGAGGCCTCATCCTTGTGGCGCAGCTCCCCCCCTGTATTGGGCCTTGGTCATCCAGGAGCTGAGCGTGTGGCTACCTTGGCCCCCCAACCCTCTGGACGAGAGAAGCGAGGGGCCCATTTCAACAGTGGCAATAGCTGGGTCAGACTACCGCCTCCCTGATACGCATTGCCTTGCTCTGAGCTGGGAAATCCTCTGTGACTCCCTTTGGGAGGCCCGGAACTAGTATTGGTGGGTGCCCACACTCACAGAAGACGTAGCTGCAGTTGTTGAACTTGGGGATTCCGCGCTCCTGCACCGATACTGAACGGTGTCAGTATGGGTAAACCAGACAAGTCACAGCCCAAGCTGAGCTTTGAGCAGCGAAAGACCAGGCAAAGAGAAGAAGTCGCGGACACTGCAGCGGAGGAGTCTGACGCACTAACAGAAGACCCCATTGGTGACATTAAAACAATCCTGGCGTCCATGCAAAACGGGCTGTCGGTGATCGATGCGAAAATAGACACCTTGTCTTATAGAATGGACTGAGAGGGTGGATAAGCATGCGGAACGACTTGATATGGCTGAACGAAGGATCACTGAAACCGAGGAGGCCCAGACTGACGCCAATAGCGCACAGAAACAGATGGAGAAGGCCCTGGTCACCTTGCAGGACAGAGCTGAGGATTTGGAGGCCAGATCGAGGCGAAGTAACCTGCGCATTATAGGCCTTCCCGAGTCCACTGCAACGGTCAACATGGAGACCTTTACAGAAAAACTGCTCACTACTCTGCTGGGCGCTGCAACCTTTTCTCCCATGTTCGTAGTGAAGTGCACGCACCGCACGCTGGGGCCTAAGCCTCCCCCGGGTGCCCCTCCAAGACCTGTCATAGCAAAGCTGCTGAACTATCGAGACAGAGACGCGGCGCTGCGGAAGGCGAGAGAACTGGGCAATCTACAGTATGAGGGTTCCTCTTTCTCTTTGTTCCCGGACTTCACCCCTTAGGGTACAGGAGGCCAGGAGGCAATTCGCACTACTAAATCGTAAGCTGAGGGAGCAAAGTGTGGAATATGCGATGCTGTACCCGGCACGGTTGAGAGTAATGTTGAACGGGAAAGCGAAGATTTTCTCTGATCCTCAGGCCCTCCAAAAAGCCCTCAAGGACTGGAACAAGCCTGACAAACGAAGGAAAGACCAGACGGAGGACGACCGAGGGGAGGGAGCGGATGGAGGCCTTGATGATAACGACTAAAAAGAACAGCACGACACCTTCCCCTACGTGGGGTATTCCTGCAGTGCGCTGAGAGGTTCGGAACTGGGAACCTTAGTTAGGTCTCTCCCACTGCGGTTTGCAATTCACTGCTCCTATGGTTAAACTGTGAAAAGCTGCACTAAACCGTTGACTCTTATTTGCATAAATTGGAATTGCGACGCTAGTTAACTGGGGACTTCTCGAGCGAGAGGCAAAATTGTTCAGGAACTGTTGGTGAGACCCCCCCCGGAGGTTTCCCCCCTTTTTCTTTTTTTTCTTTCTTTCCTTTCTTCCTTCCTTTTTTAGTTTTTTGTTTCCCTTTCCTTTTTTTCTCTTTTCTCCTCCCTCCCCCCCCTTTTTTTTGTCTTTAATTTTTTCCCCCTCCAGCGGCAGTCTCGTTATAGAAGATTAGTGGCGGTGCGGCACTGTGGCATGCAGAAGTGTCAGCAGGTAACATCCGTCCCATTGCGTTTCACGCTAATTCACTGTTTGTTACTTAGTTCCTATTATTGCACAACTGTTTTTTTTTTTTAGGTGCTATTGTAATTGCTAGCAGGGAGGGTGGAAGGTCGCCTATGCCTAGTTGGGGACGGCATGGCGTGGGTGGGGGGAGGGGTTGGGTTTCTTTTTTAACAGTTCTGATGTGCATAAAAGTCATGAAAGATAACGGCAACACACCTCACAAAGCTGCTATGACGATCCCATCATATGATAGCTACAAATGACACATTGTGGAACAGAGCAGGGACATAGAAGGAGCCTACGGCTCATGACTTGGAATGTGAGGGGTCTGAATGACCATAGAAAGCTGCGTAAGGTCCTGGCGTACTTGAAAAGAAAGGAAGTAGACATTGCCCTGCTTCAAGAGACGCATCTTGCCCCTAATTGCACTATGCTTACAAGGCGAAGGCTACTGGGTCTGTTCCACGCGGTTGGTTTCACCTCCCACTCAAGAGGCATGGTTACCTGGGTGAACCCCAAATCAGGTCTTCAACTTGAGGAGCGTAGAGCTGATCCCGCTGGTAGATATGTCATCACAAGGTGTTTTGGTAGGAGCGCTGACTTTCAAATTGTTAACACCTACGGGCCTAATTACGATGATCCCCAGTTCTATCATTCAGTACTGTCACTCATAAAAGATTGCTCTTCGTTGCCACTTATATGGGGGGGTGATTTTAATTGTGTATTTGATCCTGCGCTTGACCGTTCGAGGGGTCCTCCTAGGCGCCCCTCTGCTGCCGCTAGAGCCATTGCTGACATAGCGTTACAATTGCATCTGGTGGATGTGTGGAGAACTAGATCCACTGGTAGGGGCGGGTTCACGCATTATTCGGCACACCATGACACACACACTCGTATAGATTACTGGTTTATATCGGAAGAGTTAATGGCTAGGGTACAGGATTGCACAGTTTTGGCCCGCTCCTTTTCCGATCATACTCCTATATTGTTAGCGGTCAAAATTCCCCCTCGGGGCCCCTCCCCTTTCTTGTGGAGATTTCCGCCATACTCTCTGCTAGATGCGGTGTTTAAGGCTGAATTGACTGCCGCCATCACTGAGTTCTTTGCAACCAATATTGGATCAGTCGACTCCTTTGCCACGGTATGGGAGACATTTAAGGTGTTCATACGAGGGGTGGCCATCAACAAACATTCTGGAGTCCTCCGTTCCATCAGAGGTAGACTCGCTCTGTTGGAGACTCGCTTGAGTGAGCTGGATACCGAGGTCTCAAACAAGAATGACCCTCAAACTCTAGAACAACTAAAAAACACACTAGATGATTACCACGAGGAAGCGGATAGTGAAATTAAACATATGGGGAAATATGCATTGGCCAGGACCTATGGAGAGGGGAATAGGCCGGGCTCAGTATTAGCGGCGCTAGCTCGCCGTCGGTCTGAGACTGGGGTCATTGCTGAATTGAGGGACGAGACGGGCACTGTATTAAAAGAGCAGGCGGACATAGTTAACCGATTCAGCTGATACTATCAGGACCTGTATAGCTCCAGGGTTGACCCAGATGAGGAGAGTATTATGAACTACTTGGAATACATACAGCTGCCATGGTTGACGGACAGTCATAGGGAATATCTTATGAGGCCCCTGGATGCTGTCGAAATACGAATTGCGCTCAACTCTATGCGAGACGGGAGCGCTCCAGGTCAGGATGGGCTCATTGTGTCCTTTTATAAGGCTTTTAGGGATCTGCTGGTTCCACACTTAAGCACTCTGTTCCAAGTAATGGGAGAGACTGGCATCATGCCTCCCTCTATGCGTGAGGCACTGATAGTAACAATATTGAAACTCGGCAAGGCTCCCCAAGAGTGCTCGTCTTACAGACCACTGTCGTTAATCAACGTCGACACCAAAATCTTCGCCAAAATATTGGCTAATAAACTGTCCCCTCTTTTGCCCCTCATGGTGGGTCCTGAACAAGCGGGCTTTGTGCCTGGCCGCACACTATCATACAATCTGAGAACAATATTTGGGGCCTTGGAACACATTAAACCGGATGTAGGGGCGGCAGCAGTGTTTCTAGACGCTGAAAAAGCCTTCGATTCGATCGAATGGAAATTCATGCTAGAGGTCCTGAGACGCCTGGGTGTAGGAGAAGTCTTTCTTCAATTAGTTTCGTCTACGGCTCGTGTGCCGTCCTCGTGTGTCTCCTCTCCCATTCAGATATCTCGAGGCACGAGGCAGGGGTGTCCTCTGTCACCACTATTATACGCTGTCGCTGCAGAACCCCTGCTGCGGGCGCTCCGTGAATACCATGGACATAGAGGTCTGCGTTTCCCCAACTACAACCTCATTGTCTCCGCCTACGCGGATGATATGCTATTGTATATTCGGGACCCGGACACAAATCTTTCCCCAATAATTTGCGAAGTGCTGAGGTTTGGCGGACTCTCAGGGCTTAAAATCAACTGGGACAAATCTATTATTTTCCCATTAACCCCGGCCACAATGCCGACGGGCTTACATTATCCCCTCCAATGGACATCTGACCCGGTCAGATACCTGGGGATCCAGGTTCACTCTGATGCTGAACAAGTACTTAGGGCGAATTATGGTAGAGCTATTTCCAAACTGGAAGAGGACATTGAGAGGTGGATTCGGCTCCCCCTCTCATTGGTGGGACGGGTGTCCTTGATGAAAATGATTGTACTCCCCCGATTCCTCTTTCTGTTCGTCAATATCCCTGTGGTTGTCCCCCAACACATTTTTAAAACGCTACGGACCCTGATCGGTAAATTGGCATGGGCAGGCAAAACTCAGCGCGTCAGTCTTGATATCCTCACTTTGCCCTACTCTGCGGGGGGCTTGGATGCGCCGGATCTAGAACTATATTACAGAGTGGCGCAAGGCTCGCATTCTCACAGCTGGACTCAAGGCCCGCACAATCTACCACACCTCCAAATAGAGAAGGTTGTTGCAAGTCCTGACCCCCTCCCGCGTTTGCTGACTCAGACACCTATCAGGCGATGCAGCGTGCTGGACTCGGTTAACTCAGTTGTACACGCCTGGCACGTTTTACTAAAAAAGCAGGCTGGTGCTCTATTGTACTCCCCACTTCTGCCTATAGAATGCTGCCAGTGGTTCACTCTAAGTTCTGAAAGAGGAGTACTCCGCTCGCTGCACGCCCTGCGGATACATGTGATGGGCGATTTTTTAAGGAGGGAGTGTGCGCACGTGGGAGGAGGTGGCAGAGGGTATACCTGCCCCTACCTCTTTAACACAATTTCACTATTTTAGAACCCGCCATGCACTTAGGGCGCTGCTTGGTGATGAGCTGCAAGAACCTCCGGAACTACCTGCTTTTTCCTATCTTCTGCGTTCAGAATTCCCCATTAAATTAGTCTCGAAACTTTATGCTGCTACACAAGCCTTTAAATTTACACGATACACTAAAGCTAGACTGGAGTGGCAGTGCGATATCGGTGTTGCCCTCACCGATGATATCTGGTATTACTGCTGTGAAGCCACGCAAAAGATCTCACTCAACGGCAGGCACAGACTGGTCCATTTCAAGTATCTGAATAGGGTGCACAACACGCCGAAGAGGCTATTCTGCTATGGGCTTAGGGACACAGATTGCTGTGAAAGATGTGGGGAGGCAGGGGCAGATTTTCTGCATGTGGCATGGCTGTGTCCTTTAGTAGCGCAATTCTGGAAGCACATTTTTCAAGCATTAAATGCCATAGCGGACCTGTCCCTTTCCCCAGATCCCCTTCTAGCACTTCTGGGATACACGAAACCCCTCAAAAAGAACACCAGAAAGTTAGTCTCTATGGGTCTCCTTTTGGCGAAACGCAGGATCGCGATGCGCTGGATGCGCGGTCCCATGCCGACTGTGACGGAATGGGTGCGGGATATGCTCTACTGTAATACCCAGTCTGATGTATACAGTGAGTTGCTGCCCCCCCAGAGTCGACCAAAAAGCTTCTGGGGTCTGTTTGCACAGTACCTAGTGACAAAACATGGTAACGATGTGGACAATGAATGATTGCATGATGGACTGTGATAGCCCAGATGTCACGAGGCCTACGTGCACGGGATTGAATTGGTGAGGTTTGCTACACGTCATAGTTGGTGGTCGCTTGTGCTGGGTCTAGCTGATTATACAGACAGCATTATGGATGTATCAGAGTGCTCTTTCCTATATTTTCATCATTATTGGAATGTCCTAATGTCCTATTGTCAATGGGTATTGTAACAATAGATTTTGCCAATTGCTCGCTGACTCCTGTAAGATGTTTACCATGCTTTGTACATCACTGTGAACTGGTTCTTTTAGTAATCTAATAAAACAATAAACAAAAAAAACTTCGAAAAAAAAAAAAGTGGAATTTGCCACTTAGCTACAGCCTTACATACAGCCTTTTATGAGTGTCCACTTGATCTATACTCAGTAATCGCACCCTCGAAGTTACTGAAGTTAATGAAGATAATAAGTGGGAAACTGAAGTTCCACTGAGGCCTGAGGAATTACTGGGGGAATCTGTAATTCCGGGTTAGATTCTGCTGGCAGATTTGGGGGGATAGTCACAAGGACTTATCTCCGAGTTATCGCCACCTTAACGCAACAAAAGTGGAGATAGATTTAACGCCCCATTCACAAGCGGTTGCAAACTGCAGACAACGCAAGTATTCCCGCGATAACTGCCTCAAAATTTACCTCCACGGGTGACACCACCAACTAACCCTAATGAGATGCAGAGTAGGCGTTCCCGTGCAAAAACACACGAAAACACCACTACACCACATTCACAACAAACTACCAGATCTGCGATGCGAACCCAAAACAGGCGATAAGCCGCGGTAGCAGCAGGGATTCAACACCTGCCTTCTGCTGGTGTTAAGCAGGACGACTACCTGCTGCATGAAAGGGAGCCCAGCCAAGAGCCACATCTGAAGACCCACAGATGCCATGGAGACAATGATCATGCAGCTCGGACACCCATGAGGGCCACAACACCCACAGCCACCACCCCCAGGCCCGCCACCACCCCCAGGACCCATCCCGCCCCCCCCGGACCACCACAGAGGCAGCGTACACAAAGACAGCGGACCCACCGTAAATGCACCAGCCGCACAGACCGAACGCCAGAGGAGGACATTGCCCACTACAGGCCCAAAAGGACAACCATCCCCCGCATCCTGACCCACATCGCCCACCTGCTGACGGTACCAACACAGCGCACAACGAACATCCCTCCGCAGACAAAGCTGCCGGCTGTGCTGCACATGTTGGCCTCTGGTACCTTCCAACCCACAACTGCCAGAGTCGGAGGAGTCTCACAGCCAGCCCCATCCAAGTTCATCACACCTGTCCTGGATGCCAACATCAGCCCGGTACCCCAGCACCTCCACTCCACCCACACTGCGCAGGAGCAGCTGGAGACCAAGCAAGGCTCCCACGCCACAGCTGGATTGCCTCACGTGTCGGGGGCAATCAACTGCACACATGTACCCCTCGTGCCCCCTGCCAACACTGCACACAACTACCTCAACAGAAAGCACACGCATCCCATGAATGTGCAGGCAATAGTGGCCCGCCCGGGACTCCTCAACAAAGTCGTGGCCAACTCCCCAGGCAGGGTGCATGATTCCTACATCTCCCGACAGTCCATCATCAACCAGCTCACCCAGGATGGCACCTATGGAAATGCAGTGCTCGTTGGTAAGTATCAAATGAACACACCACACACCTCCACCCCACAGTCATGCAACTCACGATACTGGCAATGGGCACGCAGCACAACTACATTCAACATGCCACACAACATGCCAACCGACCAGACACGACAACACGACTCCATTGGGAACCTGGGCTTGCCATGCCCACAACCCAGCCACGGCATGGCACCACAGCCACACAATAGCAGGATGTGAGGAGAGGCGTGGACCAGGCATGTGCGAGAGCGGCAAGTGACCAATGAATGAGAACCTACCAAATGCCAGGTGTGGCGTGGAGGTGGCGGACAGACTTCAGTGTGCAAACCACGGAAATGGCCATGTGGACATTAACTGCTGGTGCATGGAGTGTAGTGGCCAGTGAACGCTACCATGTCCCCACAGGCTGTGGGGCAGAAAGCGGAAATGTCGCACGTTACGTCCCCCCCTGCATGCGCGGGCGGAGTGGGTTGGCCCTGCGTACGCCAGGCCTGCGTAGGGGTGTGAATAAAAAGCCCATCGCACTGGGCGTTGTCCTCTTTCGGAATGGCCAACGCATCTGCCAGGGCGGCGCCTCCCAGCCTGCCACGAGGCTGGCGCCGTGCGCGGCGGGGCCTGCGTCCCTGTGCGCCTGCTGCACCCCGGCCCGCTGGTCCCCAGACCCGTCATGCCTGGCCCAGCGCACCAAGGAGACTCCGCTCACCTGCCGACACCGGCGTGTGTTAAAGAGGGCCCACCATGTGCCGGTGCAAGCTCCAGGCCTCAGTCCCGCGACCTCTGCAGCCTCCGCAGACCATCGCTGGCCTCCACGCCGCTGGCCCACATTACTCCCTTCTCATTGACATACTCCACCGGCGTACTCTTCGGCCCAGCTGTTGGCACAAGTTGAACAGAGTCGTGAGTTCAGAATGGCAGTGACCAAAGGTCTGTGGCAGCGTCCACATCACTATACTCCCTCCGATCAGTGAAGCCAAAGTCTGCATCGCAGGCCTGCGACACGTGGTGCCACTAACCCTGTTCAACGCAAGCCTGCGACACGTGGTGCCACTAACCCTGTTCAATGAAAGCCGGCGACACATGGTGCCACTAACCCTGTTCAACACAAGCCGGCGACACGTGGTGCCACTAACCCTGTTCAACGCAAGCCGGCGACACGTGGTGCCACTAACCCTGTTCAACGCAAGCCGGCGACAAATGGTGCCACTAACCCTGTTCAACACAAGCCGGCGACACGTGGTGCCACTAACCCTGTTCAACAAAAAGCCGGCGACACGTGTTTGTGAGCCCCTGCCGACTACTGGCTCTGACCTCCCCTGCGCTCCAGTAGGTCCCACATATGGAACTGTGTCCTGAGTCTTGAATGGCAGTGACCCCAAGTCCGTGGCAGCGACCACATCGCTGAACTCCCTCCGATCAGTGAAGCAAAAGTCTGCATCGCAAGCCGGCGACACGTGTTTGTGGGCCCCTGCAGGCTACTGGCTCAGGCCTACACTGCGCTCCTGTAGGTCCCACATGGGTGTGTCCTTAACGATGTACACTGTTGTCGTTTTTTGACTGCACCAGGCACTCCATGACGGCTGGTGTGCACACACCCCACACACATCCAACACAGGTGTCACTCGACATGTGAGCCTGCTAATAAAAGTGGCCAGGCGCACGTGCCCGTAGCCATTCCCACCATCTAAGCAAGTGTGTCCGTGTGGTCATTATGTCAGCATGATGTGCCCGAGCCCTGCAACATCACAGTGTGCTGTCTTCAGCGGACGGTAGCATGTCACCTCAGCAGTGGCTGAGACCTTGGACATGTAGCTTCGCCCGCCCCCCCCCTGCATGCACATGAGGCGTGTGCTGGTCCGGCGTACGTCAGGTCAGCGCAGGGGTGTGCTGATTCGGCAGGGGGATCAGGACGTGGCTCTGGTCTGGCCTTGAGCAGGAAGTGTGGTAAGTGTGTCTCTGTGTTGGGGTATTGTCGCCACCAGGGCCACAGTAGTCGGTGTTGCAATGTTGCATGCACCAGGAGGGCGGGCACGCACGTACGGGGAAATGTAGGAGCGCAAGACCGCTCGGGGTCTTGGCACATGCATGCCAAGTGTTATGTGTATCAGTCCTGCGAATGCATGAGTCAGTTGCCTAGCCTCTATCGCAGCGCGATCACAGCCAGCCATGGACTGTACACCTGTGTCCGCCCTGTCCGGACCATTGGCCTACACTCACGTGGCCACACACCCTCAAAGGCCAGCTTCACGGTGTTGTTGGCATGCCGCTGGACATGCGCGGACAGGCATTACAATGGTGTGCCGTAGGAGTGCACGTGGTACAACAGCGCAGCACACACCAGTGTGGGGGCTCGTGGGAGGGAGGAGCAGCTGTGAGGCAACGTAACACACAGTGAGGCCTCTAATGTGCCACGTGCTGAGCATATCATCCATGATTCCCTGGGTCGCAGACATCCCACCACACCCACGACAGGCCTCTGTACATCTCCTGTATGCATGCAGATGGTGAAGTTACTGTAGGGATGAAAGGTCCTTTGTCTGAACTATCAGGCGGTAGCACATCTGCAGCTCCGAGCTGGAACTTGCATGTGGCCAGCACCCCCTGACAGATACGATAGCATTTGCTTGCGACTCCCACACTACGCACTGCCCGACGTGAGACCAACGTGTACACATCCCACACGCAGGAGTCCTTGGTTGTAGTTAGCGTGCGTGATATGGCCTTCACACGTACTCCCACCCCACCCCAGGTCTGCATCCGTTGCACACAGAGACTGCTCATTGCTCCGAGCTGTGCCATTTCATCCACAGGACTGGTGCAGGCCGCTTCAAGCAGAGCCACTGACGCAATGGCAGACCATCCCGGACACATGCTCATCTCCACTCATGTTGACCTGTACCGTGCACGTCTGCTTCATGTACTGGGGGCACTGCCGTTGGCAGTGCTGCGGATCAGTTACCGGCTGGGCTTCCGCCTTGTGAACGTCACCTGCGTGCAGCCTGTGTTGCATTGTCGCTCGTGCATATTCGAGTGGACCATGGATGTCTGCCTCTCCAACGTAACGGTAGCTGACCTGGATTTCGACATGTGTGTGCGCCTCCTGTTGGCCCACGACCAGGAGTGTCACCGTGATGCCCGTTTATGGCATGCCTGGATGTTTGGCATGCATGCTGGCAACTGGACCTGGGAGATTGCACGAGTCGTCGTGTGCAGTGACCACATTGAGCCGCTCCCCGATTGGGCTTTGGTGCTAATTGGGGCCAGGGGTTGGAGTCAGCACATCTGTCCGGGACAGCTGATGGATTACGTCGCCGACATGTTAGATGTGGAGGACAACGATCTCTCATTGGAAATGTTGGCCTACGCTGCTGCACTCGCGTTCATGGACGAGTGACAAGGTACCTGCAGCCACAACTGGATGTGACCCATTGCACGTGTCCCGACGCCTGGTTGCATGTTGAGGATCTGGTCACATGTCCCAAGACGACAGTGACATGGCTGCATTGGCCTGGACTCCTGATCCATGCGCGGACAACCAACGCGGGTTGGCACTGACTTGTGTTGGTGATGGACTCCCCCGGGGTGGACATGGGCGCTTTCCAACATTCCTCATTCAGACATGCTGCTGCATTGTTCTGCATGTCGTGGCACTTCTCTTGGCCGTACTGACACGCACTTGTTGATAAAGTTTCTGCACTTTCACTTGTCTCCAACTGTGTTGAGTCTTGTTTGTATGCCAATGTGTGTGTCACGGTCTATCTGGATCCCTGCCATACGTGCATTGCTACCCCATCAGGGCTGTGGGTTTGTACTTGTGCATTATCATGTCCCTGTTTCGTGCTTTGCCAGATGCGTATGGCCATTTACTGGCCACAAGCGGGTGCACTTGTGTCCTGTGTTCGGTTGTGCAAATGTTGCTGTTTGTACCACATTGTGTTGGATGTTGGGGTGCTCTGCTTCCTATGTGTGTGTGCTGCATTGTGTGTGATATGGCCCTTCAGTTCTGATTTGGCTCACCCTTCTCCCTTTCAGGCAGTGTGGTTTTCACTTCTGTGCTTGTTCAGTGGTGTGATATTGCCGGGTTGTGTGACTTGTGCTCTTGGTTGGTGTTGTTACTCTTGGGCATGGTTTGTCTGCAGTTGTGCTGTGCTTAATTGTGCATGTGTGCCATTGTGCCCATCTCCTCCCGTCCCCCCAATCCCTGGTCGTCCCTCTCCCTGTTGCTGTTGTGTCTGTTGATTTTGGGCAGTTTCCGGTCCCCGGGTCCTGCCACCATCTCCAGACTGATGTGGTAGACACCATTTCCTCCATGTCATCCAGCTCCTGGTGTGGCGCTGGACTCCCACCTCCGGTGTGCATTGCTGCCTTGTGGTTGTTGGCGTGTTTCTGCTTGTTTGTGCGTTTCGCATCATTCCAGCTGTTCTGGTTTTCTTCCATTGTCCTCCTCCGCTCTCCGGCTGCATTCACCTTGTCCACGATGGCCTGCCATGTACAATGTTTTGTTGCCAATGGGGCTTGTGGGGTTGTGTACTGGCTCCGGTTGCCTCCATTGTGCTTCGCTGTTGTTTTCTGTTTGGTTTGTCTTTCTTTTTCAGGCTTTTGTTGTGCTTATTCCCGCCTGCGGGGTGTGTGTCGCGGGCCTGGCGCTGCTTATCGCTGCTTTCCTCATCGCGAATGGGCTCATCGCACGTTTTTTGGTGTTGAGGTTTGTGTTTTTATCTCCGTCGAGGTGGTTGTATCGCGGACATTGGCCGCGTTTTCGGCAGACTATCGCATGGTACCGCCGTGTTGTGAATTCCACGTTAACACGGGGTTATTTTCCCACGATAGGCCGCGATGTGTAAAGTTGCGTTAACATTTTTTGGAAATGTTTAGCGTACGTTCTTGTAAATATCCCCCTTAGTGTGTTGTCAGACTTCCCAGGACTGAATTACTGGGTGTGCAGTATTGCCATAGACCATGCAATTTGGTCAAATGTAAATAAAGCTGACTTTTAAAATGTCAACTACATTAAAGTCAAGTTTAAATTGTCATGGTAATAATTTTGTACCCTTCTTTATTGCCGATGTCAGTTTAAAAAAATGTCAAATTTTAAAAGCCAAACTACTGCTTAATTCTCCTTCCCTGAACTCTCAGAAACTCCTAATAACCCTTAACACTATCCTTCTCTGATTCCTAAAACCGCTAACTATCCCGTAACCCTATCAGACCCTAAAACCAACCAACCCCTTTCTACCTCTTACCACTATTCTTGCCTGAATCCTAAAAACCCCTTACTACTCCTTAACACTACCCTTCCCCAAACACTACAAATTCCTAATCACCACCCCTTAACTCTACCCATCTCTGAATCCTAAAACCCCATAACTATGCTTTAACGCTTCCCTTACCTGAGCCTAAAAACCTTTTACTTCCCATTATGTCTACCCTTCCCTAAGCCATAAAAAAAACCTTACTACAGCTTACCACTATCCTTCCCGGAGCCCTAAAAACCCTAATTACCATTTTATGCTACCTATCCTTGAACCCTAAATAGCCAGAACCACCCCCTAAGGCTACCAATCTCTGAACCCTTGCAACCCCATACAACCCTTTCATGCTTCCCTTCCACGAACCCTAAAAACACCTAACTAGTCCCCTGCCCTCCTCCCCATCTCATTGTAAATGCTCTTCTTTACGTTAGCAGGAAGTTACTCCATTACACCTGCTACCAGTACACTTATATTTGTCCCATAAGGCATTACACTTTTCGATTTTTTGGAAGCCACACTTCTTTTTCAGTCTATTTGTTCAGTAGACAACATTTTTGACAGCTTTATTTCAGTCTACTTTTTTCCAAGAATATTTTACTGCAATTCCGATGTGATCAGTACAGTGGTGGCTGGCTGGGAACCGGGGTGGCAGGGCGGGGTAGACAAAATATATAAAATAAAACAATTTACCTCCTCACAGCTGCCGACCGCCGTCTCTCCTCTCTCGTTGCTTCAACCCGGAAGGAGAAGCACAAAGGCTCCCCTTAGCCAATCACAATGCTGCAATGTAATTGGTCTGAGCGCTGTGGTTAGGTGCTCAAAGGGGGACTGGGAGCCTGGGCATGTTCTTCACCCACGCTGTGTATTACACAGCCCGGTGGAGAACATGATAAGTGTGCATGACTGTTTGGCAGGTCCAAGACAGCCAAACAGTCATGCGCACTTATTGTGCACAAACCACTCCTCCTCCCTGTGTCACCAGCCCCGCCCTAACCCAGCCCCGAAGTACGAAAAATAAGATGATAATAACAAAGTTATTATCCTTTTATTTTTCCTTTTTCCTGCTCTGAGAGCAGAGTGTCGACGCTCCTCCGCCTTAGCAGAGGAGCCGCCCCTGGATCATGTGCAGGAGTCAAATGAGACTCCTCTAACTCTGAATAGCTTGTCCCGGTTCCCCCTGCTAAATGAAAAACAGGTTACTAACCTGTTAGTACAAACTAAGTCGGGCTCCCCCCTTGACCCATGTCCCCCTTACATATTACACCTGGTCCCAGAAGAGATAAGTGCTTTCCTGACCCCTCTATTTAATGAGACTATAAGATCCGGAGTCTTTCCACAGAGATGGAAAAAGGCCTGTATAAGACCTATTTTGAAGAAAGACTCACTGGACCCCCAGGACACTAAGCACTATCGTCCCATATCCTGTCTCCCATTGCCCTCAAAAATATTAGAGAAAGCCATGAATCAGGAGCTGATGGAGTACGTGGATTCTAACAATATCCTGGACTCCTCTCAGCATGGTTTCAGATCACGACACTCTACAGAATATGCTCTGATAATGGCAACTGAGGAGATCCGTAAGGTCATGGATGAAGGTGGTAGAGCTGTTTTAATCCTACTCGAACTAACGGCTGCTTTTGACACCGTAAATCATGTGGTCCTATTGCAGCGGCTTAGAGCCGTGGGTGTCAAGGACACAGCCTTAACCTTGCTCACGTCCTTCCTGGACTCCAGGGTACAACAAATCTACTGGGACGGAATTCAGTCCGGAGAATTCTATCTCCCATGCGGAGTCCCTCAAGGATCAGCTTTATCCCCCACATTGTTCAATCTGTACGTGACCCCACTGGCCAAATTGATAAAAGATCAAGGTCTAACACTAGTGTCGTATGCAGATGACACCCAGTTAGTGGTGTCACTTACACAGAGTGTCGAAGCAACAGCAGAACGGTTCCGAAATTGCCTCACAAGTGTGATGGGCTGGATGAATACAAACTTCCTAAAGCTTAATACAGAGAAAACTGAGGTAGTAGAATTTGGCCAAAAACCCTCAATCTGGAATCACCTATGGTGGCCTCCAGAAGCTGGCACCTGTCCCATCCCCAGTGCCTACGGCAAAGAATCTAGGTTTTCTGATTGACAAGGACTTAACACTTACCTTACAAATTAATCAAGTTACCTCGGCCTGCTTTTTTACGATTAAGGTCCTGCGAAAAATACTGCCGTTTATACCTTTCTCTTTAAGAAAAACGGTAGTAGGAGCCTTGGTTTTATCGCGAATCGACTACTGCAATGCGCTGTATGTGGGAGCTGGGGTAAGACAGCTTTCCAAACTTCAGTCATTGCAGAATGCTGCCGTAAGAATACTGCTGGATCTTCCTAAACATCACCCGACGTCGAGTGGCATAAGGCAGCTACACTGGCTCCCAGTCCGACGACGGGTGGACTTCAAGGCGTTATGTCTAGTACACAAAGCTGTATACGGAGGAGGTGCAGCGGATATCAATTTTCTCTTTCCACGGTATGTACCGACCCGCGCATTAACCCCTTCCATGCTCATGACGAGCTGGACTCGTCATGGCACACAGTGCTCGTGTGCTCATGACGAGTCCAGCTCGTCATGGAACCCAGCACAGGAAATCCCTCTGGTGCGGGCACCAGAGGGATTCCCTTTAATCTCCTAAAGCCTCGGGAGCTGGGGAAGAGCTTCCCCAGCTCCCGAGGCTCCCCTGGTTTCCCTGAAATGACGATCGGCGCGCACGTCGCGCTGATGTCATTTCAGTGAAACTGAAACTGAAATGAGCCAAGAGGCTCATTTCAGTTTCAGCTTCTACGTGCTCAGAGGGCTATCTCAGCCCCCTGAGCACGTAGAAACTCAGGAGAGGTATCGTTGGAAAGGGAGAATCTCCCTTTCCAATGGTACTCCTCCCTAGTGGATCCCTGCTTGGGGATCGCCCCAGGAGGGCGATCCCCAAGCAGGGATCCACCCACTAGGCACCAGGAGGGGGAGCGGCCCTTGGGCAAGGGCCTTTGCTCCCCCATAAAATATTTGCCATGATTAGTCTTTCTGCCCCCTGGGGGTAGATGGGGGCAGTAGCCCCCAATCTCCCCCCGGGGCAGAAAGCCCACTAGACACCAGGGATTTTTATTTAAATTATAGTTAGGGGTGGGGCTGCCCAAAACGGGCATGCCGATGCCCCCCGGCCACAAAATTAGTCTTTCTGCCTCCCTGGGGGCAGATGGGGCAGTAGCCCCCAATCTGCCCCCGGGGGCAGAAAGCCCACTAGATACCAGGGATTTTTTTAAAAATTATAGTTAGGGGTGGGGTTGCCCAATATGGGCATGCCAATGCCCCCACCCCACCCCGCCGCAAAGGTACAGTCTTTCTGCCCCTCCTGGGGGGCAGAAAGCCCACTAGATACCAGGGATTTTTTTTAAATTATAATTTGGGGTGGGGGCTGCCCAATATGGGCATGCCAATGCCCCCACCCCACCCGGCCGCAAAGGTACAGTCTTTCTGCCCCTCCTGGGGGCAGATGGGGCAGTAGCCCTCAATCTGCCCCCGGGGCAGAAAGCCCACTAGACACCAGGGTTTTTCCCCTCGATACATTTAGGGGTAGGGGTTGCCCAAGATGGGCATGCCAATGCCCCCACCCCTCCCCCACGAAATTCCAGTCTTTCTGCCTCTCGGGGGCAGATGGTGGCAGTGGCCACCAATCTGCCCCCACCCGGGGTTCAGAAATACCCTAGATGCCAGGGATTATTTTTTTTATAGGCCCGGGGTGGGGGCTGCCCAGAATGGGCATGCAAATGCCCCCACCCTACCCCCAAAGAAAAAAACTTTCTGCCCCCCAGGAGGCAGATGGGGGCAATAGCCCCTGATCTGCCCCCCGGGAGGGGGCAGAAAGCCCATTAAGCGCCAGGGATTTTTTTTTTATATAGGTGGGGGCATTGACATGCCCATTCTGGGCAGCCCCCACCCCAAAACAAATGCTACAGTATTTCTGCCCCCCCCTGGGAGGCAGATGGGGCAATAGCACCTTATCTGCCCCCCCGGGGGGGCAGAAAGCCCACTAGCCACCAGGGATTTTTTTTACAAAGTTCGGGGTGGGGCTGCCAAGAATGGACATGCCAATGCCCCCACCCACCCCAAAAAAGATGTCACTGTCTTTCTGCCCCTCCCAGGAGGCAGATGGGGGCAGTAGCCCCTGATCTGCCCCCGGGGGGCAGAAAGCCCACTATGTGACAGCGATTATGCTGGCTTTTTTATACGGAGGGGTGGGGGCTGACCAGAATAGGCATCCCAATGCCCCCGACCCCCAAAAGAATAGCCACAGTCTTTCTGCCCCCTCGGGGGCATATCGGGGCAATAGCCCCTGATTTCCCCAATCCCCAGGGCGGCAGAAAGCCCACTAGGCACTGACTTTTTTCGGAATGTGCCTACCTGTTGAATTTGGTTCCTAGCTCTGCCGGCACCCAGGGAAACCTAGCAAACCTATACATTTTTTAAACTAGACACCCAGGGGAATCCAGGATGGGCTGACTTGACTGGCTCTCACCAGGTTCTGTTACCCAGAATCCCTTGCAAACCTAAAAATTTGTCCCAAAAAAACACATTTTCCTCACATTTCTGTGGTGGAAAGTTCTGGAATCTGCATGGATCCACAAAATTCCACCCACCCCGCGTTCCCCAAAGTCTTTCGAAAAAAATGGTACCTCACTTGTGTGGGTAGGACTAGTGGCTGCGACAGGAAACGGCCCAAAACGCAACATGGACACACCACATTTTCACAGTGAAAACGGACCCTTTTTTTGCAAAGTGCCTAGCTGTAGATTTTGAACCCTAACTCTGCCGGCACCTAGGGAAACCTAGCAAACCTATACATTTTTGAAAACTAGATACCCAGGGGAATCCAGGATTGGGTGACTTGACTGGCTCTCACCAGGTTCTGTTACCCAGAATCCCTTGCAAACCGAAACATTTGTAAAAAAAAACACATTTTCCTCACATTTCTGTGGTGGAAAGTTCTGGAATCTGCGTGGATCCACAAATTTCCACCCAACCCGCGTCTCCCAAAGTCTTCCGAGAAAAATGGCACCTCACATGTGTGGGTAGGCCTAGTGCCCGCGACAGGAAACGGCCCAAACGCAACGTGGACACACCACATTTTCACAGTGAAAACGGACCCTTTTTTTGCAAAGTGCCTAGCTGTAGATTTTGAACCCTAACACTGCCAGCACCTAGGGAAACCGAGCAAACCTATACATTTTTGAAAACTAGACACCCAGGGGAATCCAGGATGGGGTGACTTGACTGGCTCTCACCAGGGTCTGTTACCCAGAATCCCTTGCAAACCTAAAAATATGTCCCAAAAAACACATTTTCCTCACATTTCTGTGGTGGAAAGTTCTGGAATCTGCGTGGATGTACAAAATTCCACCCACCCCGCGTCCCCCAAAGTCTTCCGTGAAAAATGGTACCTCACTTGTGTGGATGGGTCCAGTACCCGCGACAGGCAAGGGCCCAAAACCTATTGAGGCGACATCAAAATTACCTATCACAAACCAACCTGGTTTTGCAAGGGGGGTCCCATGAGTTTTTGGCCCCGGGCTCAACGGCCATCTAGGGAAACCTACCCAACCCACACATTTCTGAAAACTAGACACCCGGAGGAGTCCAGCGAGGTATGGCTTGCGTGGGTCCTCCAAAATTTTCTTACCCAGAATACCCTGCAAACCTCAAATTTAGCTGAAAAAATCACGTTTTTCTCCAATTTCTGTGTGGAAAAGTTCTGGAATCTACGTAGATCCACAAATTTCCTACCACCCAGCTTTCCCCCAGGTCTCCCGATAAAAATGATACCTCACTCGCATGGGTGGGTCAAGTACCCGCGACAGGCAAGGGCCCAGAACGTATTGAGGAGACATCAAAATTACCTATCACAAAACAACCTGGTTTTGCAAGGGGGTCACCTGGGTTTTTGGCCCCGGCCTCAGCGGCCATCTTGGGAACCTACCAAACCCACACATTTCTGAAAACTAGACACCTGGGGAGTCCAGCGAGGTATGGCTTGCATGGGTCCCCAAACGTTTTCCTACCCAGAATGCCCTGCAAACCTCAAATTTAGCAGAAAAAAATCACTTTTTACTCAAATTTCTGTGTGGGAAAGTTCTGGAATCTGCGTGGATCCACAAATTTCCTACCACCCTGCGTTCCCCCAGGGCTCCCGATAAAAATGGTACCTCACTTGTGTGGGTAGGCATAGTGGCTGAAAGAGGAAATGACCCAAATCGTATTGTGGAGACTTCAAAACTACCTATAACAAAACTACCTGATTTTGGGGGGCACCTGGTTTTTGGCCCCGGGCTCGCCGCCATCTAGGGAAACCTACCAATCCCACACGTTTCTGAAAACTAGACACCCTGGGGAGTCCAATGAGGTATGGCTTGCGTGGATCCCCAGCTTTCAACCCAGAATCCCCTGCAACCCTCAAATTTAGCTGAAAAAAACATATTTTCCACATATTTTTGCGTGGAATCACCGTGCTGGCACAAATGTCCTACCACCCAGCGTTGCCCTTGTTCCCCGAGTAAAATGATACCTCACTTGTGTGGGTGTCCAAAGCAGAACTGGCTAAAAACGTATTTTTAAAAAATATAGCGCTTAGAATTCTCGGTGCTATACCCTAAATCCCTATGTTTTGGGCTCTTCCCAGTCACAGGCCTTTGGCCCACCCACACAAGTGAGGTATCATTTTACTCGGGAGAACAAGGGGAACGCTGGGTGGTAGGACATTTGTGCCGGCACAGTGATCCCACGCAAAAATGTATGGAAAAAGTGATTTTTTTCAGCTAAATTTGAGGTTTGCAGGGGATTCTGGGTAGGAAAACGTTGTGGGACCCACGCAAGCCATACCTCGCTGGACTCCCCCGGGTGTCTAGCTTTCAGAAATGTTTGGGTTTGGTAGTTTCCCAAGATGGCCGCCGAGCCCAGGGCCAAAACTCCTGGGACCCCCTTGCAAAACCAGGTTGTTTTGTGATAAGTAATTTTGATGTCGCCTCAATAGGTTTTGGGCCCTTTTCTGTCGCGGGTACTTGACCCACCCACGCAAGTGAGGTATCATTTTATGAGGAGACCTGGGGGAACGCTGGGTGGGAGGAAATTTGTGGATCCACGTAGATTCCAGAACTTTCCCACATAGAAATTTGAGAAAAAGTGATTTTTTCAGCTAAATTTGAGGTTTGCAGGGGATTCTGGGTAGGAAAAGTTTGGGGACCCACGCAAGCCATACCTTGATGGACTCCCCAGGTGTCTAGTTTTCAGAAATGTGTGGGTTTGGTAGGTTTCCTAGATGGCCACCGAGCCCAGGGCCAAAACTCATGGGACCCCTCTTGCAAAACCAGGTTGTTTTGTGATAGGTAATTTTGATGTTGCCTCAATAGGTTTTGGGCCCTTTCCTGTCGTGGGTACTTGACCCACCCATGCGAGTGAGGTATCATTTTTATCGGGAGACATGGGGAAACACTGTGTGGTAGGAAATTTGTGGATCCACGTAGATTCCAGAACTTTCCCACACAGAAATTGGAGAAAAAAGTGATTTTTTTCAGCTAAATTTGAGGTTTGCAGGGCATTCTGGGTAGGAAAACGTTGGGGGATCCACGCAAGCCATACCTCGCTGGAATCCCCCGGGTGTCTAGTTTTCAGAAATGTGTGGGTTTGGTAGGTTTCCCACGATGGCCGCCGAGCCCGGGGCCAAAAACCCAGGTGACTCCCCTTGTGATAGATCATTTTGATGTCTCCTCAATACGTTTTGGGCCCTTGCCTGTTGCGGGTACTTGAACCACCCACACCAGTGAGGTTTTGGTCCTGGGCTCGGCGGCCATCTTAGGAAACCTACCAAACCCACACATTTCTGAAAACTAGACACTCTGGGGAGTCCAGCGAGGTATGGCTTGCGTGGGTCCCCAATGTTTCCTACCCAGAATCCCTGCAAACCTGAAATTTTGCTGAAAAATTCACTTTTTCGCACATTTTTGTGTGGTAAAGTTGTGGAATCATGGGATTGACACAAATTTCCTACCACCCAGCGTTCCCAGGTCTCCCGATAAAAATGGTGCCTCACTCGGGTGGGCGGCCCAAGTACCAGCGACAGGCAAGGGCTCACAACGTATTGAGGCGACCTCAAAATGGCCTATCACAAAACTACCTGGTTTTGCAAGGGGGTCCCATGACGTTTTGGCCCGGGCTCGCGGCCACCTAGGAAACCTACCAAACCTACACATTTCTGAAAATTAGACACCCGGGGATTCCAGGGAGGCATGGCTTGCGTGGATCCACCAACGTTTCTCACCCAGAATCCCCTGCAAACCTGATATTTTGCTCACAAAATCACTTTTTCTAGACATTTTTGTGTGGTAAAGTTGTGGAATCATGGGGCTGACACAAATTTCCTACCACCCAGCGTTCCCCAGGTCTCCCGATAAAATGGTGCCTCACTCGGGTGGGAGGCCCAAGTACCTGCGACAGGCAAGGGCCCACTAACGTATTGAGGCGACCTCAAAATGGCCTATCACAAATCGACTCTGGCTTTGCAAGGGGAGTCCCATGACGTTTGGCCCGGGCTCAGCGGCCACCTAGGGAAACCTACCAAACCCACACATTTCTGAAAAGTAGACACCCGGGGATTCCAGGAGGTATTGCTTGCGTGGATCTCCCAACGTTTTCTTACCAGAATCCCTGCAAACCTGAAATTTGGCTGAACAAATCACTTTTTCACACATTTTTGTGTGGTAAGTTGTGGCATCACGGGGCTGACACAAATTCCCTACCACCCAGCGTTCCCCAGGTCTCCCGATAAAAATGGTGCCTCACTCGGGTGGGAGGCCCAAGTACCCGCGACAGGCAAGGGCCCAAAACATTTTGTGATAGGCAATTTTGATGTCGCCTCAATACGTTGTGGGCCCTTGCCTGTCGCAGGTACTTGGGCCTCCCACCCGAGTGAGGCACCATTTTTATCGGGAGACCTGGGGGAACGCTGGGTGGTAGGAAATTTGTGTCAGCCCCGTGATGCCACAACTTTACCACACAAAAATGTGTGAAAAAGGGGATTTTTTCAGCAAAATGTCAGGTTTGCAGGGGATTCTGGGTAAGAAAACGTTGGGGGATCCACGCAAGCCATACCTCCCTGGAGTCCCCGAGTGTCTACTTTTCAGAAACGTGTGGGTTTGGTAGGTTTCCTAGGTGGCCGCCGAGCCCCGGGCCAAAACGTCATGGGACCCGCCTTGCAAAACCAGGTCGCTTTTGTGATAGGCCATTTTGAGGTCGCCTCAATACGTTGTGGGCCCTTGCCTGTCACGGGTACTTGGGCCTCCCACCCGAGTGAGGCACCATTTTTATCGGGAGACCTGGGGGAACGCTGGGTGGTAGGAAATTTGTGTCAGCCCCGTGATGCCACAACTTTACCACACAAAAATGTGTGAAAAAGGAATTTTTTCAGCAAAATGTCAGGTTTGCAGGGGATTCTGGGTAAGAAAACGTTGGGGGATCCACGCAAGCCATACCTCCCTGGAGTCCCCGAGTGTCTACTTTTCAGAAACGTGTGGGTTTGGTAGGTTTCCCTAGGTGGCCGCCGAGCCCCGGGCCAAAACGTCATGGGACCACCCTTGCAAAACCAGGTCGTTTTGTGATAGGCCATTTTGAGGTCGCCTCAATACGTTGTGGGCCCTTGCCTGTCGCGGGTACTTGGGCCTCCCACCCGAGTGAGGCACCATTTTTATCGGGAGACCTGGGGGAACGCTGGGTGGTAGGAAATTTGTGTCAGCCCTGTGATGCCACAACTTTACCACACAAAAATGTGTGAAAAAGGGATTTTTTCAGCAAAATGTCAGGTTTGCAGGGGATTCTGGGTAAGAAAACGTTGGGGGATCCACGCAAGCCATACCTCCCTGGAGTCCCCCGAGTGTCTACTTTTCAGAAACGTGTGGGTTTGGTAGGTTTCCTAGGTGGCCGCCGAGCCCCGGGCCAAAACGTCATGGGACCCCCTTGCAAAACCAGGTCGTTTTGTGATAGGCCATTTTGAGGTCGCCTCAATACGTTGTGGGCCCTTGCCTGTCGCGGGTACTTGGGCCTCCCACCCGAGTGAGGCACCATTTTTATCGGGAGACCTGGGGGAACGCTGGGTGGTAGGAAATTTGTGTCAGCCCCGTGATGCCACAACTTTACCACACAAAAATGTGTGAAAAAGGGATTTTTCAGCAAAATGTCAGGTTTGCAGGGGATTCTGGGTAAGAAAACGTTGGGGGATCCACGCAAGCCATACCTCCCTGGAGTCCCCCGAGTGTCTACTTTTCAGAAACGTGTGGGTTTGGTAGGTTTCCTAGGTGGCCGCCGAGCCCCGGGCCAAAACGTCATGGGACCCCCTTGCAAAACCAGGTCGTTTTGTGATAGGCCATTTTGAGGTCGCCTCAATACGTTGTGGGCCCTTGCCTGTCGCGGGTACTTGGGCCTCCCACCCGAGTGAGGCACCATTTTTATCGGGAGACCTGGGGGAACGCTGGGTGGTAGGAAATTTGTGTCAGCCCCGTGATGCCACAACTTTACCACACAAAAATGTGTGAAAAAGGGATTTTTTCAGCAAAATGTCAGGTTTTCAGGGGATTCTGGGTAAGAAAACGTTGGGGGATCCATGCAAGCCATACCTCCCTGGAATCCCCGGGTGTCTACTTTTCAGAAATGTGTGGGTTTGGTAGGTTTCCCTACGTGGCCGCCGAGCCCCGGGCCAAAACGTCATGGGACCCCCCTTGCAAAACCAGGTCGTTTTGTGATAGGCCATTTTGAGGTCGCCTCAATACGTTGTGGGCCCTTGCCTGTCACGGGTACTTGGGCCTCGCACCCGAGTGAGGCACCATTTTTATCGGGAAACCTGGGGGAACGCTGGGTGGTAGGAAATTTGTGTCAGCCCCGTGATGCCACAACTTTACCACACAAAAATGTGTGAAAAAGGGATTTTTTCAGCAAAATGTCAGGTTTGCAGGGGATTCTGGGTAAGAAAACGTTGGGGGATCCACGCAAGCCATACCTCCCTGGAGTCCCCGAGTGTCTACTTTTCAGAAACGTGTGGGTTTGGTAGGTTTCCCTAGGTGGCCGCCGAGCCCCGGGCCAAAACGTCATGGGACCCCCTTGCAAAACCAGGTCGTTTTGTGATAGGCCATTTTGAGGTCGCCTCAATACGTTGTGGGCCCTTGCCTGTCACGGGTACTTGGGCCTCCCACCCGAGTGAGGCACCATTTTTTCGGAAGACCTTGGGGAACGCGGGTGGGTGGAATTTTGTGGATCCACGCAGATTCCAGAACTTTCCACCACAGAAAAGTGAGGAAAATGTGTTTTTTTGCCAATTTCTTAGGTTTGCAAGGGATTCTGTGTAACAGAACCTGGTGAGAGCCAGTCAAGTCACCCCATCCTGGATTCCCTGGGTGTCTACTTTTCAAAAATGTATAGGTTTGCTAGGTTTCCCTAAGTGCCGGCAGAGCTAGGGTTCAAAAACTACAGCTAGGCACTTTGCAAAAAAAGGGTCATTTTTCACTGTGAAAATGTGGTGCGTCCACGTTGCGTTTAGTGCTGCTTCCTGTCGCGAGCACTAGGGCTACCCACACAAGTGAGGTACCATTTTTTTCGGAAGACCTTGGGGAACGCGGGTGGGTGGAATTTTGTGGATCCACGCAGATTCCAGAACTTTCCACCATAGAAAAGTGAGGAAAATGTGTTTTTTGCCAATTTTTTAGGTTTGCAAGGGATTCTGGGTAACAGAACCTGGTGAGAGCCAGTCAAGTCACCCCATCCTGGATTCCCCTGGGTGTCTACTTTTCAAAAATGTATAGGTTTGCTAGGTTTCCCTAAGTGCCGGCAGAGCTAGGGTTAAAAACTACAGCTAGGCACTTTGCAAAAAAAGGGTCATTTTTCACTGTGAAAATGTGGTGCGTCCACATTGCGTTTAGTGCTGCTTCCTGTCGCGAGCACTAGGGCTACCCACACAAGTGAGGTACCATTTTTTTCGGAAGACCTTGGGGAACGCGGGGTGGGTGGAATTTTGTGGATCCACGCAGATTCCAGAACTTTCCACCATAGAAAAGTGAGGAAAATGTGTTTTTTTGCCAATTTTTAGGTTTGCAAGGGATTCTGGGTAACAGAACCTGGTGAGAGCCAGTCAAGTCACCCCATCCTGGATTCCCCTGTGTGTCTACTTTTCAAAAATGTATAGGTTTGCTAGGTTTCCCAAGTGCCGGCAGAGCTAGGGTTAAAAAACTACAGCTAGGCACTTTGCAAAAAAAGAGTCATTTTTCACTGTGAAAATGTGGTGCGTCCACGTTGCGTTTTGAACTGCTTCCTGTCGCGGGCACTAGGTCTACCCACACAAGTGAGGTACCATTTTTTTCGGAAGACCTTGGGGAACGCGGGGTGGGTGGAATTTTGTGGATCCACGCAGATTCCAGAACTTTCCACCACAGAAAAGTGAGGAAAATGTGTTTTTTGCCAATTTTTAGGTTTGCAAGGGATTCTGGGTAACAGAACCTGGTGAGAGCCAGTCAAGTCACCCCATCCTGGATTCCCTGGGTGTCTACTTTTCAAAAATGTATAGGTTTGCTAGGTTTCCCTAAGTGCCGGCAGAGCTAGGGTTCAAAAACTACAGCTAGGCACTTTGCAAAAAAAGGGTCATTTTTCACTGTGAAAATGTGGTGCGTCCTCGTTGCGTTTTGCGCTACTTCCTGTCGCGGGCACTAGGCCTACCCACACAAGTGAGGTAACATTTTTTCGGAAGACCTTGGGGAACGCGGGGTGGGTGGAATTTTGTGGATCCACGCAGATTCCAGAACTTTCCACCACAGAAAAGTGAGGAAAATGTGGTTTTTTGCCAATTTTTTAGGTTTGCAAGGGATTCTGGGTAACAGAACCTGGTGAGAGCCAGTCAAGTCACCCCATCCTGGATTCCCTTGGGTATCTACTTTTCAAAAATGTATAGGTTTGCTAGGTTTCCCTAAGTGCCGGCAGAGCTAGGGTTAAAAACTACAGCTAGGCACTTTGCAAAAAAGGGTCATTTTTCACTGTGAAAATGTGGTGCGTCCACATTGCGTTTTGCGCTGCTTCCTGTCGCGGGCACTAGGCCTACCCAAACAAGTGAGGTACCATTTTTTTCAGAAGACCTTGGGGAACGTGGGGTGGGTGGAATTTTGTGGATCCACGCAGATTCCAGAACTTTCCACCACAGAAAAGTGAGGAAAATGTGTTTTTTTGCCAATTTTTAAGTTTGCAAGGGATTCTGGGTAACAAAACCTGGTGGGAGCCAGTCAAGTCACCCCATCCTGAATTCCCCTGGGTGTCTAGTTTTCAAAAATGTATAGGTTTGCTAGGTTTCCCTAAGTGCCCGCAGAGCTAGGGTTCAAGAACTACAGCTAGGCACTTTGCAAAAAAAGGGTAATTTTTCATTGTGAAAATGTGGTACGTCCACGTTGCATTTTGAGCCATTTCCTGTTGTGGGCACAAGGCCTACCCACACAAGTGAGGTACCATTTTTATCGGGAGACTTAGGGTAACACAGAATTGTAGAGCAACTGTTATTACCTATTGACTTTCGATGCATTTCTGCCTTCCAAATGAAAGACAATGTGTAAAAAATAAGTCATTTTGATAAATGACCTATAATTCTCATGCTAGTATGGGTACTCCCAATTTCGGAAATGTCCAAATATCTACTTTTTCTAAAATCTACATTTTGTTCCCATTTCAGAAATACATAGGTGTCTTTCATAACAATTTTTCCATGTATACATTTTCCCAAAATAATTGCTATATACCCGGTACATAATAAAAAACCATTGCAAGATGCTGCTCAGTTATTGGCTCTGGGTTCGTCGGGTTCTTGGTGAACCTACAAGTCCTATATATCCCCACAACCAGAAAGGTCCAGCGGATATAACGGTATATTGCCTTCAAATAGCTGTCATAATTAGAAGAAGTTACAGGTGAAAACGTTGACACAAATGGCTGTTTTTTTCAACTAATTTTCAATTTTTCCTTTATTTAACTGTTAGTTTCTATAAGGAAAACTTTAAGGATCTACACAAATGACCCCTTGCTGAATTCAGAATTTTGTCTACTTTTCAGAAATGTATGGCTTTCCAGGATCCATTATTGGTTTCATACCCATTTCTACCATTAACTGGAAGGAGGTTGAAAGCACAAAAAATAGCAAAAATAGGCTATGTCCCAGAAAAATGCCAAAACTGTGTAAAAAAGTTGGTTTTCTGACAAAAGTCTGCTTGTCCCTGAAAGCTGGGAAGATGGTGATTTCAGCACCACAACCCCTTTTTGATGCCACTTGCAGGGAAAAACAAGACGCTTTCATCTGTAGCCCTTTTTCGCATTTTTCCCAAAAAAAACAAAATTTAGCTGTATTTTGGCTAATTTCTGGCTCCCCTCCAGGGGAATCCACAAACCGTGGGTACCTTTACAATCCCCATGATGTTAGAAAAAAAGGACGCAAATTTGGCATGGATACCTTATGTGGTCAAAAAGTTACAGGGGCCTAAGCGCGCACTACCCCAAATAGCCAAAAAAAGGCTTAGCACAGGGGGGGAAAAGGCCTAGCAGCGAAGGGGTTAAGGTCTGGCAGTCTGGGGCTGGTATGCCTCCCTAAGATAAGAAGAGCCCGATGGGGAGGCAAGGGTTTTTCATTCCAAGCGGCAAAGCTATGGAACTCCCTCCCCACAGAGCTACGCTTGCAAGCTAACAAGATCTTGTTTAGAAAGGCACTAAAAACTTGGCTTTTCATAAAATCCTAGTTTAGGAGCAGCCACTCCTTATTCTTGCTCAGCGCCAAGACGCCTCGGCAATAGTGCGCTTAATAAATAATTCAGTCAGTCAGTCAGTCAGGAGTTACCAGAACGCTATCGTTTTATTTTGTATTTATATGTGAATTTGAATCTGAACTGAATTTTATTGCACTACCGCACTTTGCCCAGTTTTAACTTTCATAGCTGGTTTTGATCTCCTCGAGTCACAATTTTATCCTCTGTGGTGTGCGCGACCACGTGACTGCCTCTAGAGCAGGACCGTTAGGTCAGGTTAGCGCGCTAGTCTTTCTTTTTCCCCTGGACATAAATTACGCAATGCTGCGAACGCGCAGCGGGTGACGCGCTGCCTTCACGAGCAGTTGCTCTTCTGAGCTCACACAATTGCTGCTATCCTGCGAATTTGCACAAAACTGTTTTAGGAAGAACGCTATCGTTTTATTTTGTATTTATATGTGAATTTGAATCCGAACTGAATTTTATTGCACTACCGCACTTTGCCCAGTTTTAACTTTCATAGCTGGTTTTGATCTCCTCGAGTCACAGTTTTATCCTCTATGGTGCGCGCGACCACGTGACTGCATCTAGAGCAGGACCGTTAGGTCAGGTTAGCGCGCTAGTCTTTCTTTTTCCCCTGGACATAAATTACGCAATGCTGCGAACGCACAGCGGGCGCGCCGCCGGCGCGCCAAAGGCAAGCCCGTCTGCGCCCGTCAGCGTCCCGGAGGCGTCAGGTGCAGGCCACGCTGCTCAACGATCCTTAGTTTTGGAGAACCGTATAAGCTATAGCAGAATGAGGCTGTTGAAAATAGGTAAGAGCGTGAGCTGTCGCCCCCTCCTACATGTTGGTTTAGAGGCTAATGTGCTGACATGCGCAAAGTGCAGCTGGGCGGCTCCGGCTAATAAGATCGGAATGAGGCATGGGAAGAACACTAAGGGCAATTCAGTTCCTTTAAGGAACGGGACGCAGGGGGAGAAGGGCGAATTGCGGGCCTTACTCCTCAACACTCGTTCCATGAAAAAACATGCGCCTCAAATCTTTGATTTACTGGAAGACACTAGTCCGGACCTTCTGTGTCTGACTGAAACTTGGCTGAGCGATGGATCTAATCCTACTATCGCCCTGGCCATTCCCTCAGGCTATCAGATCATTAGGAAAGATCGGCAGGGGGGGACGGGTGGAGGCATTGCTTTAATTTTTAAAAAGAAATTCTCATGCACTATAGTACCCACTGTTGAGGTAGCTGATGCAGAAAGCTTCGGCTTCCACGTGGTGGTATCCGCGCATCAATCAGTCGCTGGCATTGTTGTCTATAGACCACCTGGCCCCGCCGGTAGTTTCTTAGAGTCCATCAGCAATGCGATTGCCCCTTTGGCCACCAATTTTAAACATTGCCTGGTGATAGGTGATTTCAACATTCATATGGACATACCTACGGAGCAGGAGTCCATTAGGCTAAGGGAATCTCTGGATATCTTTAAGCTGTCCCCTTATGTCCATCACCCTACCCACGAAAAGGGCCATACTCTGGACCAGATCTTTTCTAACGTACCAATAGAAACTGCCCTTCCTCTTCCCCTGGTATGGTCTGATCACTTTCTGCTTGGTTTTTCAATCAAGAAAGAATTTAACCACCAAAAATCTCAGGGGAAGTCTCGCCCGAGCAGCTTTAGACCCTTTCATTTAATTACGCCTGAGGCATTGAGATTAGCCCTCCGCAACAACACAATTCCTTTTAGCGGGAATCTCGAAAATGACGTAGATTGTCTGGAAAACTGGCTCCAGCTCCGCGTCTGCGAGCTTGCTCCCCCTACATTGCGCTCAGCTAAGGGGGCCAGGGCATCAGCCCGTGGTTTACTGAAGCCCTTAGGGATAGTAAGAGATGTTGCAAACGCTTGGAGAGGGCGTGGCGCAAGAATTTTGACAACAAGGATAAAATAATCTACAAACAGGCGTTGAAGTCTCATTTTAACAGAGTACTTGAGGAGAAAAAGAAATTTTTCTCTGCCAAAATTGAGTCGGCTACCAACAAAAGTAAAGAAATATTTAAGATCGTAAAGGACTTCTCTTCGCCAAGTGCAGTGGAGAGACCTTTTACCCCTACTGAAGCATGGACGAACCTTATGGCCTCTTACTTTTACGAAAAGATTAAAAATATTCAGGACACTTTCCCCGGGCAGTCCCCGGCTCAGGGTGACTGCCTGGAATGTCTCCTCCCTCGTATCCAGGGTAGAGATCTGTCCTTTACACAGTTTCCGCCTATCTCTTTGGATAAATCTTTAGAATTGATGAAATCTTTAAAATCCGGATCACCTTCTGATCCGTGCCCGGCAAAAGTTCTGGCATCTATAGCAGAGATAATAAATCCGGCGGTGAATAGAATCCTGAATGCTTCATTATAGTCGGGGCAAGTCCCTGACAGGTGGAAGAAGGCAAAGATTCTTCCCCTACTGAAAAAGCCCCTTTCTGATCCTGAGATTGCCTCTAACTATAGACCAATATCCCTCCTTCCTTTTTTCACTAAGACCTTGGAGAAATATGTGCATTTTGTCACCTCCGCCTATGTCGAACCTAATTCTGTGCTCCATCAAAGTCAGTCTGACTTTAGGGCCGATTTGAGCACGGAAACGGCACTTCTGGAAGTTTCCGAGGTTATTAAAGAAACCTCGGACAAAGGCAGTAAGGCCGTATTGATACTATTGGATCTATCGGCGGCTTTTGATACCGTGCCCCATGACCGGCTCCTGCAGAGACTCCAGGAGTGCGGTTTCGGGGGCACGGTACTCCAATGGTTCACCTCTTTTTTACAAAACCGTCAGCAAACGGTTTGGTCTCCGCCTTTTGCTGCACCCATTCCCCATATGCAGGTGGGGGTCCCACAGGGCTCGATCTTAAGTCCGACACTTTTTAATCTTTATATGACGCCCCTAGCTTTTTTGGCAGAGACCCACGGAGCAAAAATAGTGTCATATGCGGACGACACTCAGTTGCTCTTTACCTGCGACAAAGACGATGTCTTTAGAGGGGACTTGATTAACACCTGTCTATCGGAAGTGTTTTCCTGGCTACAAAGGAACCAACTGAAGTGTAACACTGAGAAATCAGAGATAATTTTTTTTGGTTCCTCCCCTTGCGAGGTGTGGCGTGACTGGTGGCCGGCCGATATGTCCCCTCCCACATCCCCGGTCAAGACAGTCAAAAATCTAGGGGTCAAAATGGATGACAACCTGTCCATGAAAAATCAGGTTCAAACTGTAGCAGGGGCATGCTTCGGCATGCTCAAAATGCTCAAGCAGTTTCTGCCCCTTCTCCCAGTCAGTCACAGGAAAACTGTAGTCCAGGCTTTGATAGTATCTAGGCTGGACTATGTGAACGCTCTGTACCTGGGACTACCTGAATATTTACTCTCTCGTCTTCAGGTGGCTCAGAATGCAGTGGCCAGGGCGATCCTTATGCTCGGCCCCAGAACACGGATGTCGCCCCATCTGAAAGCCCTACACTGGCTGCCGATCCGTAAGCGGATCAGTTTTAAAACGGGCGTTCTAGCCTTTAAAGCTCTTCACGGTACAGGTGCCTCTTATATCAGGAAAAGAGTACAGTTCTACTATCCTAGCCGTACTCTGAGGTCATCCTCTTTGCAGCAGGCTATTATCCCCAAGTTCACCCGCGCTCGAACAGGCGGCCGCTTCTTCCAGGTGCATGCCGCCAAACTGTGGAACAGCCTGCCTTTGGGCCTCAGACAGATGCAGGATCTTTTTACTTTTAGAAAGGCTCTGAAAACCTGGCTATTTCAGCAATACGGTTTCCTTTGGAGCAGCGTCTTTTCGTCAGCCCCGCCTAGATGTCGTCAGCGCCGGGACACTCAATTGAGTAGCTGTGCGCTTTACAAATACCCAGCTAACATAACATAACATAACCAGCTCCAAGCACTTTTACTCTACTACTGTGTAAAATTATATTACATTTTCTGTTCACTGTACTGAGGATTTGGGGCATATAGGTTTGAACACACTGTTGAAAATTGCTGCTGTATTCAGTACCTTGAACTGAAAGAACCACAGCTTTGACTCCATGTACAATTTGAATTTTTAGCATGCTGGCTGGCAGACTTCTTTTAGTGAGCACTGTGTCCTCTTGACATACTTGTCTTCAGCTAGAAATGTTGGAATCCCTCGCCGCTGTGCTCCATCTGCCTTATTGTGTGCTCTTTTGAATGCTTCTTGTGCAAATCTTTCTTCAAAATAGCTGAAAAGCAGCAAAGAACATGTTTTCTTATTGCTGTCAAATCTTTCCCTCTTTCCGGTAGTTGCTCAGTCATTACTTTATAAGGGGGCTTACCATTTGCCAGCCTTCCTCTTCCCACCCAACAAGGGCCCAGATTTACTAAAGTGAAGCAACGCGGCGCAAAGTGATGCCAAGCAACGCATTGGTGTTTACTTTGCTCGAAATGTGCCCTTTAATAGAGCAAAAAGCACTTTGCGCTGCTCTGGGTCACTTTGCCCCAAAGAGTGTTAATGGGGCATTGCTTGGGCAGATCACCTCAAACAGCAAAGGATTAGATGCAAAGTTCAATCTACTAAGAGTGCCAAACTTGGCTTTGAGTCTAATGCCTGCTTGAAGCAGGCGTTAACAAGGGCAAATGTATTTATTTCTGCAGAAAGCCCACACATTGCATTTGTACTGAAGAGCACACCACACAAGCGATGCGATCTGAGTTGGTCTAGGCATAGGATTTTTTACTGCAAAGTATTCTTCCAGCATCGATCCTGTGCTAGATATGCTAGAACAGAGTACATTCACCTCTGCCCCATGATGCCAGGTCGTGCATTGTGCACGGCTGCCTAATTATAGCACCAGCACAGGGAGGGAAGGCAACAGCAGGCTCACCTTAGTAGATATGGCTCTCAGGTTTGTTTTCCCCCTTGCATAATGCAGCGCTCCAAACGTGGTCGTTACGTTACGCTGCGTGACATGTTAGTAAAATTGCCCACATCAGTGGCGTAACAATAACCCTGTGGTGCGGGGGGAGGGGGAAGGGGGGTCTCCATGGGCCTCCCTCCGGTACTGTGCACAGGCGGGCCTGGGAGCTCCTAACTGAGGGGCAGATTTACAAGGCCCTTGCACCACTTTTGCGTCATTTTTAACATGGGAGTCCGGAGCGTAGGGGGCCCCCTCCATGCACGGCTCACACAGGTGCTAAACAGGGTAATAGATATCATTAGTGCGGCAGGAATAGTGGGGTTTAGAGTGTAGAAATTGGAATCTGTAGATTTATATACCGCAGCTTATCACCGGTGAGGGTACCCAGGTGCTGTCCATGGGCACAGAGAGATTACGTGATTTGCCCAGAATCACATGATGTTGAGCCGACGCCGAGACTGGAAACGAGTTGGCCGCTCTGGCCGCTGCGCCACATCCTGTAGAGGCATGAGTGCCCCCCTGCAGCCAAATGATGGCGTATTTTTAATACTCCCCTGTAGTAATGGACGGAGGAGTACTATTCCTGACCAGTGTTAGGGCCCATGTCACCCTTCCTACGCCACTGTTTCAAACTCAAACTGTTGCAAAATTAATTTCGTGAGCCATTCATTGAGCCCGGCTCAGGGGTCTAGGCAGCCCGTCCTCCCTGCCTTCTGCAACACATTACAAATCCCGGGCTAAGAGGAGTCTGGAGGCTCTTGCAAGTCCGGCTGCTGAACGCGGATACATTGTTGGGTCTATCGCTCACCCTTAACAACTGACAAAATATTTACTCGGCTCATTGCTGAAATGGAGAACATTTTCCAAAATATGAAACAAGGTTAGATTCAGAACACAGACATCTAGGCAAGTCCAAGGAAAATGGGAAGGGAGTCGAACCTCAGCAGTGAAGTCATTTGGTTGAAGCCTTTTCCAGAGAGGCACTGTATATTGGACATCTCTGGGTCCACAGAAACACAATAAACGTGGGCAAGACGGGTGTGAATCTTAATAGGAAGTAAAAGGACCATTAAATACCTTGGCTACAATAAAAAAATTATTTTATGTTTTATAGAATACTGCATTGCTTTAAATGGGCAGGTACTGCCAGGTAATACTTTTAATGAGAGACTGCCTGCTCTTCTCAACTGTGAAGTAAATACTTTTAATGACAGAGTATAGGTACTTCTCTGTACCAAATAGGTACTCTCGGATAGTGTGTCCCAGTACTTCTATATTTCTATTTCAAACACTGAAGTACAGGCTTGCCAACCTGGTATCATGTGGAATCTGACATTGTAGTTTGAAAATCCAGTGTGGGGCTCTCTCATTGGTGGGAAAATCCATCAATAAGTTGGCATCCCACAATTACTTTTCAGATCTAATTCTGACATCTTGTGGACACATTAGCTCTGGATAGGAAGCAGGGGACTTCATGTGATAGGCACTATTACTGGCAATTTCATGTGGGTCTTTAATCCACTTTTGGACAATCAAAATATTATTCAAACACATTCGAAATTCTCATTTCCATTCATCCAGGTGAAAGCAAAAAGCTTACTTATTGGCTTTATTTTGCCTGCAATGCTTTATAAGTGGGTTGCAAGTCACAGATGATTTCTGTGTCCAAAGAGAGAAAGAAAAATTGATGCTGAGCACATTTATAATGTAACAGGTGACAGGATTCCAAGATGTTTTATAATCTCTTTTTTACAAACAGGGTGTGTTTTATTCCTTATAATACATGGTCACACCATCACTGTCTCAACCCCATTTTTAAATCCCTGGTCTCTTGCGCCATATGATGAAATATAGTGCATGACTGCAGATGCTTTAGTACAGTAGTATGTAACGTGCCAGTTTTCAAAAGTATTTTAAGCAGTATAATTTTAGTCACTATCAAAGAACTAGCTGTTTTACTTTTAATTGTGTAGTAGCATGTAGATAGATTCCTAGTCCATTCTATTGAAGCATGGCAGTGCAATAAAAAGACATTCCAGTATCACTAGCTAATAACCACATTTTCCAGATCGAAACGTAAAAAAAAAAAAAGTGAGATTCCTTTCATTTGAGCAGTCCTAATAGAGGTCGTTCAAACAATCAAGTCCCAAAATTTTAAAGATTCAACTGGTCTCATGATGTGTTCACAAAAAGGGACTTCCTTTATTTTATTGGCCAGTATTTTCATCTCCCGGTGTCGCTTTTCCTGTTTTGATTTCCCTTCAGCTCTTCCTCTCGTGACTTCGCCCAATACGAGATTTCGTATGGACGCCTTTCTGCACGCATCAATTGCACAGATCTATTGGGAATTACCCTTCTCCTGGATTTGACTCAGGCACCAATCATGTCCAGTGGGCTCATTTTGTACTGATGATGACCTGTTAAATTGTGGAAGGTCAAAACGCCATCAACACTTACCGGCAGAAAAAGGATACTATTTGTGCAATAACATTACATTGAAACTTTGCACTTATTAGATTCATGCCCAATAATTATTGATTGGTTTCTTTTTGCCGCTCTTCTGTTTTGATGTGTTTCACTTTGCTCCGTTCACCTGACATTTACGAGCACTGTGTGTTCACTTTGCACCTCGAGCACTTTTACAATTCATATTTGATGCTGCTCTTAATTGTACATAAAACTGATTGAATACCTTTGACTTTTTGTGTCTGGCTATATCTATACCTTTTCTTCGTTTGTGTCATCATTTAGTTGGTTATACAATACATGTTATTTCAGTATTGTAAAGACATATTGGAGCCCAGGCCGGGGAAGGCGAAGCCGGACTCAATGGGGGCCTGGGACAAACGCCGCCCGGAGGCGGGAAGCCCCCCCCCCCGCCCATTCACATAGCCCGCAAAATGGGGTGACCAGAATCGGTCGCCCCAGGGCAAGCTACGGCCCCCCCAATCCGGTTAGAGAGGAAAAGGGGGTAGCAGGGCAGGGGGAGCTCCCTCCAATCGTGGAACCGTAGGTAGCGTGGCGGAAGGAACCCAAGAAGTATAGACAAAAGAGATAAATTACTAACGGTAGATGGAAGGCTCACACAATGTCCTTGGGATGCCTCACGGCAGGGGCACTGAGGGAGCCAAGGACGGCATACCGCCATAGACAGTAGATGTGATGCTCCCGCAGGGCCCTTGGGATGCCTCACGGCAGGGGTACCGAGGGAGCAAGATGTCAGGACTCAGCCTCAGGCAGGATAGAGGAGATGCTCACACAGGGTCCTTGGGATGCCACACGGCAGGGACCCTTAGGAGCAGGGAGGGGCCAAGAAGGGGTCCAGGGCAAGCGGGACGGCAGTTGAAGCCCGGGCAGGTCCTGACGGACACCCACCAAGTCGGTAGCAAGTTGAAGCCTAAACCCGTGAATCAGAGGCCCAAACATGGGGGCCCCCTCCCGAGGGAGTGGTTTTGCTGAGACCACATAATGACCAAGAATGTGCTGAGTTAATTGCAAAGACAATAAAAGGTATTTAACATGGAAGTTATGAATGACCATTAGAAATGACCATGATAGTGCAAAATGTATAACCATGTGATGTTTTAATAAACTGCGACCTTTTAAAGCACCTAAAGCATGTTGTCAGTGGTGTGATTTAAAGGTTCAGAGGGACGCAGTTGAAATAGGGTGGGGGAGGGATGACTCGCCTCTTGGGAGGGGTTTGATTAGTTTCTCTCTTATTGATGCCCTTTGGGACATTGTTGTTTGATACAAAATGTACCCAGGTCTCTATTGGGTGTACGGGTTACTCCTGTTGTGTATACAGTTCCTGTATTTAACATCAGTGAAAGCAAGTTATATAAGAGACATCTGTATGGGAAAGTTGCGTTTCAGTGTATCTGCTTTTTCTCGTAGCTAGTGGTGTGACGTAGCGACAGCTGTAATAAATGATAACAGCAGAGCAGTGACATCATTTTTTATTACTTTTGAGCAGTGAAAGCACAACTAGGCTGCAATATCAACATTTGCTGTAGGTCTGTAAACAGCACTTAGTGATGAGTTTGGTGAGCAACCTGTTTTGTGGACAGAACTTTGTTATTCATCTCTGTTTCCAGCAAGGTTTCAAAACATGATGGTTTTCTTTGCTGCAGATTAGACCTCAACACTATTGCTCTTTTTTGGGTTTGCTCACATTCCCAATTCGTTATGTCCAGATAATTAGGAATTTTTTTTGAAGGATATTTTCTCGAATTGCCATTAAAATGCCTGTGCTCATACTTCAAAGGCACCTTTACTAGCCATCCATTAAAGGACTGGCATATTTAGGGCGCTTGTTCACCGAAGTCTTCTCGCATGTACCAGAGGCAATTTGGAGGAAAAAATTGAAAACTAGGACACCCATGTGATGATGATGCCCAAATATGTTATATTTCTAGCTTTGGCATAAAGTTGGTATTTTTGGGTACTTGTTCGCTTCTACAGCATGATATTTGTAGCGTGCTACTCACGAAAAGGCGCTTCAACACCTCATCAGGGGTGGCAAGTGCTATATAAATTCAAACCTTTTCCCCTCTTCTGATCCTCCACTATCCTTCTCAATCCAAATAACTGACTAACATATCCACCACTCAAATTACTTTCACATTTCACTATACTAATTCACCACCAATCCTTTATGGGTTCCGAAGTAGCGTGCTACTCGCCGAAAAAGTGCTTCAACACCCCATCAGGGGTAGCAGGAGCTACATAAATGCAAATCTTTTTCCCTCTTCTATCCCTCCACTATTCTTCTCAATCCAAATAACTGACTAACATATCCACCACTCAAATTACTTTCATATTTCACTATACTAATTCACCACTAATCCTTTATGGGTTCCGGAGTAGCCTGCTACTTGCCGAAAAAGCGCATCAACACCTCATCAGGGGTAGCAAGCGCTATATAAATTCAAACCTTTTTCCCTCTTCTATCCCTCCACTATTCTTCTTAATCCAAATAACTGACTAACATATCCACCACTCAAAATACTTTTATATTTCACTATACTAATTCACCAGTAACACTGTATGGGTTCCGGAGTAGCGTGATACTCGCCACAAAAAGAGCTTCAACACCTCATCAGGGGTAGCAACGCTATATAAACGCAAACCATTTTCCCTTTTCTATCCCTCCACTATCCTTCTCAATCCAAATAACTAACATATGCACCACTCAAAATACTTTCATATTTCACTATACTAATTCACCACTAATCCATTATGGGTTCCGGAGTAGCGTGCTACCCGCCGAAAAAGCGATTCTACACCTCGTCAGGGGTAGTAAGTGCTATATAAATGCTATCACAGCAATACAATACAATATTGTTCACTCCTGGTAGAACAATGTCCCTGGCATAATGATGGCACTTCATGGCACATTGTGGCCATCCATTTTATGATGGTGTTCACCCCTACTATTACTTGCACTATTACTATTATGCTGACTCTGGCATAGCAACGGCAATACTTCAAATGTTGTGGGCATCTATAGCACGATAGTGCCCTCACCTGGCATGGTGATGATTTTGTACAATGGTGATAAGTTGTGTCAGGTTTTGAGTGCCCATGGCATGATGGTGTTCATTCCTGATCTATTTCTGTTTTAGGCATAAGGGTAGCAATTATTGGTCTATTGTAGACATTAATGGCAAAATGGTGACCACACCCATGTAATTCTCGCAATGGCATACTGGTGTCAATTAATGTGCAATGTTTTATTTATCTATGATACCTGTACCCAAGTACCTTCCTGCCATAATGTATGACTGGGAAGCTACTTGAAACTGTCAAGATGGAAAAATGAAAAGCAGTGAATTGCAGAAATGTAGAAAGGTGTTACAATATTTAATTGTCTGATCTGCCTGTATCATCTTTTACTTTTTAGTCACCTTAGGGACATTGCACTAAGAAATAAACTGTTTTCCACCATTTTCTTGAAGTGGGTGAAAGCCCGACACCCCTGAGAAGAGCAAGGCCTGCTTGGCACACAGTAAAAATATTGGAATATTTCAAAAGTGGTCCTTCCAAACATATAGGCATTTTTGTAGTTCAAGAGAAAATAGTGTTATAAAATGCACTAAGTGGCCCTATTTGTCCAATATTTTCTGTGGGGCTGGGCATTTCCCAAAACTTCTTTCAGCAAGTTGTATACACTTGCTTTATTCATGGGTTTCCTTGAAATTTAGGAGTCATTATATTCAGGCCTCAATGAATATCTACTCAGTGGACAGGCAAACCTTTATTTATTTTACCTGTTCAGTTTCATGCAGGTAACAATAACCCATGTGAACTATAAAATAAATGTTTAGTCATAAAAATTATAATCTAATCAGATGATAAGACGTGTGATAAATATAGTTTCCCCTTTTTTTGCTGTGCTATCTTCTTTAATCATAAACAACTTCTGCTACTCAATCACCTCCCATCTATCTTTATATCTTTTAAAACTATAATCGTTCACTTTGACTTTCTATGAGACCAAAGACCAGATGATCAGCAAGTAATAGAGGGAATATGTGCTTTCATGTATTCCCCAACATTCGATCATGCGGCATGAAAAACGGATTCTGAATGTCTGTTGAATACATGCAGCTCTTATTATCCTGAAACAGTCTCTTCCAGTTTGAAGTCAGTTCTTAAAGAGTCAATTCACCAGCTTGCTATAGAAATTAGAACATTGGAATGTTTAGAGCTCCGTTAAAGACAATAGAGTAACACCGGGCTTATAATGGTTGGTATAAGCCTGGAACTGCAATATTCCAATGTTTGGCTTCACGTTTCTCCCCTTTTAATTTAGAACATTACAACCTTAGTGAGTGGAATGTTTAAATAGCCTTATAACCCTTCTGCCTCAGGCTTTACCGGTTGTTAAAGGCCTTCTCCCTCGTCATTGGCCCTTGCCTGCGGCTCAAGCCTATAACTCGGGTTCAGGGCCTTTAACAACCCTTATAGCCCTGGGCAGCAGCCTGTAAGGCTATAATAAAGCGTTTTATCACCTATACTAGTTCTGTTGTTTATGTAATTATTTGATACACCACACTTAAAAAAATGCATATAGATTTGATAGGTTGATTATTTGTACAAATCGTTTCAATGTTATCTCTTCTTAATCAATTTATTTTTTCATCAGCCATTTAAACTGCCATTTACGATCCCATAACAATCTACTCCTGATGCAAACATTCTTAACTCTTATTAGAACATTGGAATGTTGGGAGCTCCAATGAAAACAATGGAGTGCTCTGGGCTTCTAATGGCCGGTAGATTCCCGAAGCTCCAACAATCCAATGTTGTCCTTCACAGCTGTTGCTGTGAACTAAGACCTCACAGAGCCCGAGGAGATTTCAGTCCCCTCGGGCTCCATGAGGCCTTTGTTTTATTTGTTAGAACATTCTGCCCTCTTGTGGCAGAATGTTCTAATAACCTGAGAGCCGGGCTATACCGGTATTAAAGTCCCACTCCCTTGTTAAAGGCTGGAGCGGGCCTTTAATGGCTGGTATAGCCCGCTACGGCAGGCTATAATGCTATAATAAATGCTTCTATAAAATGTACATATGTTTTGGGTAAATAACTGAGCCTGGTACCCACATGTGCTGTCTTACTCCTACACGACATAAACAATATTGATCGATTCACCATAGAATTAACGAATGTTATACCCATCTCTAATTTGATTGCCTATATTGGAATACATTTACACAATCCAACATCGTCTTTCTATTCTTGGCCTTCGATTTAAATTAAAATTCTGAAAGATAAGCGATACAGAGACACAAAATGTAACTAGTAGAGTCATCTTTGCAAAAGGTTGAGAGGGCAGCCCACCATATTTTTTATATTTCTTAAAACAATTAAACATTCTAGAGAAGATAGAAACAATCTTGAGTCTTACTTTCAGATCTCTATCGTGATATATTTCCAAGACAACTGATTGTCAATAGTAAGCCCAAGATATTTATATAGAGCATAAGACTGGTACTAACATAACGTCAGCTTGTGAAAGATGAAAGGATAACATGTAGACTTTCAAGATAAAATCTACTAAATGCAAACTAAAAAGAAGTGGAGATTAAATACAGCCCCATTGTACTTTTAATGATATATTGATCCTAGAAAGGTACTTTCTCTCACTGGGTAGCCACATTCTAGCCCATGTATAATTTTAAATAATTGCACTGCTTCTCGTAATGATTGTCGAACACTGAATTGATTAACAATTTCCACATCTTTTGTCAAACAAATCAAATGCTGAAATAAAATCAATATATATATACGCATATACATATATATATATAATTCACTGAAAAAAACACAGGTTTCAGGGACGTTATAGTTATTTGGGCATTTCACTCGTACAAAACCAGAGAAATTCGGCCGTTATAGTTAGTTGAGCTAAGTATAACTCGTGCCCCCGCAATGCACTGCTGATGACATCACATATTACATCACTCATGACATGGTCAGTGACATCACTGATGACATCTCAAATGACATCACTGATGACATCATCCACGTGATCCTCTGATGCACCTCCTCACAGCCTAATATAACCTTTGATACACCCACTCTAAAATACAGACTGCCATTCTCGAAACCATAGACATCACTCCCTGAAAACACCTACATACACTAGGGTACACTATGGGTTGGGGTACCCCTGTGATTGGCATGACCTCCCCTGTAAGGCCCTAGTACATAATAGGGCAGGGGGATTAAAACTACCTCACACTCAGAGGTGCAGAAAGAGGCAAGAGAGGTGCCGAAAGAGGCAAGAGAGGTGCAGAAAGAAGCAAGTGAAGTGCAGAAAGAGGCAACAGAGGTGCAGAAAGACGCAAGAGAGGTGCAGAAACAAGCAAGAGAAGTGCAGAAAGAGGCAAGAGAATTGCTGAAAGAAGCAACAGAGGTTTGGAAAGAACCAAGAGAAGTGCAAAAAGAGGCAAGTGAGGTGCAGAAAGAACCAACAGAGGTGCAAAAAGAGGCAAGAGGGGTGCAGAAAGAGGTAGGAGAGGTGCACAAATAGGTAAGAGAGGTACAGAAAGAGTCAAGAGGGGTGCAGAAAGAAGCAAGTGAGGTGCAGAAAGAGGCAAGAGAGGTGCAGAAAGAGGCAAGAGAGGTGCAGAAACAAGCAAGACAAGTGCAGAAAGAGGCAAGAGAATTGCTGAAAGAAGCAACAGAGGTGTAGAAAGAAGCAAGAAAAGTGCAGAAAGAGGCACGTGAGATGCAGAAACAGGCAAGAAAGGTACAGAGAGAGGGAAGACGAGTGCAGAAAGAGACAACAGGGGTGCAGAAAGAAGCAAGACAGGTGCAGAAAGAAGCATGGAAAGTGTAGAATGAAGCAACAGGGGTGCAGAAAGAGGCAAGAGAAGTGCAGAAAGAAGCAACAAAGGTGCAGAAGGAGGCAAGAGAACTGCAGAAAGAGGCAAGAGAGTTGCAGAAATAGGCAAAAGAGGTACAGAAAGAGGGAACAGAGGTGCAGACAGAGGCAAGAGAGGTGCAGAAACAGGTAAAAGGTGTGCAGAAAGAGGCAAGAGGGGTGCAGAAATTTGCAAGAGAGGTGCAGAAAGAAGCAAGAGCAGTGCAAAAGAACCAACAGAGGTTCAAAAAGAGGCAAGTGAGGTGCAGAAGGAGGCAAGAGAACTGCAGAAAGAGGTAAGAGAGTTGTAGAAACAGGCAAAAGGGGTACAGAAAGAGGGAACATGTGGGCAGACTGAGGCAAGAGAGGTACAGAAAGAGGGAAGAGGGGTGCAGAAAAAGGCAAGAGGGATGCCGAAATTTGGAACAGAGGTGCAGGAAGAAGCCAGAGCAGTGCAGAAAGAACCAACAGAGGTGCAGAAAGAGGCAAGAGCGGTACAGAAAGAGGCAAGTGAAGTGCAGAACGAAGCAAAAGAGGTGCAGAAAGAACCAACAGAGGTGGAAAAAGGCAAGAGGGGTGCAGAAAGGGGTAGGAGAGGTGCACAAAGAGGCAAAAGAGGTACAGAAAGAGGCAGGAGGGGTGCAGAAAGAGGAAGAGAACTGCAGAAAGAAGCAACAGAGGTGCTGAAAGAGGCACGAAGGGTGCAGAAAGAGACAAGACAAGTGAAGAAAGAAGGAACAGAGGTACAGATAGAGGCAAGAGTGGTGCAGAAAGAGGAAAGAGAGGTATAGAAAGAGGCAAGAGAGTTGCACAAAGAGGGAAGAGGGGTGCAGAAACAGGCCAAAGGGGTGCAGAAAGAAGTAAGTGAGGTGCAAAAAAAGGCAAGAGAGGTGCAGAAAGAAGCAAGAGAGTTACAGAAAGAGGCAAGTGAAGTGCAGAAGGAGGCAAGAGAACTGCAGAAAGAAGCAATAGAGGTGCAGAAAGAGGCAAGTGAGGTGCAGAAAGAAGCAAGATAAGTGCAGAAAGAGGAAAGAGGGGTGGAGAGAGAGGCAAGAGGGGTGCAGAAAGAAGCAAGACAGGTGCAGAAAGAAACAAAAGAAGTGCAGAAAGAAGGAACAGAGGTGCAGAAAGAGGCAAAATGGGTGCAGAAAGACGTAAGAGGGGTACAGAAAAAGGCAAGAGAGGTGCAGAAAGAGGGAAGAAGGGTGCAGAAAGAGGCAGGAGGGGTATAGAAAGAAGCAAATGAGGTGCAGAAAGAGGCAACAGACGTGCAGAAAGAGGGAAGAGAGGTGCAGAAAGTAGAAGAGATTTGCAAAAAGAGGCAAGAGAAGTGCAGAAAAAGAAAGAAATGTGCAGAAAGAAGCAATAGAAATGCAGAAAGAGGCAAGAGAGGCGCAGAAGGAAGCAAGAGTGGCTTGCACACCATTAGTACCAATTTAACACCCACATTTAGCAATAACTAACAGGTGACCATTCTAGGTTTGCAAAGGGCCTTCCACCATGCTGTAACACTTGTCGCTGCATTTTTGGTAACGTTTGAGCTAGAAACAAGGCTTTTTTTGTTCAAATCTGCAGATTAGGGAGCAGATGATGAATTATGTGGCTAATGCAGAAAATGTATAATTGTGCGAAAATCGGTGCAGCCAAACAGTCACATAATTCCAGTGGCCCTGATCATACCTCTGACTAGGTCCACAAGTGCTCCTCAGTGATTCCTTCTTTTTTTGTCTCACTGAGTTTATAGTTGAGCTTCTATGGAAACGAGGAAGACTAAACCTGACGTTACCACTCCACAACACAGACTACCATACCACATAATTACTCTCCATAAAACATAATCCTACTCTACATAATTCCTATACACTAAATACCACATACTTTCTATCCACATAATTTCACTGCACAACATACCACATAATTTCACTACACACAATGTACATCCACTCCACTCCAAAAAACATTAGTAAAAAACTTTTACATTTACGTCAATAGCTCTAATTCTCGCAAATGCGAAACCAATTACATTGCAAACACTTCCTTAACTAGTAGTCATGTTTGCAGAGTGGTGGAGAAAGGGTGCTGGGCCTTCGACCAGCGCTCAGGAATTCCGCTGCGTAGGACTTACAGGACGTACCAGAAGGGTTTCTTGGCACCCAAAGTCCCTCAGGAGTAAATTGGACTTCATCCCCCATCCCGTAGTCTGCCAGGAGGCGCGTTTGCAGAGTGGTGGAGAAAGGGGGGCATGGCCTCCGAAGACGTCTTAGCAATCCCACAGTGTGGGACTTACTGGAGGTAACAAGAGGGGTAGTTGGCCCCCAAGGACATCCTTTGGGACCCCCCTTTTTTTCTCGGCCCCCGCTTGACTAATCACCCCGAAACGTTCAGGACAGGAGCTGACCTGAGTGAACCATTAGTTTTGAAAATTTCGCGAAGTTTCGTCAAACGGCACCATAGATATTGGCAAAAGAAAAAACGCTTTTTGAATAGAAACAAGGTCCTAACTATAACTACCTACTGGCGACCACCAGCAGGTAATATATATATATATATATATATATATATATATATATATATACACACACACACACACACACACACACACAGTAAGGTGCTTTAGTTTTATTCAAGAGTGCCTTCATAGCCAGTGTGGTCAGCACAAGGCAGTTATCAATGCAGGTAGGAATGGCTGTAAGTAATTTGACCTTTTCCAGCCTCATTGTCACTCACCATGAACCGTTTTAGTCTTCACTTTTCAACTTGGACATAATTTAGAACTGCTCTTGTCTACTCTGTTGCGTAACATTTTGTCAGACCACCCGATTGCTCATCTCTCTTGTGACTCCGTATTTCACAGCCTCTATTCTTTCTTTTTTAATGTTTTTACCTTAGACATAATGGAAGCAAGATCTTTGTTTATTTTCACTTGAACATCTCTGGAAAGCACTCTGAGATCCCATCTGTTGGGTTTAGGCAATACTAAACAAAAACTTAACAAAATAATAAAAAATAATACAACTTGCTAGTCATATGGTGAACAAAATGGATACAAAGCAAGGACACATTTAAGATAGATTCTTACTGCACCTTGATTCAACATACTTCTAACTGAAAACCAGCACATAAGGGGTTAAAGGCTTGTGGTCAGATTCAGTGTCATTGTTAGACCTGGCATCCTTGGCGTGGGTCTCCCTTCCATTTTTCTATGATGCCTCCAATGTTATTGATCTGTTTTTGCTGGTTTAGATGCTTTGGGCACTGTGCCACTGCTATTCAGTGCCACAGTTCAAGTGCTCCCTATTGTAAGTTGATGTATGTATTAGTGGCTCCATGATTGGATGATTGGTTTACTTGTCAGTCCCTAGTACAGTGCACTGAGTGTGCCCAGGGCTTGTAAATCCAATGCTGCTGGTGGGCTTGCAGCACTGGTTGTGCCACCCACAGAAGCAGCTTGTAAAGTGTGTCTCAGGCCTGCCATTGCAGAGCCTGTGTGCAGCCTAGGGCTGCCATGTCGACTTGGTGAGTGCACCCACTTACCAGGCCCTAAACCTTCCCTTTACTGCATGTTGGTCACCCCTAAAGTAGGCCCTAGGGCAGGGTGCATTGTAAGTATAAGGTAGGACATGCCCTGGTGTGTGTGGCATGTCCTAATAGTGAATTACAGCCATTTTCGTTTTTCACTATTGCAAGGCTACCTGCTCCCCATAGGCCAGAATGGGCAGTTTGATTATTACACCTTATAATCCTAACTGACCCAGGGAACATGGTAGAAAAACGAATTTAGTATGCCTGAACTCAGGATGATAAAATACATCTTTTAGTGAAGTTGGTTTTAACATTCTGTGTTTGAAAATACCACTTTTAGAAAGTGGGTATTTTCTTGCCTAACTATCCAAGCCTGCCTCTGCTAGGTTGTGTATTCCTTGTCTGGAGTTTGAGTGACAGGGGCTGGGGGTGGCTACAGGAGACAGGGTGAGTCAGCACAGGGCTGAATAGAGAGATCTGCATCCAGAGTGGAGGGAGGAGTTGCACCTGGGTCTGAATAGGGCTGTGCCTGCCTTCCACAATGGGCTGAGCACTCTGCCCCACATTCTGAAAGGACAGAAGGAGTCCTGTAAACAAAGTGCTCCAGGACTGACCAGAACTGGTTTTGGACTAGGCAAAGGCCTCTCTGCCTTCAGAGAACAAAGAGAAAAGGTGTATAAAAAGGGGACCCAGACCCCTAGGAAATTTTATCACTTTTGGGAAACAAGAAGAAACCTTTGCCTAGGAGCAGAACCAAGAAGAAACTGAGGAGAAGACTATCTCTAAGCTGAGAGGGATCTGCCTGCAGTGGTTGCCTGACTGCCAAAGAAAGGAGAGAGGAACTTTGTGTGTACTTTCATCAACTTGTGAAGGATCTCCAAGGGCTTGATTTTAGAGCTTGCCTCCTGCTGAAGTCTCAGGGACAACAGACTTCACCCACCAGCTCCCCCTGTGTTCCCTTGCTGGGAATTTGGACCTTCTGACACAACTGCGTGTCTCTGGGAGCTGGAAGCGCGACTCAACACGAAGAAGCGTGTCGCCGCAGCCGCTGAGTCTCGCATCGCCGGAGTAGAGTGTCGACGTTGCAGCAGACGCCGGCGCATCCCTGAAGAAGCGCGCCGCATCCTTCGAAGCGCCTCGCAGCACCGGAGAAAAGTGTCGCCGTCGCATCAGACGCCGTCGCATCCCCGGGGCAGAGCATCGACCTCGCATCAGACGCCGACGCATCGCAACACGAGGCGCGCCCCGCATCCCAGGAGAAGATCGTCTACCTCGCATCAGACGCCGTCGCATCGCCAGGGAAGCGTGTCGCAGGGCCTGTCGCGACTCCAAAGACTCATCAAAATCGTCGGGCGTGCACGCATCACCTCTTCGTTGTCGCAACCTCAAGAAGACGCCACTTTGTTTCTTTTGCACCAGATCTTCAACGCATCACCGCCCTTGCGTGTAAGGGACTACCGCATCACCTTACCTGCAACACTTTTCGTTGCCCTGCGTTACGCATCTTAAGGTACATTGAACTCAAAGTGTCGCATTTTCATTTTAAGAGACTCAGGCTAATTCTACCATCTTTAAAGTACAGTATTGTGCATTATTTATGTCATTTATGGTCTTGTGGTAAATCTATATAAAAGATACTTATTTTTATAATACAACCTGTGTGGTGTCCATTTGTAGTGTTGTCACTGGATTACTGTATGTGTTCACAAATGCTTTACACACTGCCTCTGAACTAAGCCTGTCTGCTCGTGCCAAGCTACCAAGAGGGTGAGCAGGGGTTATTTCAGGAGTGTACCCCCTTACCCTGACTAGAAGCAAGGGTCCCTATTTGGACAAAGGTACCTACCTCTGCCAACTAGAGACCCCCAGTTCTAACAGTCATTATACAAGTTGTACATTGACTATAATGTTATGCCCTGTTCCTAAGACTGGCCTCTACATGCTGGATGTTACCATGGGAAATTTTATAGAATCAGAGCAGCAGTCAAGAATCGAGCTTAGCTTTAGTGGAAAAGGTGTACCATGACATTTATTCATATCTTTTTCTAATAGAACTTTCTGGATTTCTTGATATTGCACACTCCTGTATTATTCTCACCGTTCCCTTCTTATGTAAATTATTGAGACGAATAGCACTCGTTACATCGCATAGAAATACCATGCATGCCTTTACAACGCGGGTATTACTACGCGATGTCGATTACAACGAGTACCATTACAACACAAAATTTTACCACGACTATACCTTTACCACGCATGCCATTTCAACGCCAATGCATGCGTGGTAAAGGTATACTCATGGTAAACGTTTGCAAGGTAAGTGACTCCAACCTACCCTACCCTAATCCCTAATGTAGTTCCACTGCACGAGCCTCCCCGACCCCCAGTCCTCTCCCTACAATAACACTACACTACCCCGCACAACCCCCCGACACTACACTAATTCCCCGACCCTCCCCCGACCCCCAGTCCTCTCCCTACAATAACACTACACTACCCTGCACAACCCCCGACACTACACTAATTCCTAAAACACTACCCTACACTACACAAACACCACAACACTACCCTAACACGCTACCCCCAGCACGACCCTCCCCCTTCCCCCAGTCCTGTCCCTACACTCTAACACTACCCTGCATGACCCCCCTACACTACCCTAAACCCTAAATTACTACCCTACACTACACAAACACAACACTACCCTAAACCCTAAAATACTACTCCCCGCACGACCCTCCCCCTACCCCCAGTCCGTTCCTACAGTCAAACACTACCCTGCACGACCCCCGACACTACCCTAAATCCTAAACCACTACCCTACACTTCACAAACACCACAACACTACCCTAAACCCTAAAACACTACCCTACACTACACAAACAGCACAACACTACCCTAAACCCTAAAACACTACCCCCCGCACGACCCCCAGTCCGGCCCCTACACTCTAACACTACCCTGCACGACCCCCTCGACACTACCCTAAACCCAAAAACACTTCCCTACACTACACAAACACCACAACACTACCCTAAACCCTAAAACACTACTCCCAGCACGACCCTCCCCCTACATACAACCCTACAATACACAAACATTACTACACTACTTCGACACTACCCTAAACCCTTAAAAAGTAACCCCCACACCAAGCACAATCCCCCTTACCTCTCTCTCCTCGTGGTTCCTCTCTCCTGGTTCCAGCGTCGACAGAGGGGCGGTGCACGTCGTTGTGAGGAAACGGAACAGCCCAGTTTTCTCACAACGATGTGGATAACCATTACATCGCTTGCGTTTTAAAAGCGCATGCGATATAATGGTTTGCGTTGTAATGGTAGTCATTGTTACATCGCATGCGTTGTTACGCATGCGATGCAACAACTTGCATGGTAACAGCCTCGTTGTAATGGCTGTTTACCATTGAGACAGGTTTAACCGATGCTCGCATTTCACTCAACATAGACTCTGAGGAACAGATGTACGACGGTTTTTGCATGCGCAAACGGGGTATGTGCCATTCCAAAATAGCGAGTCGCAATTTATTTGCGACTCGCTATTTTGGAACTGCGAGTCGCTATTAGGAAGGGGCGTTCCCTTCGTAATAGTGAGCGCAACCCCATGTACAAATGTTTTGTGACCGCAATTGCGGTCGCAAAACACTTGCAAATTACCACCCTCTTCAAGAGGGTGGTAATGAAATCACAAAGGGAAGGGGTCCCCAGGGGACCCCTTCCCGTTTGCAAATGCAGGGGAAAATATTTTTTAAGGGCACTTTTAAGACCACTACCTCCCCTAAAAAAAAGAAACGAAAACATTTCATTTTTTTCTTTTTGAAATGCATCCCGTTTTCCTTTAAGGAAAACGGGCTGCATTAAAAAAAAAACTGCTTTATTTAAAAGCAGTCCCAGACATGGTGGTCTACTGAGCCCAGCAGGCCACCGTACCTAGGAGGGCCTGCCATTCCCAATGGGGTCGCAAATTGCGAGAGGCTCATTAATATTCATGAGCCTCTCAATGTGTGACCCCATTGGGAATCGCAAACAGTGTGATACACACTGTTGCACATTCAAAATAGCGCTATTTTGCGTGTCGTACATCTGGCCCTAAATGCTGTATATGATTGGGTCTTGAAAACCAAGGTCTGATTTGTTCTTTAGTTTGAGGCTTTCAAGTATGCATACTGGGCTTTACTGACCTTAATTTGTAAAGCACCAGTTCTTTATTTGAGCAGTGGTTTCCGGTGCTCGGCACCTATTTGTCAACAACAGCACTTATGACAGTCTGCCACATGGTGGCGCTGTTTGTTTAATTTTGAGATGAGCACGACCACAGTTGTTTATTAATGCAATATGCATTAAAAGCAGTAATACCTGTCGCCCATGCCATTTTATAGCTTGGGGGGGCTGTAGTAGGCTGAATTGTCCCACTTGTAGAAGTGTGATGGTTAGTAGCTGTGTTGGTGCTGCAGTGACCTCCTGACGAGGGCCCTTGCACTTATTTTTTAACTAATTAAGCACTGTAAAGCACTGATGTGTGCTACCCTACTAAGTTGGTATTAACAAGTCGTGGGAAGGCATGACACTGGAATGATGCTAGTGTAAAATGCAATCTTTCCATCTTGACTAGAGGGGCGGTGGCAGACTCTGCATTGTCGGGCCGTGAAGCTTATCTGTATAAGAGGAGAGGGGAACATTATGATAGTATGATGACTACACTATTTGAGGGGCCTAGAAGCTGTCATAATGATACACCACAGAAGTCAGTAAAGTGTATGGATACCTATGTTGTGTTATCGTGGTGAATGTGTTTGAACACTTTGGTAGCAGAACACAGACATTTGTCAATAGAGCAGAACAATGAGTGAGTCCTCCTGGTTTTGGCTTTGTGTTTGGGTGCCAAATAACGTTGATTTAATGCATTCAGTACATCATTTTAAATTATTAGTTAACAATTTGAAGTTGAAAGCCACAAAAGCTAGGTATAAGGTTGTGCTAGGTTGTAGCCAGTACATCATTGTGGGGAAGGGGGTAGTCGGTCTACTTTTTTTATATTGTTAAAAAAACAATTAGCTTAGCTTGGGGCTTGCCATACAGTTAATATGAGAACAGACGTAGTTATTGCATCAAAATGGGTTTTATTCCAATAAGGAATACAGAGGCTTCCTAAGAAAAGACACACACATTCAGCAAATACCATCTGAAGTGCTATTTGTCAACAATTAATGAGTTTGTCTTGCAACCACAGTGATACAATTTTATCAATAGTGCCTTCTCTACTTTGAAGAGTAAAATAGTTTGTGTAAAATATATACAATGTTTCACATGAGAGAACGTGAACTTACATGTACACACTTTCCGTTGGAAAAGGTGTGCCTTTGTTTTTGCTTATATCATATTTACATTTTAAAACCTGTCTCCTAGAGATCAGTTTTTTCCACTCTTGAAACCATGGAGGATCTGGAGGAACGCTTTCCAACATAAAACAGCCCTGCAGAACAGTTTTTACATTCCCTATTTAGTATGTGTATCACTATTAGTCACTTTCAGATTGAAGACATCGGGGCATATTATCAAAGAATTGCGATAATTATCGTAAAGCGCGCTTAGCGCTGTTTTTTTTATCGCCGGCTATCGCTGGATTTCCTCCCCGTGATAGCGCGCTATTAGCAACGCGTATCGCAAAGGCGATAAGAAATCCAGCGATAGCGTGCAGAACCAGCAATAGCGCGAGAATCCCAGCGCTAAATCAACAGCGCTAATGAAAAGCTTGCTAATAGGCAAGTGTATACTTAACCCAACAATCCACCCCCCATTGACAAGATGGTTAAGGCAACTTTTTTTCAGGCGTTAAGTTCCAGCGATAAGCGCGGTTAGCGCGAATTTTCCTATCGCATCGCGGGCGTTGATAATAGGGGGAAGTTGTGTTTGCGACTGTTTCTATGGAGTTTTAGTCAGGAATGCCTACTTTGCATGTCATTAGCGATAATTATCGCTGACATGCAAAGCGGCAACACAACGGCCGCTAGCGCCATTAAGCTGTCGCTAACAGCTGTTAGCGACAGCTTGCTAATAGGGCGATACAAATATCGCCGCTTTATCGGCAAAAAGTGCCGCTAAAGTGGCGATACTGCCCTTGATAATATGCCCCATCATTCCTTAAAAAGTAATGCACAATCATTAGGCCTCATCTAAACTGTGTGTCCGCTAAAGTTAACTGCTACTTTTTTCTCTTCCAAGCATTGTTATTTGGGAAATTTGCCCTAATGCTTTGCCTTTATAAGGGGCCGATTCCGATCTCGGCCGGTAGGGCTCCGAATCGGATTCGGCTTTACCGGATCCGATTCGGAGCCCTGTTTCCCGACCGAACCGTACGCGGGTCCGGCCGAGCGAGTACGATGCGAAATCGCCGACCGACTCGTCCGGGCGTCCCGACCGCTCCGACCGACTCGCTCCCGGCTCGAACCGCTCCGACCGACTCGCTCGGACTCGACTCGCACCGCGCAATGGAGACGTTTCCCGGCCGGGTAAGTACGATGCGCGCCGCGAGCGAGTCCGACCGAGCCGCGCACTCCGGCTCGTAAGAGCAGTCGGAGCAGTACTTCGGGGGTCCGTGTCGGACCCCCTGCATGCGTAGCCGCGCGAGTCGCACACAGGGGGGACCCATGGGTCACCCCTACCTGTGCGTGTACGGCGCGAATCGCTTCGCCGCGTACCCGCTGTAGGGGCGCCCTTGTCCGACTCGCACCCATTGAGTCAATGGGAGCCCGCGTACGCGTTGTACGACCGGCTCCCATTGACATCAATGGGAGTCCGACCGACTCGAGTCCGATAACATACGGACGCATCGTACTCGTTCGGTCGGACTGCACGGGTCCGAATCGGTCGGAAATCTCTCCGGGTCCGGCTCGGTCGGAGAAATTTCCGGCCCGAATCGGAATCGACCCCTAAGTTGTTTCTCTTTTTAAGCCGATTGCTGTATATTGATATATACATTATTAATTATTGGTAAAATGAATGGACTTCTACAGTTAAACTACACATTTTCATGTAAAAAAATGAAGAAACTCTTTCACTCTCATTCAAATATCTGTAAATCTGCTATGCTTTTGTTTTCTGCTTTAGTCAAAAGCTTTCTAAACAAACTGTCCATTGGGAATAGTACTAACAGAATTTGGGAGACATTTTCACCCCATAGGGTCTGTACAAAAATAATCAAGTGAGATGTGGGCAGCTAACGTTTGCACGTTGGTTGTCTTCTCTATTAATATATACATTAATAATCATTGGCAAACATGAATTGGTTCACCAGCTAAACTAAATATATTTGCATAAAAAAATGAAGTAACACTGTCGACTCTCTTTCAAATATATGTAAATATGTGGCTCTTTTGTTTCTGCTTTAGACAGAATAATTCCAAACAAACCATCCATTGGGAATAGGATACTAAACAGAATGTGGAAGCTATTCTCACTACTTTCAACACACAAAGGGAGAGGAGGAAGTCTGGCCACCGTACGTCCTTCCAAGTTTAACACTTCATCACAAAAAGGGTACGGTAGCTCCAATATAAGGACAGTGGACTGTCTCCCGATTTTGGAGTACAGTTCGAAGTCTAAAAAGTGAGACTGCATATTCAATCAATCAATCAATCATGGGTTTTCAAAGCGCGCCACTCACCTGTGATGGTCCTAAGGCGCGGGGGGGGGGAGGTGCAGCTCCGGATCAGTCGAAGAGCCAGGTCTTGAGGATCTTCCTGAAGGTGTGCAGAGTGGGTGAGCGTCTGATGTTGACTGGGAGCTTGTTCCAGGCCTTTGCTGCGACGTAGGAGAAGGCGCTTCCACCTGCTCTGGTTCTGCAGATGCGTGGGGTCTCTGCCAGGGCGAGGTCGGCGGAGCGGAGGGTCCTTTTGGATACGTGGAAGGAGACTCTTTCATTGAAGTATTTGGGTCCGATGTTGTGGAGGGATTTGTAGGCGTTGGTGAGTAGCTTGAAGGTTACTCTCTTCTCAATGGGGAGCCAGTAGAGGTCTTGTAGGTGCTGGAACATGTGCTCATGTCGTGGGGTTCCGAGGACGAGTCTGGCTGCGGTGTTCTGGATGGTTTGGAGCTTGTGTAGCAGGGACTTGTTGATTCCGGCGTAGAGGGCGTTACCGTAGTCCAGTCTGCTGGTTATGAGTGCGTGGGTGACGGTCTTTCTGCATTCGGTGGGGATCCGTTTGAAGGTCTTGCGGAGGATGCGGAGGGAGTTGAAGCAGGTGGAGTCGACGGCGTTGATCTGACGGGTCATGGTGAGGGAGGAGTCTAGAATGATGCCGAGGTTTCGGGCGTGGTCTGTCGGATATTTGGGAAACAATGGCTCAACCTGTCTCTCTAACCCAGAGAGACAGGTTGAGCCATTGTTCCTCAAATATGCGTCTCAACTCAGTTTTTAGGTATACCTGAGGTCCCCACTATTGAAGGTGACATACCGGGGAACCTCAAGGTATTTGAATGAATCTGGATCCTGCCTTTGTCCAGTAGTTTTTATCTAAGAACTCCTTCCTGTCAGAGTCCGTCAGGAGTTTGAGTCTGCCCTGGTGGTATTGTCCTACCAGGGTGGGGAGAGATTGCTGATGATGAAGCATGACACAATGTATGTGAAGCTTCCTCTTCCATAAGAAGGATCTTCCCTTGGGCCTTGACAGGAATTCTGTAACGTCCACTTTTTGGAGCTATTCTCACCTCACTGGACCCTGTTCATAGTAATCAACAAGTGAGAATTGGACAGCTAACTTTTGCAAGGTGCCAGAAGCTGCATTGCATTCCATTTGCAGACTTCATAGTATCTTTTGATCGCCGTGTTTGAGCTAGAAACATATTTTGTTGAAATTTGAAAATGAGTCTGGGTTTTGCTGGTTTATGTGGCAAATCAATAATTTTGTGGCAGAAACCATGGGACTCACTTAATTCTTGAATAAAGATAAATAAAGCAAAAGGCTACTTGGATCCTGCACAAATCTGTTCAAGCCTGCATTGTCTTGCACATAAACATAATAAAAAAAGTGAAGTGAACAGGAGTTTCTGCTGTTTTCCCGGCGGAGATGAGACTGGCTCCCATGAGGGAGATTCACAAGATGGCAGCCACTGCCTAGTACGGTCCGGAGGCGGCTGTTGGAAGCAGAGGCAGGGGGTTGCGGTGAAGGAGTGGCCCGGGACAGCGTCTGACGCAGCCTTCTGGGGGTTTGATGGAGGTTCCAGAGAGGGATTGCTGACCCCAGGAAGACCAGGGATGGCAGTGCTACCTGCGGGAGAGGCCGGAGGCCCAGCGCCTTCACACCCGGCTGAGTCCAGTGCATCAAACGGGCAAGCCGCCATGGAGGGTGGCGTTTGTACGAGCACCCTTCGTCCTGGCTTGTGAATTCACCAGGCGAGGGTTTTGATTTGAGCTTTTCCCTTTCCGCACATGGTGCAGCCCCCCCGGTGTGCTCTCTTGAGGTGGTGCTCCCCTGCCCTGTTCAGGTGGTGGGGTGAGTGGTGGATTTGAGGTCAGCAGTATTGGACCATGGACTGCAGCCCACATATAAATTAAAGTCGCGCCGGATGATGCTGCCTTTGGACTGAGGTACCTTGTGAGGTCTTGTGGCCTAAGACTGAGTTTTGGCAGCTTGGGCTGGCACGGAAGCCGTGGCCCACGCTGTGGAGCAGCCTGATCCTGCCATAGTACACCTCTGCCTTTTCGTGTTTAAAAGTGCGCAATTGAACCATCACCAGCGTAAAGGACTATTGGGGACCTTTCTGAAAGGCACTATTAACTACAGCTGGATGGACTTTTTTCTATTTTGAGCTTTTGGTTCAAACATATTATTCCATTGTGTAACCCCGGGCGGAGACCTCCGCTCCGCTCCGCCCGCGGAGTGTGCGGAGATTTGCCTTCTCCGCGTTCCGCGGAGAACGCAGAGAAGGCAAATCTCTGCACACTCCGAGGGCGGAGCAGAGTTGGACAGCCCCCGCCTCCACCCCCACTATTACAAGTAAGTAAACATTAAGTAAAAACACATTTAAAACCACTTACCTACATACTGTGGCGTCCCAGGGCTGTAGTCCTCGTCTTCCTCGCCGTATGGGTAATTCTGGTGAAAACTGCGCATGCGCGCCTGCCCATGCATGTGCATTTCTCGCAAGAAATGCGCGGGCGCGCGCACATGCGCAATTTTCACCAGGATTACCCATATGGCGAGTAAGATGAGGACTGCAGCCCGGGGACGCCGAAGTACATAGGTAAGTGGTTTTAAATGTATTTTTACTTAATGTTTACTTACTTGTAATAGTGGGGGGTGGAGGCGGGTGGCGTAGCGGAGCTCCACAGAGTTCCACGGAGTTTGTTTGAGACTCCTTGGACCTCCGCGTAGCCCCGCTACGCCCACTACGCCCAGGGTTACCATTGTGTGATTTTTTTTAGCAGTGGGTAATTCCTTTTGGTTACAGGGAAACTGTGATTTTAGTACATTTTTCTTCTTTTCTTTTTCTTTTAATTATGGACAAAAGGAAGGCTGGGGACGTTGTGAGTGGCCCTAGAAGAATTAAGAAAACTAGAAAAGAACTTAGAACGGCAGTAGGCAATTGTTTTATTGACCTAATTGATGATCTTTTGGTCAAGTTTGAAAAGTTGCTAAACCCTGATCCAACTCAGCCTGCTGAGGTTCTATTAACTAGGGAATCTATATCGACTAAGTCCAACCTACAAAAGGTACGAATACCTAATATGTTTCTAAATTCTAAAACCCGGACAGAGACAGTACCACCAAATGTGGCCCTAGATGAATCTAGTAACCCAGTTGCTAATTCCTTGTCCTCTACTGGAGTTGCTCTCCCCTGTAGCAATAGGTTTTTACCATTGCTTGCGTTAACTGAGGAATCACCATCCCCCTCTATCTTTATTAATTCTTCTCCTATCACTGCAGCTGTTCCTTCTATTCCACCTAGCTTTTATTGTACATCCTTGATTATGGAGCTGAAGGCCAAGGTGGGAGAGCTTCAGGCTATTATCTGTCAGCTTTCTACCACAATAAAGCAATTACAGCTGGCAAAAGATACTAATGCACCTATTTCACAGGCCAATGCCCAGTCTCTGGCCAGTAGGGTTGATGCTCAGCAACCTAAACCCCAGCCGCATATTGTCTATTCACGTGCTGTGGTGGGGCCGGGCCGGGGCGCAGCGGGGAATGTGGGGAATGCGGTTTGCCCCTTCCCTGGATCCGGTCCTGTATCTAAATCAAACATGAAGAGTAACTATGATAGGCAAATAAAGAGAATGCCAAGGCTCGCAAACATTAGCCGTGTTGGGGATTTAGGGGGCTGGAGTCAAAAGTCTGTTGAAAAGTCGTACTGGAGGCACAATTCCCTCAAGATCAAAATAGCAATGATCAAGGTCCTGAAACTTTCCTCCAATGATAGATATGAATCTGAGGACTCCCTCATCAACAAGGTCACACATTGTATTAGGCATGTTAGGGGTTGTCACTCTGTGATTCATGAAGATATACTTAGCGCTCGGAGGAGTCCAACACCGAATCCAATGTATGACATGATTGAGTTGACCCTGAATGATGAGGGAATAGGGGACGACCTCATAGCCCTTGATATTAGGTGTAGCCCACCTAATAACTCTAGCATTCAGTTTAAGTACTGTGGGCCTGGTACTGATCTATCTTATTGGGCCCATCAAAGGTCAAGAATACCATCTGCATTGATAGATGTTGATTGACTTGAGACACGCAGTAACCCACTACCACATCTTAATCAGCAGTCTTCGAGGATCCTGATAGTGAGGCTAGTATTGGGTTAGATAGTGCTCCAACTTCCCAACCGGGTATCAATAACTCGGGTAACGAGTTCACTTTGTGTAATTCTTCTGAAATGACTTGTCTTACTGCCACAAGGGTGGCCCCAAATATTGTTCCAGTAGTACAGCTTTCCATTGTCTATAAGGTTACTCCTGTTTTAGCTGATGTTTTTCTTCCTGCCGGGCATATTCCAAATAATGTCCACTTGGTCACGAGATCTTCCCTGACCAAAATGCCCAAAACGGTTCCTCCTATTATTTCTTCCATCATAAATAATCAAGAGCAGGGGTATAATAATGTTAATCTTGATAGTGATGTCAACTTTACTCCGGGAGAAGGGGCTTCTACTTGTATTACTGTGGCCGATTTTGAAGCTAAATCTGGTTTATGTTTTTTAAGCTTTTATGCAAATGTACTATGTATAATAATGTTAATAAATATTTATTTTGACATATGTCCATGTGAATTTTAGTTATTTACACACTTTAATTGTATTTCTTGTATGTTGAATCTGACTCGCTGTGATGATATAATTATTTTTATGTTATTCTTTTAATACCGGCACAATATATATATATATATTTTGGTACTTAGAAAAACTTCTTTACGGTACATAGTATCTAGTAGGGACTCGCTTGTTAATTCTGTATCTTCCAAGAGACATGGGCTGTCAATAGGGTGTGCATTAATGGTTACACCACATAAAGGGGTCTATTACGATGTCGGGCGGACACAACTGTCTTGGAAACGGTACCGACTGACCTCCAGTTGGAAGTCCTTACCGCCTGATTAGGATGCGACCAAACACTATTCAGTCGCATTCCAACATTTTCCTATGGGAACATGTGTTATGGGCGTAAACTGGCCATAGTGCATGCTCCTCAAGGTGCCTGCTGCGGAATGCGGGGTGCAGGGATTAACAGGGGGGAACCATAGGTGCCCCCTTTGCCCCCAACTGTAGGCCACAAGTGAAAGGGGGCCCTGCTAGGGGACCCCAAACACGCTTTCTGGAGGGTTTCCATGTCGGAAAGGCCGGCATGGAAACCCTGCCGGAAACCGTGCATCGTAATCCGGATGGCGTAAACCACCGTCCATTTGGATTACGGGCCGGTTCCAACTGGCCGACGGTTTCAACTGACCGGCTGGTTTCAATTCCAACCAGCTGAATCAAAATCAGCCGGTCGGAATTGAAACTGACGATGTCGGTCGTAAGGCCTTCGACCTGAGGTTGGAGGCCTTACGACCGATATCGTAATAGGCCCCATAGTGTCGAAGCACTAGCTCCGAAGAAATCTGTAAGAGGAAGTGGAGGCCTAGTTATTTTGGTTAAGAATGCTATTGCTTGTATTCATAAACATCGGTCGATTGACTCACACGATATAATGGGGATCCAGCTTATCTTTCCTTTGGGATTAATCCTGTCTCTTTTTAATGTTTATGTTAGGTCTGTTTGATCAGGTACAGATTACCCAATTCTGACTGTGCAAGATGATTTGGTTGGCCTGTACCAGCACCAGACTAAAATTCTGGTAGCTGGGGATTTTATTGTCATGTTTGAACCAGCTCCTCTAATTAATATTCTGCCCGAGGAAGAAGATGAGTTTTGAGGAATCCCTAACCTAACACATAAAGCACACTGCCATCGTTCTACCAATGCAGTTTTCCAGTTAACTGCACTGGTGGTTGGGGGGAGCCTAAGAGCTTGTAATGGCAAGACTCGTTCTGACCCTGATTGGCAGAGAACTTTTAAGAGAGGCCTCAGCTCAAGCGTCATTGGTTATATTCTTGTGGATGTCAGAATTTGGCAACTGGTGGGTGATATGACAATCCCCTTTTGGGCCGATAGTAACCAGAACCCCACGATTTTAACCATGGGGGGTATCCCTCTTATTAGGGCCCCCCCTGGTTGCCATTCAACAGCTCAAGGACCTAATAACTTCAAAAGAGTATCTTGGCCTAGGCTCCAGGAGGCCTTTTCTTCTCCTGAGCTAATACTAGTAGTCCATTGTGAATTTTATCAGGCATTGAAAGCTGTATTTTAAAAAAAATTATCTGGTAAGAAGCCCATCGAAGGGAGGAAATTAGAATGGTTTAACCTAGAATGTAAACAGGCAAAGTGCGAGCTGAAGGCCATCAGTGAGGGCGATGGCCTGGGTGTAGCATCAGCACGAAATAGATACAAGTTTGTGCTTGCTAGAGCCAAACAAGACTGGGCCGATAAGAACTGGCAGGCTCTGCAGGATGCTGCCCGGTTTAATGATAACAGCTCCTTTTGGCACGTTATAGCCCATGGGAGCCTAGAAGGATTGGAGTGGAGTAGTGGGGTGGATTAGGGTAGAGTGGGGTGGACTGGATTGGATTGGAGTGAGGTTTATGGGATTGAAGTGGGGTAGATTGGATTGGGGTGATTGGGTGGATTGGATTGGTGCAGGGTGGATTGGATTGGTGTGGGATGGATTGATTGGTGTGGGGTGGATTGGATTGAGTTGGGTGGATTAGATTGCAGTAGGGTGGACTGGATAGGATTGGGGTGGATTGGATTGTGGTGGATCGGTGTAGGGTGAGGTGGGGTGCATTGGATTGGACTGAAGTTGGATGGATTAGATTGGGTGCATTGGAGTGGGCAGAATAGATTTGGGTGGCTTGCTGTGAGGTGGATTGAATTGGGGTGGATTGGGAGATTTAATGCATGACAGATTGGGGTGAGTGGTTTGGATTGAATTGCAGTGGGATGAAGTGGGTTGGATTGGAGTGGGCTGGTTGGATTAGATTGGCCTGGGGTAGATTACATTGGTCTGGGGTGGGTTGGATTAAATGGGGTGGACTGAATTGAGTGGGGTGGATTGGATTGGGGTGAGGAGGACTGGAGTGGGCGGACTGGATGGGGTGGATAGGTTTTGGGTGGATTAGAGTGGGGAGGATTGACGTGGGGCAGATTGGATTGTTGCGGGCAGGTTGGGATTGGGCAGATTGGATTGGTGCAGGCTGGTTACAGTTGGGGTGGATTTGTATTGTATTGGAGTAGTGTGGTGTGTGTGATTAGTCTGGGGTGGAGTGGATTGGTCTGAGGTGGATTGGAGTGGGGTGAATTGGAATGGGTTGGGTTGGGGTGAATTGGATTGGGTTGGGTGGATTGGATTGGGGTGGATTGGTCTGTGGTGGGGTGGAATGGAGTGGTGCCGATTGAGGTGCACTACACGATTATATGTTACAGCATCATTTTGGAAATTGCACATAAGAAAGAAACTATGGGGCATATTCACAAGGAATCTGTTGGAGCTCAGCGTTAAGCCAAGATTGCTAATGCCGCGCTCCGACAGTTTCCAAACGCAGGGATTTGCCGTATTTACAAGAACGCGGCGCACCTCTGTGTCTCCCCTAGCGCTGGCACAACATTTTGCTGTCTAGCGCTAATACAGGAACCCTTGCACCATAGTACAAGGGTGCCTGCGTTGTGGGGAATGATTGTTCATGTGCAGGAAGGTGTCCCTTCCTGCACATGAACAATCACTAATGGCGATTTGCTGGTTTTATGTGTGCTGCAGAATGCAAAACGTCGCCTTGGCATAGCCTGGTTAAGCCCCTCGCCGCCCGGAGTTGAGATGTGGGTCAAAGATGTATGTGAATAGGCAACAGCAGAAAAGGTCCACATTGTCCACATGAAACAGGTTCGGAGGGATGAGAAATTAGACGACGATATCAGGGCATGGGCGAGTATGATATCAGATCTGAGGGGTCCCTCTAACACATGAAAGGCCCAAAACACGATGGTAGGGGACGACAGGTGAGCCCTCTGAATTCATATAAACACAGGATGATGGACCATAATATGGCAGGAACGCCAAAGGAATTACAGACAGCCCCCAGATGGAACAGGACAAGACTGACCTCGACACCGGGACACAGAGGGAAGGGAGGAAGGGGGGGAGTTTACGAAATTTAAAATGGCATTTCGAATAACATTGATTAATGATATGTAATGTGAGATAAACAGAAATGTGATAATAAGAGGAGTGAAATGAAGGGAGGGGGTTGTTCTTTAAGACATTTAAGCTATGATGTAAAAAAAAGTGTGATATATTTAAAAAATGCCAGTAAACATTTAAAAAAGAAAAAGAAAATATGTATAAACAAATAATATAGCATTAAACAAACAAACAAATAATACTAGTATATATATATCAACAATTTTAAAAATAAGTATTTAAATCAGAAAATAAAAATACACTTTTCCCACTCCAGTTTGTGCGACAGTAGAAAAAGCGTTGGACTTGGGAGAGGTAAAATTTACTATTCCCATTCCAATCTGTGCAACAATAGAGAAAACGTTGGACTTTGGAGGGGTTAAATTTACTATTCCTACTCCAGTCTGTGCAGCAGTTGGGAAAGCGTTCCACTTCGCAGGGGTTAAATTGACTATTCTCACACCAGTCTTTGCAGCAGTAGATAAAGTGTTGGACTTCGGAGAAGTAAAATTTACTATTCCCACTCCAGTCTATGCAACAGTAGGGAAAGCGTTAGACTTCGGAGGGGGTTAAATTTACTATTTCCACTGCAGTCTGTGCAGCAGTAGGGAAAGCGTTGAACTTCAGAGAGTTTAAATTTACTATTTACACTCCAGTCTATGCAACAGTAGGGATAGTGTTGAACTTCAAAGGGGTTAAATTTACTATTCCCACTCCAGTCTGTGCAACCGTAGGTAAAGCGTTGAACTTCAGAGGTTTTAAATTTACTATTTCCACTCCGTTCTATGCAACAGTAGGGAAAGAGTTGAACTTCCAAGGGGTTAAATTTACTATTCCAACTACAGCATGTGCAACAGTAGGGAAACCGTTGGACTTCGGAGAGGTGAAATTTACTATTCCAACTCCAGTATGTGCAACAGTAGGGAAAGCGTTGGACTTTGGAGTGGGTTAAATTTACCATTCCCACTCCAGTCTGTGCAGCAGTAGGAAAAGTGTTAAACTTCGGAGGGGTTAAATATACTATTCCCACTCCAGTGTATGCAACAGTAGGGAAAGTGTTGAACTTCAAAGGGGTTAAATTTACTATTCCAACTCCAGTCTGTGCAACAGTAGGAAAAGCGTTGGACTTCATAGAGGTTAAATTTACCATTCCCACTCCAGTCTGTGCAGCAATTGGGAAAGCGTTGGAGTTCAGAGACACAGCATTTACTATTCCCACTCAAGTCTGTGCAACAGTATGGAATGCGTTGGACTTTGGAGGGGTAAATTTACTATTCCTATTCCAGTCTGTGCAACAGTAAGAAAAGCGTTGGACTTTAGAAGGGTAAAATTTACTATTGCCACTCCAATCTGTACAACAGTAGGGAAAGTGTTGGACTTCGAAGAGGTAACGTTTACTATTCCAACTCCAGTCTGTGCAACAGTAGGGAAAGCGTTTGACTCCAGAGTGGCAGTATTTACTATTCCCACTCCAGTCTGTGCAGCAGTAGGGAAAGTACTTCACTTCAAACACATAACATATTTAAAAACCCTATTAGTTGACCAGAAATATAAAACTCTCTTTTTATAAAAATATTTAAAATTAAAAAACTATTAAACAATTGACATGATTATTACAACTTATAATAATTAATTTTTATTTTAAAAATAATTATGTATTATTTAATTAAGTTCCCACAATATACTGCCACAAACCTAGCAGCGCTCACTTAAAATACAACTAAAATAAAGAAGTATAACACAATTAGCATATTTAATAATCAATTAAATAATTATGAATAAACAAATAATTAATTGTTAATCATTAGTTAAATAACTTCCCACCCTATGCTCCTACAAACACAACAGCCCACACCTAATATATAACGTAAAAAAATATAATTAATAAACAATTTACATAATGATTAATGAATTAAATCATTTATAATAAATTAATAATTAATTGTCAATTAATTATTACTTAATTAAGTTCCCAACGTATACACCAAGAAACCCAACAACCGGCACCTAAAATATAACTTACAAATAAAATATTTACACAATGTACATAATTAACAATCAATTACATAACAATAAATTAATAATTAATCAATTATTACTTAATTAACTTCTGACCCTCTCGCCTCACAAACAAGCCCAACAACTCGCACCTAAAATATAACTTTAAAAAAATAATCACACAATTTACATAATTAATTATAAATTAAATAATAATAAATTAAAAATAAATTATTAATTATTATACTTAATTAACTTACCACCCTGTACCCCTACACATCTCACAACCTGCTACGACACTATAAATCACTATTAACAATTAAATTAACAATTTTAAATCACTCAAAATTACAAACTATATTTAAAAATATTGTCAACAATTATACAAACAATATTTAACATGTAAAATTAATATAGAAACTAAGGGGGTCATTACGATGGCGGGCGGAAGCACTACCGCCGTGCTGGCGGATGCAAAAACCACCAGTTACCGCCGGCACGCAGCAGTCCACACGCCCGCCCTATTACGATGCGAAAAGTCGGCCAAACACCGCCGGCAAGCCAGCGACACCGTCCGCCATCAAAGTGCGCCCGTACACGTAGCGGCGCAGCACAATTGACACACACCGTCCGACGAAATCACGTCCCGCCCGGCGTACAAATTACGATGCCGCAAACAAACGGCTCCCACGGCTAAGAGACACCGTACGACAAACCGAAGCGGTAACACGGACGCCGAGCACGGACACCGAAGAAGCGGCTCCCCGAGCATGAATCCAGCACTGCAGGCCCTCCCTATGCTCTTGCTGATGCACCACCAAGGACGCAACGTACCGCGGAGACGCAGGTAGGCACACACACAACAAGTGCACGCAAACAGCGCACACAGTGCAAGGGCGGAAAAAGCGGACAACCCCCACCCCCGCGTGTACACTACACATCCACCATTGCATCCACATATGACACACAGGCCAAATCGTAACATCTCGTAACACATGTGTACACACCACCTGGGACTAGGAACCAATGACCCCGTCACGGCCCCAAAGCGGCGATGACGCCACCACACATGCGCACAACGCAGAGGCCAACCGCAGCGCCATGCATGCATCGCACACAGACACAGGGACACAACCAAGCAGCACACACATCAGCCCCACCCCGAACGCACATGACACGTGACAGGCCTGCCACAGACATGTCCCCAACGCCCAATTCACGGACAACACCCAACGCCACACAACCGACGCACACATGTCAGTGAAGTCACGCAACAGCAGGACACACCCCAGTGTAACAAACATGGCGTAGCACACAGCGGCGGCAACACCAACTAGGAGAAGCAGGGCCCCTTCGGGAAGAGGAACGCCAGTACCACACTGAAACACCCATACCACCCTGCACATATGAACAAGACATATAAAACGGAACACCAAAGAGCCCGGGGACCGACAACAGGTGGCCCAAGAATAACATTCACACACAAGGCCCAACGCAGAGCGGAAAGGCAGCCTGCCGCCCACACAAGGGAGAGCAGACAGCACTGAATGACCTTCCATTCCAACTCCGAAACCACAGCCCTACGAAAGAAGCCGGTGAATACAGCCATTGTCCAAGAAAAGACCAACACAGGCATGCCGAGGAGACCGACCACAGGGCAGATAGCGCATATCACAGAAGAACACAACGGACGGGAAAGAAAAAGAAAACACTCCCCCATGTCGGCCACATGCAAGTTAATTGGAAGGAGTCACACATCACTGACCTTGAACTGTCTGAGAAGCATGTGGGATGAGGGCCCGTGTCCTCCGCACAAGCCAACAGAACACAAGTCCTGTCTCCCTACGACTACACAGAGCTCACAGCAACCTCGGAGCGTGCACATTGCAGACTGCACACACAGCCGGAGCACGCCACCACAACGCACCGCTGCAAAATGGCAACCGCAACACACCTACCCAACTACGCCGGACAGGTCAAGCTGTACAAAACCAACCTGATACATATATTGGGATGCGATCTCCTGTCCCTGCTGAACGTAAGTTACCGACTGACTTACCGCATCACATTGTTCAGCTGCGTCATGCCCGTCTTCTACTGTCGGAGGTGTCCCTACCAGCATCCCGTGGAGATGTGCCTCTCCAACCCGGCATGTCTAAAGGCGGACCTGCTACCACTACTCCTCCCTCTGGACGCACACGACAGGGCCTGCTCTGCCTATGGGGGCATGGCGTATGTGGCCAACATCGCACCCGCACTGAAATGGGACCACTGTGCTTCCACACGACGGATCATCGAGAACAGCTACATCGAATGTCACCCAGCATGCCCCATCATGGTCCTCCAAGGGACAACTTACGAACAACACCTTGACAGCCACCATCCGCTACATTGGCTGGCAAACATGTACACCACCAATGACATGGAAGCCCTGCTGGACGGCATCGCATACCTGACAACCTGTAAATTCGTCGGACCACAACGCAGGTTCCCCGATTGACCTATGATGTCCAACCCCGCACCCATGCTTAGCTTCCGCACGGACTGGCCAGTCACCACCACAACAGCCATACCAAACGACCGGCAACTGTTACCACACCATCAACGACATCGCCATGACATCGGATATGACCGGGACATGCACACTGTTCCCCATCACATCCAGGAACACCGCATGCATCGTGGGAGGCAGTGGCATGGGGTCTGTGTATCGCACCCACATGGATGGAACTGCACGAACAACCAGGACACGACATGGATCCAGCGCCCATGGACACACACACCGCTCAGTGGACATGAATAGGTCGCCTGGAGTCTGTGGGTGCTGCACCCCTCCCACCCCCGCCCGGGAATCCCATACCAGGACCTTTGCATGGACGACAAGTGCATACAACAACAACACGACCCCAGTGACTGTGACATGTCCAGTAACCACCACATTGCAACAACAAGTGGCACGCCGCTGCATGCACGCAAGCACATGCCCTGATGTCATCTCACATGCACGCGTGCATGAGGAACAACCGCAGCAAACCTGTCACATGGAACTGAGATGGACTGTGCCCATGATGCCAAGCGGTCTGGTAGGCTACATGTATACCGTCTGTGTCAAAGTCCGCAGCTCCGCTGCTATACGTAAATGTACATTAGCACAGCCTTGGCCAAGCAGATGTAACTCTGAAGCCCACATCCCACATGCAACAGCCAATCACATGTAACCCCACACCCTATCCCATTTGTAATCATGCTCAGTATATCCTCAACATGTATTCCGCTGCCAGTAGTGTCCACTATACTGCATCACAGAGGACAGAAGACTCAATATAATGTTTGAAACCAAAACTGTCTCCGCTGACTCATTTCACAAGTACGAATGAGAGAGGATGAGAGTATGTGAAGTACACGGCAGTCGTGACATGACCATGTAGTCCACTGGTATTGGATGTCAACGCAAATGAGTAGCACAACTGTGGAAGACACACATGTGTCGTGTGAAGTCGTATGGACGCAGTGCTCAGGTGGGTGGGTGTGACGGGTAGATGCGCACATGCCAAGTTGGAGCACGCCGTGTTGGGAGGGGTCATGAACAGTACACCACCGCTTCCCTGGGCATTGTGAGAGGACACCTGTCGGGGGGAGTGAACACGTGTGTGCACAGCAGCCGGGCACACGTACAATGCGGTACCAGGCGCACACGTCAGCCCACCCTCTGTGGACAAGCTGGATCCTGTTGTGCGCCCGCCATGCCCCTTGACAAGGCACACACAGCCCCAGTCGACCAGGTGTAACCCCAACATAGTCAATCCGCACAGGCGATACAGGGCACGGGATGTCAGTGGAGCATGGTGTGTGAGAGGTCTCCTCGCGCTCCTCCTGGTCATATCACGCAGGCAATAGAACCTCAACGTGTAGCATGGCACAAGTCAAATGGAAGTGTAGGGGGACGCACCACAGCACGAGCAGCACTGACGTCACGGGAGGTGGCTCGCACCATCCCATCCATTGCCCATTATACCAACCACGCCACATGCCATTGCGACTAAGTGCAAGCGCGTGCGCCACCACCCCCGAGCCCTCCCCAGAGAGGCCAAAGAGTGAATGTGTGGGCCATCAGTCACAGACGGACGCGGCCTGGCCGCAAGGGCAGCCACAGCCACTGGGTGTCGCAGGTGGCGGATCCGGAAGGCGAAGACTGTGATGCATAGTCCATGCAGGCCGGGTCTCCATTTGGGGCACCACGCAGGTGGACGGCGTCCCGCCACACATCATACCCTGAGACAGCCCACTCGTGCAACTGGACCCACACATACACTCCTTGCCCTCTCTGGTGCGAGCTTGGGGCTGCCTGTGCAAGCGCTAGCCTCGCAGGTGCACATGCATATTGGGGGAGCGAGGGGAGGACATGAGGGCTGGGGCGAAGATGACTGTATCACTGTCAGTGAGTACAAGGGATGACCCAGATGTGGAAAGGAAGAGACGTGTCCCGTGTGTACTGCAACTAGTCGCCAATCCAACTACCCCCCATGTCCGGAATGTAAGCCCGCACCTAGGCCCGCCCATCCGCCACATCGAATATACCACCAGCACGACAACCTTCCCATTCGAAACACTGACTGGGGGTGGCGACCAGTGAACAATCATGTGTAGCCTACCCACGCGTACATGTGGGCCCTCCATGATCCATGTCACCTGCGGCAAAGTCATGACATGCGCAATGAGGGAAGTGAGGAGAGCTGTCCGCCCCACGCACAGAAGGTGCATCAGCTCCACAGACCCAGTAGCGAGTCCAGCAGGGGTCACATGTGCAGGGGCAGATGTGCCTGGTGTGAAGGCACATGCATATGGACAGCACATCGACCAATGTGTAGTCTGCCCACATCTACAGTCCATCATCATGCGGACATAGGAATTGAACACAGGGCAACACATCTTAGTGGGTGCACCCACCGTGACCAACAATGCGCAATCATCGACGTACCCGCCCTGTGCATGGCCCCCCACCCAACGGAGGCACATCCAGTGCCACCATCCCACACACACAAGCCTTCCACGGAACATGCTGTGTCCAATGGTCAGTACAGAGTCAGCGCCCATCTGGTGGATCCTGAACAGGAGACACATGCACACACATGCCAGCTCCCACTATGTACGTCTGCCACCTGGCACGTGCAATGTAACCTCTCACCTGTGACGTGTGACTGCAAGCACACAGCCGTCTTGGCATGGGGCTGTCAATGTGGACACCTGTCAATGTTTCGGGAGGTGTGATCCGTACAGTGCTGTACATAGGGTGCAGTGCTGACACCTACTACTGTCTCATATCCCCTCGTGCCACAGGTCCCACTTGTTTTGGCCGCTCAGCCTGTGCCCACATCGTCGTCGTCGTGTGCCATACTCATCCAGCCTCGGAAGCAGTGCCATGCTCAGCAGACATTCATGTTGCCGTGGCGTTGCCGCTTGACGAATATGCAGTCAGTCCCCATCAGCACGCCCCGCAAGTCATTGGGGCCTAGATCCCCATGTGCATGCTCATGGCAGTGGTTTGCATCACTAGCCATTGCCATTGGTGGGAGACCTGTGTAAGTGTATTGTGGCCGTGCCGTCCCTGCTTGACAGCTGGGCTGTGACTCATGTGCTTGCTCAGTCATGTCAGTGATGTGAATGCGAAATTGCTATGTGTTGTGTTGCTTTGACATGTGTCCACTGCCATCTTCCCTAGGCGGAGACCGAACATTGACCGCCCATACCAATTGCTGGCGGACATGGAGGATACTGAGGTCATAAGGAAGTTTCGGCTGGACAGGCCAACCCTGCATCGACTGTGTGCCATGTTGGAACCCCATCTCCGTCCCCGCAGGGTGTATCCGACAGCATTCACCCCCACGGCTAAGGTGATGGCCGCCATGCATTTCTTCGCCACTGGGTCATTCCAGCACACAGTGGGCAGTGGAGGAGGGATGTCCCAGCCCATGTTCAGCAAGGTGCTGAGGGATGTACTGGCAGCCATGATGCTGTACCGAAACAGGTACATCAGATTCCCCAGGGCTCGTGAATTGGCGGCAGTGAAGGGTGCATTCTATGCCCTTGGCAGGATCCCACACGTCGTTGGTGCCATTGATTGCACACATGTTGGCCTTGTTCCACCACAGGCCACTGAGCACCTGTACCGCAACAGGAAGCACACGCACTCCCTGAATGTGCAAGTGGTGTGCCTTGCGGACATGGTGATCACCCACGTGTGTGCAAAGTTCCCAGGCTCGGCCCATGACGCACACATAATGCGCAACAGCATCTTGCCACGACTGATGTCCAATCTGCAACAGGATCGTGGCTGTATTGTCGGTGAGTATGTGGAGTGGTGTAGCGTGCTGGCTGTGCGATGCTGTCCCCTGTCCAGTTGGAATAGCAACGGTTCTCTGTGTCCCTCACACCCAGGTGACTCTGCGTACCCGAATGGGGCATGGCTGCTCAGTCCATTGAGGAATCCTCGCACCCCAGCAGACGATCGCTACAATGAGGCACATGGGAGGACCAGACGTGTGGTCGAGCGTACCTTTGGCCTCCTCAAGTCCAGGTTCAGGTGCCTGGACCGCACCGGGGGTGCGCTGGCGTACTCCCCACAGAAGGTGTGCCAGATAGTGGTGGCGTGCTGCATGCTGCACAATCTGGCCATTCGGAAGCAGATCCCCCTCATTGTGGATGACGGAGATCAACCAGGGCCCCAGCCCGCAGACCAGGACAGCTCGAGTGAGGAGGACAGCGGAGAGGAGGAAGCTGGGAATGTGCGCCAGCAGCTCATCGCCCGCTACTTCACTTGACGGTGAGTGTCCATGTACGACGGCTGATGTGTCTGTATTTGTGCAGGTGTGTGTGTGCTGTGTCAGGGTGGCCTTTTGTTCACTGCGTGCTGTGTGTCAACGCTCCATGCCCAGGTTAGTATGCCACTGATGGTGGCTGTGGCATTGTGCCCTATTGCTCTGTGCGATGTGTGTACATTGCTTGTAGTTGTTGACATGTACTGTGTGATGGGTGTGTGACACACTCATTGAATGTGCTCCTGTTCTGTCTCCCACCCCTAGGTCCCTACAGGCCCTCCGGTTCCATTGCCATGCCACGCATCAGGTGCCGTTCCGCTCAAGGTGGCCGTTGTATTCCGTACAATTAAAACACAGGGCACAGACAGCAGTTTGTGGAAGAGGTGCATTTATTTCAAACTGTGACATGTGATTGTGTGTAAGGTGATGACAAAAGTGGTGCGTGCAGTGACAATGAGCTGTCGGTCATGGCTGCGAGATGCTCAGGGTGTACCCACTGGTTCTATGTCCATAGTCCAACACACACATGCCATCCAGATGGCTGTGTGGAGTGGGATCGTAGTCCAAGTCAATGCAGTGGGTGGTCAAGGAAGGCTGGCTGGCTGCCTCACTTGCGTTTGGAGCGTGCGAAGTCCTCCCGGGAGATCTGTTTCCACTTCGGACGGCCCCTTCCACGTTTGCGAGGGGGTGCCTGCTTGCGACCTGCTGGTGGTTGAGGTGTGCTCACTGGCTGTGGACGCAGGGGAACTGGACACTGCTGCTCCACCCTGCGCCCCGGCAGGTGGTGGCGGAGGGGAGCTGCTGTCCCTGGATGTGACCTCACCGCCACCACCAGCTGGCCCATGAGGTCCACGAGTTGGCCCATACGGGCGTCCATGGACCTCAGCACCCCCAGCACCTCACGCGTGTCTGTAGCAGACCTGGCCCATTGTCCTTGGGCCTCTTCATAGGCCCCAAGGACTCTGGCCATTTGAGGCAGGGCATGGCTCCCAGGGGAGACTGGCGTTTCCCTGACCCTCCTCCTCCTACCAGTCCTGCTGCCACCGGCCTGCCCACTAGCCACATTGCTCACCACGGTCCTCGCCCTGGCTCCCAGGGTGGATCCAGTCGTCCGGGCCACCACCTGCGCTGGGGCTGGGGCCAGCGAAGACGTGGTGGCGGTTGCGGCAGAGGTAGTGGCCGCAATGACCGTGGGTGTGGCCGCAATGACCGTGGGTGTGGCCGCAATGACCGTGGGTGTGGCCGCAATGACCATGGGTGTGGCCGCAACGACTGTGGCAGCAGGGGGCTGGGAATGTTCAGCAGCCCTGGATGATGGGTTGGTGGGTAGGAGGGGTCCTGGGGAGCGGCTGGGCCCTGCCACACCAGATGGGCCTGCTTGGTGGTCCGTGTTCGAAGAAGAGGACAGATCCTCCACATCCGTGTGTCCTCGTTGGGGGCTTGTAGGCTGGCTGTGCTGGCTGCTGTCTCCATCCCCAGCATCCAGCAGTTCGTCACCTGTGGAGAGAATGAGATTTGTTATTGTGTTGCACCTGGCGAAGTATGTATTTGTCGTCTGACATTAACAGTTCGTGCAATCTCGTACATGGGTTTCCCGGAGGCGTGTGTGTGGCTGTACCATTTGTAGTTGTGTGTGCTTGGCAATGGGACTGTGTGCTGTGCACATGTGGCATGGGACGGATTGGCCATGCCGATGGGTGTGTTGCTGTGCCCCTACTTATTGTGACTCTGGTGTATGCGGGCTCCTGGCCCATCCTGGGTCTGGTTTGTACTTTGCTTTTGGTGTTCAAATGGGACGCTTAGGAACGCATATGGCAACATGGGGGCCATGCCCCAGATTCGCATTTGGGAGGGAATATGCTTTTGGGGTACATGCTGTGAGCCATGGGTGCCGAACGTGACATGTGTTGTGGCAGCATGACAGTGCATGGTCTGAGGTGTGTGCATGCCTGACATGGCCTGCATATTTGCTGTCTGTTGTGATTACTGGACATGGCATTGGACGCATCGTTATGAGTGAGTGATGGTTGTGTGCCACCCAACGTATTGCAGTTGTCCCATCTCCTTGGTGTGCGTGCTGCCCTGTGCCATGTGCATCACTGCAGTGCTCGGGGGGTGTGGCCCATGTTGTGTGTTGTTGCTCACAGTGTGGCGTGCGCTTCATTGACTTCTGGCACATGGTTGGTCATGGGCATGTCTCTTAGCGTGACTGCTGTATGTGTGGCAGCTGTGCGGATGACATGCCTTTCATGAGACTGGGGCTGACGGATGGGATGGATGGTATGTTGTATGTGCATGGTGTGTCTGTGTGTTTGATGGGTTCAGTGGTGTTCGTGTGCATTTATGTTGTTCCGCTCTGTTGCGTCTAGTGTTGTTTGTCTTACATAGGCGTAGTTGTGGGGTGTGTGGTTGACAGGCAGTAGGGGCTACATGGACAGGACTTCAATGGTGTTTCGGTTGTGTGTGATGGGTTGCACAGTGGCTGCCGTGTGGTACTATATTCAGTGTGGCTTGTGCATGCAGACATGGCTCCTTGGGTGTTGCTGTGTCTGTGATGGGTCATGTGGGGTGTGACTCTGTGGTTCATGTCCGTGTGCACATTGTTCACTTGTTCGTGACGGTGGGCGGTGCTGCGTGTTCGTCTGCTACGTGACATGTCCCATGTGTTGGTCGTGTTACGGTCCTCATGCCTCCAGTAATCCAGCCCTGTCCAGTTTCCCACCTGCAGGTTGTTCGTGCGTGCACTGTACTGGATGCCACATGGTTCTAAGCGGGGGTGCTCCATGTTGCAGGTCTGTGGGGGTGGGGGCGGTGTTGGGGGTCGTGGTGGTGGCTGGACACCCACTGACACCGATTGTTGTGGACCGTGATGTCTACCTTTCGGCTGTCGGTGTGCACTGCGGTGGCTGACACGTGGCTGTGGGGTGTGGGGGATGCTCCTCCTTGCTGTGCTGTGGGACTAGGGGCCTGGTGTGTGTTGTACTTGGGCTGTCCACCCTCCCACCCACTGCACTTTGTGTTCCTGCCACTTACCTGTTACTTGTCGGTTAGTGCAGCTATGGCGGACACATGGGTGTGGTGGGTGCTCGTTGTGGCGCTTCTGGCATACTTGGGGACCTGTTGGTGGTTACGTGGCTGGCTGAGTGTACACATGTCCCCACGTATCTTACAGTTGTTCGGTTTGGGCTGTGTGTGGTGGTGTCTGTTGCATGTGTGTGTGATGTGTTGTGTATTGTGTGCTGGACATGGGGGTGTTCGTCCCTGGGAGCTGTGGCATGGTGGTAGTGCATGTGAGTACATAGCGGTGTGCTGGTATACATTAGTTTGTACTTACCAGCCTCCACTCCCCTGCTAATCCGGCGAGGATCTCCGGATGTATAATGACTCGCACCTTCTCCTTCCACGCTTTGAAGGTCTTGAAGAGCGCGGGATTCCCTCCGCCAGTGACGGCAGCCAGCTCTCTGTTCTTGCTCTCCTTCTTCTTGACCAGGCTCTTGACGTCATTCCACCGTTTGTTGATTTCAACTCTGTTCCTGGGCAGGGTCCCGACTGCATTGACCTGGTCTACGATCCGGTTCCACATTCTCTTTCTGGTGGCTAGTGGTGTGTGCTGGACCAGGTTCCCATAGATTTGTGGGTGCACCTTGATAATCTCGTCGACCATGACCGTCAGCTCAATGGGCGTGAACTTGGGCATTCTTTGTGGTGCCATGGTGTTTGTGGTGCTGGTGCGGTGTGTGTTGTGTAATGTGCAGGGGGTTTGTGGTGCCGGTGTTTGGTGGTGGTGGTGGTGGTTGTGATGTGTGCGTTTCTGTGGTGTGCTGCTGTCCTTGCTGTGTCACTGTGTCCTCTCCTCTCCTCTCTAGTTTGCAATGTTGCAAGGGGTTGTGGTCTGTGGGAGTGCTGCTTTTGTACTTACCTATGTGGGTGTGTCCTCATGGTCTGTTGTTTTCAGGTGTTGTGTCTGGTGTTCTGGCCTTTGTAGTTTTTGTTTGTCCAGGGGGGGGTGTTTTCGGGATGTGTACTGTGCTTGTGTATTTGTGCGTGCCTTGCTGTGTGGACTTGTTGGCCATGTTGTGTGCGATTGTTTTTTTCAGCGGATGGTTTCTGTGCAGGGACGTGGGCGCCATGGCTTCTGCCGTGTCGATTCTCATCGGCGTTGTTTGCGCTGGCGGGCGGTATATTTGTAGTTTTCCCGCGCTCATGGCGGTGCGATCGTAATCTCACGTGCGGTGTGTCGGCCGTGAGGGCGGGCGGTTTTGTGTTGTCGTGCGTGTTTCCGTCCGTGGCGGGCGGTTTGACTCCGACTCGGACGATGGCGGGCGGTATCTTGTGTGGTTTTTCCGCCGATGGCGGTTTTCGGTTTGTGTCATCGTAATGGCGTGGTCGGTGTTCAGACGGTGTGTGCGGGCGGATTTTTGCCGCTTTCATGCCTGGCGGATTTTTTTACGCCGGGTATCGTAATGGGCCTTAAAAACACTTAAAGATAATTAAAAAATGAAATTTTTTACAACAATTTTATTGAAAACGATCTTAACAACACAGATATTCTTGAAAACGATATTACTCACCTAAAAAAATCGATATTCTTGTCAACGATATTTCTGCATCACGATATTTAAAACTCGATATTTCTGTAGCTCAATATTTGTAAACCGATATTTTGTCTGTATACCGGATTGTTAGCCACTCTACTGGTGTTCCGTTTGGTGGAGATTTCTGGCTGATGTCAGCTCTCATTCTATGAGCTAGAGTTTTGCTGATCCCTGATTTTCTAACATTCTCCACTTTCTCGCTAGGCCTCTCCATGCTGCTGGTGCATTTGGAATCAATGGCAGCGCTCACAGAATCTGTGCTGACCTCTTAGGGCCTGATTACGATTTTGGCGGACGGATTACTCCATCACAAACATGATGGATATCCTGTCTGCCGTATTACGAGTTCCATTATCTTCCATTGGATATAATGGAACTGGTAATACGGCGGATGGCCTATCCGTCACGTTTGTGATGGAGTAACCCGTCCACCAAACTCGTAATCAAGCTCTTAGTGTTGCTGTGCAGGGGTCCTGACTTAGTTGATGCCGGTGAGGTTCAGGTGTAGGGACTACTCTGTGTGGTGCGTGGGTGCAAAAAGGGGCAGTTCAGTTATCTGCAGGTGGTTGCAACTTCAGAGCTGGCCTTACATGTAATGTTACTTAACAATATGAGTACTTTAGAGGTGTGTTGGTGAAGCGGCTTACATCGTATAGCATGAGGGTGAGTCTGTAATTATTTGGCAATTTTATTGTACATTTGGATTCAAATGTGCCGCCCAGCCCTGTGTCCACCTTTTTCGAAGTGTGGGAGGTTTACAGCACGGTTACTATACTGTAGCTGGGGTAGTTGTGGTACGCATCGTCAATCAGTATATGTGTACCCATTGCACTGATACTCTGTGTCCTGTTGTCCTTCCACGGATGTAATTGTAATTGTAATTGTAAAACATTTGTAGAGCGCCTGGTTACCAAAGGCATCCCAGCGCTAGAGGCCGAAGTTCATAATCTACATATCAGTTATGGAAACAAGAAGGTTTTTATGCGTTTCCGGAAGACCAGATGATTAGTTTCACACTGAATGGCAAGGGGGAGAGAGTTCCAAAGCCTAGCAGCATTATATGAAAAGAGGTGACCCCCTGTGCGGGCTTTCCTAATTCTAGAAACAGCTGCCAACTGTTTATTGACTGTATTGTATGAGGGTTCCTTCCAGGAGTGTCACCCAGCAGCTCCGGTGCCTCTGTTTTTGGCGAGGCAGGTAATGGCTGTAGTCAGTGGGTATTGATCTTTGTAAGTAGAGCTACAGGTCTGTGTTGCTAGTTAGACTGTCATGGTGCACTTTTTGGGCTTCAACTGATGTGTGTGGGTCTGTGCATGTCTTATGGTAGTACAGCCTAGAGTCCTGTGTCCTTGTAGGCATTCAGCATCGGGTTGGCTGTGCATCTACAGTACTTTCCCAAAGTATCTTACTTATGTTGTATCTTTGTGTTTTAGTACGATATTACCTGTGTTATATGTTCATTGATTAGTATGATGTCCTTCTTAGCGCCTTGCAGCTGGATTGAGACGACTTGGCCTTCTAGGCTCGTACAGAAGCCCACAGAGAGAGAGAGAGAGAGAGAGAGAATTTCAATTGGATGGAGCTGCTTACCTGTAGTTGTGTCTGCACATTGTATTTTCCCACTTGTAGTAGTGTAGGTTGTATCTACTTCCCTTGCTAATGAGGTGTTTGGTCGATACCGATTTACAGTGCGAGACATGAGGGTATGATATTAGGTACTTGTAGGACTTGGCCTTTTTGGCTAAAGTTCCCTAAACTTTTTGCTTTCCCTCTAGACCATTTTCCTGACATAGAGTTGCCAATTTAGATGCTTTGGGTACTTTGCCTCTGCTGATCAGTGTCAAAGTACAAGGGTTCCCTGTGTAAAGTGTAATGGTAATTGGTTGGCCATGATTGGTATGTTTGCCTTACTAGTAAAGTCCCTAGTGATGTGCACTGTGTGTGCCAGGGCTAGTAATGCAAAGGTGCGCGGAGAAGGGAACTCAGGCCTGCAGTGTAGGGCCTGCGCGCAGTTTGCTAAGTTAGCATGTTGTCCTGACAAGTGCAACCACTTGTCAGGCCTTACTTTCCCTTTTGCGTACACAGTGGGCACCCCTGTGGTAGGTCCCGGGTAACCCCTGGGCAGGGTGCAGTGTAAGTAAAAGGCAGGACATATACTGAGGTGTGTGTTATGTCCTGACAGTGAAAAACACTCCATTTCGTTTTTCACTGGTGAAAGGCCATCCTGCCCATAGGACAGAATGGGGGAGGCTGGGTATTGTGTTTGTTAGCCTAGTTTCCCATAAGTTTAAAATGGAGAGGTGAAGTTTAGTATGTATGAACTCACAGTGTCATAACACATCTTTCTATGAAAGTGGTTTTGTCACTGTGTGTTCAGAAGCCACTCTTTTAGAAAGTGGCTGAGTTTTGTGCTTTAAGCATTTCTGTGTGTCTCTGCTGAATGTGGATTGACTGTCTGGATCTGAGAGGGGAGAGGAGCTGGGGGAGGTCTTGACCCAGGGAGGGGTTGAGATGGCACCAGGTTGACCTGCATCTGGAGAGTAGGTGGAGGAGAATCCCCGGGAGGTGAAGAGGCCTGGGTTGCGGCTATAAAACAATTGACCCATCTCCTGCTGAGTGATTAAGGATCCAGACCCCCAGTATCAAAGGGAGAAAGGTGACACTGGGAGGGAGACACCCAGAACTGATTTAGGCAGGGGTCAGGGACCCCTGAGCACAACGAACTTCAAAGACATTTAGGGGTATAACTATGAGAGCTGAGACCCCTGAACGTTGGAATAGAAATGGATTGAGACTGAAAAGGCTTGGACCCATTTCGTGGTCAAGAAGAAACCTCTGCTAAGGAAGGAACAACTGAAGAGACTGCTGGGAAGGACCGACCCTTGCTTCGTGATCTGGGGCTGGTCTGCAGTTTGCTGTTTTAACCAAGGAAGAGGCTGTTGGGACTGTGCTTTGTGCGCTGGGTCCCCCTGCTTGAAGAAGACTGTGCTTTGTGCTGTGTCTTGTTACCCCAAGGGCCCGAGGTGAGCTGGCTCCCTGTTTGGAAACACAGGAACATAAAAGTTTCCGGAGAAGTTTCAAGCGACGCGGTGGGCGCGTGTTGTGGCAGCTTGAGACCCTCAGAAGGTGTGCCCTGTGATCTTGGACACACGGAGGAGAAGTGAGACTCGGACGCGCTGGGTGCGTGTTGTGGTGCGCAGGAGGCATTGGTGAAGAGCGCCTGGTCAACGTGTGCACCGAAGGTGAAGTGAGTCTCGGACGCGCTGGGTGCGTGTCGTGGTGCACCGCAGGTGTTGGTGAAGAGCGCCTGGTCAGCGCGTGCATCGGAGGTGAAGGGAGTCTCGGACACGCAGGGTGCGTGTCCTGGTGCACAGGAGGCGTTGGTGAGGAGCGCCTGGTCAACGTGTGCATCGGAAGTGGAGTGAGTCTCGGACACGCAGGGTGCGTGTCGGGGTGCACCGGAGGCGCTGGTGAAGAGCGCCGGGTCATCGAGTGCACCGGAGGAGAAGTGAGGCTCGGACACGGTGATCGTGTTGTGGTGCACCGCAGGCGCTGGTGAAGAGCGCCTGGTCAGCGGGTGCATCGGAGGTGAAGGGAGTCTCGGACGCGCAGGGTACGTGTCGTGGTGCACAGGAGGCGTTGGTGAGGAGCGCCTGGTCAACGTGTGCATCGGAAGTGGAGTGAGTCTCGGACACGCAGGGTGTGTGTCGGGGTGCATCGGAGGCGCTGGTGAAGAGCGCCGGGTCATCGAGTGCACCGGAGGAGAAGTGAGGCTCGGACACGGTGAGCGTGTCAGGGTGCGGCCGAAGGCGTTGGTGAAGAGCGCCTGGATATCGGGGCACCGGAGTTGGAGTAAGTCTTAGTGAAGTAGTGTGCGTGCTTTGGTGCAACCTGGGACTGTGGAGGTGATCGGCTGATCATCGTGTGCACCGGAAGAAAGTGAGTCTCTGCAGCGCGGTGTGCGTGTCTTGGTGCCAACTGAGACCGCAGGAAGGAGTGCCTGGTGAACGTGCACTCGGAGTCGCCGTGAAGTCCCATCAGCGTTGTGTGTGTGGCTTTGTGCCAGAGGAGACCCGGAGGGTGCTGTGGTGAACGTGCAACCGGAGTAACGTAATCTCAGAGGCGTGGGGTACGTGTGCCCTGTGGCCGCCTGAGACCTTCCTAACAGTCGCGGCCCGGACCGGCAGCCCCGGAGGAGCTGAGCTGCCAGGCCGAGCCGCTGAGGCCCATTGAGAAAGTTCTGCACGGAAGGCCCAGTTCGCTGAAAGAGGAGAGGAGAGTGGGGTTGCGCCCCCAGGTAACGTGGATCACTGCCTGGGCGGGGTGCGGGCTCGGAGGGACACTCTCTCGGCCTCTCAGTCCTTCTGGCGACGTGAGCCTTTGCTTCGGCTCAGATTGGGGCCCGTACTGACCAAAGGAGTGGCAGTACTGGGGCCAGAGTGAGAAGCTGTACGGTATGTCATCGTTGATACGTGTGGGGGGCAACTGATATCGAAGAGGCTGACTGTCGTAATACACATTGCCAATATTGCTGCTAACGAACTGCCGGACTGTCTTATGACGCCTGACATTATTTCTGCATAACGAAGTACACGATTGTAGCGCTACGCATTGCATTATTTCTCCATTGCAAAGTACAGGATTGTAGCGGCCCGCATTGCATTATTTCTTCATTGCAAAGTACATGATTGTAGCTACGCATTGCATTATTCCTTAATTGCAAAGTACATGATTGTAGCGGTGCGCATTGCATTATTTCTTCATTGCAAAGTACGTGATTGGGGTGGGACGCATTGCATTATTCCTTCATTGCGCAGTACATGATTGTAGCGGTACGCATTGCATTATTTCTCCCATTGCAAGGTACCGGGGTGTATCGTTACGCATTGTATTATTTCTCCTTTGCCCAGCACAGGATTGTATTGTTACGCAGCGCACTATTGTTTGTCCATTGCAACATGTGTGATTCTAGCATTGCGACTAGCATAGCATTTTGAAAGCGGTGGTTGGGATTTGAACCTACCAGCCAGCCGGAACGAATATTACCCTTTATTATATGTTGGCTTTTGTATCGTGTGGTCTGATCGTATATCTTTTTATATAAAGTTTATACTCATTTTATCAAACTCGTGTGGAGTCCATTTGTGGTGTCACCAGTGGGTTGCTGTGAGTGTGGTTGCACATACTGTACACTCGTGCCTTGGAGATAGGCCTGGCTGCTCGTGCCAAGCTACTAAGGGGGTGAGCAGGGCTATCTCAAACGGTGTCCTTACTTGGCCTAACGTTGAGTGAGGAGTCCTGGGTCTCGCATTTGGTGGGAGTGGTGCGGGACTGGGACTCCGGCTTCCAACAGTACTGTTTTTGTGTTTTGTTTTTATAGTACACACAGACTTCTTTGTGGTCCACCTGTTTGCTTTTGTTAAAGTTTGTCTCCTGGGTTTCCCTGGGCTCTCAAACCCTGTGTGAACCAGACCTTCTATATGAGCTCACGGTATTTGGAATACACCACTATTAGAAATGTGCATAACAACGTTTGAACTGACTTCCAGCTGCACCAAGACGACGAAATTAATAGCAGAACCATAAACACTGTCTTGTTGCTGTGCAACCCGTGGACCAGTGTTGGAAAACCTTAAAACGCTCCCTGGAAGATGCATTCAGAACAAGGAATATATGTGTACTTTGCGCTCAGGGGTCAAGTGTCGTTTAAGTGAACGCTTTAGGTGATGAAACGCCAGCCTGTATTTTGATTTAACACGCATTTCTCTATTTACTTTTGAGGTCACTTTCTGAAAACCCCAGTGAGCTGAGAGCTAATTACAAAGAACAATTGGCAACACGTTTTCTCTTTGCTGCGCATCCAAAGTGGGATTTCCCAGAGCCAAAAACAACCTGTTTTTGGAAGTCATTATGTAATTCCTAATCTCGTTGGACAGTTTGAGTAACTTAAAACGATGCAGTCACTTTAGGCAGTGCGTTCGTGGCTCTTACCTCCACCCTTTTACTTCTCCCAAGCCACCTCCAGCACCGGCAAATAACTCACAGCTAATAGTTCTTACATCAGGGTCATAATATGCGGACACTCGCTTGTCTGCACAATATTATAGAAGCCTGTTGGATAGTAACACCGTTTCCAAAATCTCCAGGCAAGCTAGAAATAAGAGAACTGGAAGCCGTATCTGATTGGATGAGATTTCCCAAGTACTTTATAATCCTATCTGACGGGTGCTTGGAAGTTGAGTGTGAAACTGACGTGATGGAGCTTGGAGCCTCGCGAGCCGGAGGTGACGCATGGTCTGGCTCGCGAGCTCGGTGCAGAGTAACTCGTGCCACGGAAATGATCTGATCCCAACTGTCAAAGCACTCTCGGGCTGAGCGGCGTTCTCCGTTTTCCAACGCACAGTGACACCTTTCCTCTGAGAAAGACAGATGTGTGCAGATGCGCAGCGCGGCCAAGTTTCTGACCCTGTGACAGTCTCCCTGGACTGCAGAAGGAATAAATAGCCAGCGTGACGTCAATATATTTTCTCACAACTATTCTGGTAAATTTTAAAGCGAAAAGGGACAGTAGGGATTGAGGTCATTTCCTCTAAGTAATGTAGACAAATGTATTCAATATTGCTTTTCATTTTATCACGATGCATGTATGCCACACAAGTATCACAGGTGCTAAAAAAGGAGGCAGGGGGCGCTTCTTCAAAGAAAAGTCCCAAAACATTGCGGCTGATTCACAAAGCCATTTAGGAGTAAGTTGAGTCATGCTCCTGTGGGAATATGCCCCTATGTCCTGTGTTGAATTACTTCTTACAGTCATTCCAGTGGACGGCATTCTAACTACATTGCTGTAGTTTTGGAGGGGGGTCTGGTAGAAAAATGGGGTGCGCCCACCGCAGTCACCTATGCTGCTTCTCGATATTTCTGGTGGGGGGCGAGGGCACCGGACCGGGCTGTTCATCAGTGCTTAATTTGTAAAAAAAAAAAAGTACTGGGGCCCTCGTCAGGCGGCCACTGCAGTTTTCACCATACATTGCCACTGTACTTACACAACTACTAACCATCACACAGCTACAAGTGTGACAATTCAGAATGTTCCAGGCCGCCAAAGCATAAAGAATGGCTTGGGTGGCAGGTATTGGTTGTTTTTAATGTTTATTGAATCAACAAACAACTATTTTTCTGCTCATCTTTAAATTGCACAAAAACGCCACCATGTGGCAGTTGTCGTAAGTGCAGGTTCTGGCAATTAAGTGCCGGTGTGGAGCACCGGAAACCACCAGCTCAAATTAAGCACTGCTGTTCCTGCAAACATGGAAACAAAGCCTGCTTCCTGAGGGGGAACTTTCATTCAACGCCGTGGTAGAGAGAGCATACTGTGCCTTGAGCCAAAAACCCTCACTCCCTGCCTCCCCCCAAACCCCAAGGGACAAAATCCTCAGGGCAGCACGCACACTAGGCCTGACCATGCATGAATGTAAATGTGTAAGATATTCCCGAACTATATGCTCCAGGAACAGCTGCTCAGGAAATCATTTGAGGGAGTCAATCACAAACTGAGGGTCATGTGGCTAGTTTATATGCTCCTTTACCCGGCAAAGCTAAAGATTATCTTTCAGTTCATATATTTTTTTTGTCACACCAGAAGTGGCATGGACTGGATGGATGAGCAGAAACCCCCCAATTACAGAATGGAGAGCAGATTGAAGCCTGGATGATAACAGCTCACCGGAGGAAAACTTACACGATAGAGAGCACACAGCCTTCAAGGAAGCGATGCAGTGCAATGCTGGTGGCCAGGGTGCCGACAGGAGGTCGACAGAGATGCAAGACCTCAGCAATCGGAGATGGTTGTACGACGGAACAACGCAGGGAAATACACCGCATGCCTTAACCACGCATTTTTTACCCCGCATTTTTTTACAACGCTTATGCTTTTACATCATATGCCACTACCATGCATTGTTTATATATCTAAAAACAATGTATTTGTGGGGGGAGACCCCCCACACTCCCCAACTTACCTTCAATGAGTGGTAAAGGCATGCGTTGTAAAAACATACACGTGGCAAAAACATGCGTGCTAAGAAATGCATGGTAAAGTCACAACGTGGTAAAAACCTTGTTGTAAAGAAGATGACCGTGGGGGATTAGATGACACTTTTGCCTAAAATGTATTGCAGGTGACGACTGCCAGGCACAGATCCAACCGATTAGGAAGCAATCCACCCATCTGAAGCATTGCTTAATGGTGGGGGTGGGGCATGAAGGGAGAAATGTGGGAGAGCCAGAAGCGCAATAGGCATGGCGGATACCACTAAGTCTGGGATATACTGATTGGGGGTACAAATACAAGATTTTAGTAGGGCAAAGCCTCTGTATCTTGATTCAACCATACTAGTAATAGGCAGATATTAGTGACTAGTGTTAGTGACTGATAACATCTGACCATTAAGCCAACGGGGAGGGGGAGGGATGTTATGGGAGTCCCAAAGTATGATGGCGTTGAAAGCCTTCTTCTTGTGATGAGTGGGTTGACCGAGAGATACTTCATGCTCAGAAGGCAGAGAAGGGCTTGGGGGAGGGGATTAGTTTCATGGTTTAGTTTGCATTCGATTCTACAGTATCTCGCAACACATACGTGGATGCTTTCACCGGTTGATGGTATTATTGCTGATCACAATGTTAGATGGCAGAGAGAGGGATGAATAGGGTGGTGACCCACCTCAAACTTCTACTGTGGAGTTGAACGGCTTACTAGATATAGTTAAGAAAATGACCAAGATATTCTAATATTATAGGAAACTCATCTGCTGGGATCTAATTGTGTGGTTCTTGGCAGGCAGGGCTTTGCCTCGTTATTTCACATTGGGTTCTGTAGAGACTCCTGAGGCATAGTCATTCTATGAAGAAACACATAGACAAAGTGAAGCATGGCAGACTAAGAAGGTACATTATGGATAATATTGAGGAGGGTCATGACCTTTATATCAGTGACCGCTCCTCCACCCTTGATGAAAACTTTTTACACTTGGTACAATCATGCCTGAAGCCCTCACATCAATCCCAATACCTGGAGTGGAATTTAACGGAGTCATGCACTCGGTACAGGTACCATGGGGTAGGAGAGGCCCTTCCTGTTAGCATTGTTTGCAATGTCGTATGGATTGAGTGATGTGTGCTCTGACCTGTCTGTTCTGAAGTCCCCGACCTGCGTAGGTCGGTCTCCTCGCATCCTCACTTCCTTCCCGGCACTTTCGCTGCGGTAGGCGGTCCAGTGGGTAGGGGGACGATCAGCTGCTGCACAGCAGGGCTGATCGGTGGGGGAGGAGTTAACCCTATATCTGGCATGCTGGAGCAAGCGCGCAAGGTGAGAGACACGCGCTAACCTCCTCGTGGTGGTTTGCCCTGGCGCGGTAACTAGTGTGTTCTATATGTGCTCCTTTAACCCCTTTTAAAAATACTGCTTTTATTCACTGTCACTAAAGTCCTGTGTTGTGCTGATCTTAGCCTTTATAGCTGCGTGTCATAAATTGTGCTGATATTAGCTTTTAAAATTGTGTGTCTTCAATCACGCTGACATCCGCCTTTTAAACTGTGGGTTTAAATTGCTCTGACCTGTCTGTTCTGAAGTGCCCGACCTGCGTAGGTCGGTCTCCTCGCATCCTCACTTCCTTCCCGGCACTTCCGCTGCGGTAGGCGGTCCAGTGGGTAGGGGGACGATCAGCTGCTGCACAGCAGGGCTGATCGGTGGGGGAGGAGTTAACCCTATATCTGGCATGCTGGAGCAAGCGCGCAGCGCGCCGAAGGCGCGCCTAAGGCAAGCCCGTCTGCGCCCGTCCGAGCCCGTCCGAGACCAGGGGCCAGAACCCCTGGCCCGCACATCATATATACGGCAGAACAAATCTTGGCCTTAGCCCCTGGGTCTGCCTTCTTAAATAACAATGTAGCAGACATCCTAAGAGCGGAAGGCTTATTGTCCAGTTCATATGTAGCGGGGAAAGTAGGTGTCACACACCACCCCCTTAGTCAGGGAAAGTCTGCTAGCCCACATGAACTACGGGTAACAGTTCTAAATACCCGCTCTCTGCAGAAACACAACTTGGAGGTTTTTTCACTCCTCCAGGACAACTCTATAGACATCCTGGGGATCACGGAAACATGGCTTAAAGATTCCTCAATACCAGACATGACAGCAGCCCTGCCTCCAGACTACACAGCCCTATGGCATAACAGAACGGGAGACACAAGAGGTGGGGGGGTTGCTTTGTTATATAACAAACAACTGGCGTTAAACACAATAGTCACCGATAACATCGAGGGCGCAGACATCTTGGGAGCTAAGATTCTCTTCAAGACATCCTGCTTAGTCCTAGTGGTGGTCTATCGCCCCCCTCAAACCTCTACCAAATTCCTTGAGCGCTTTACAGAGTTAGTGAGCGACCTCCGTTCCCGGTACCAAAATCTCATGGTAATAGGAGATTTCAACCTTCACTGGAACCTAGTACCCAGAGATACCCATGCCATACAATTGGAAGAGGCTCTGACTACCCTGGAACTTAGACAACTTATTAAGGCCCCCACCCATGAAAAAGGCCACACCCTCGACCTAGTCTGGACCACCGACCCCTCTATCAGCCTAGCAGATATCAGTCCCTGCGCCTGGTCCGACCACTTCCTGATCAGTTGCGTAATCCCCCTTGCAGGTAGGACTCCCTCTCCCCCCCCAGAATGGAAAGTCTTACGCGGGTGGAAGAAAATAAAAGAAGATGTTCTAGTTACAATCCTGCGTAACTCAGCTCCAAAAAACTCAGTGCAGGGTACCCTTGACCAGGAAAGCGAGTCCCTCGCATTAAGGATGAGGAATGCTATTGACAAAGTTGCTCCCGCTCGTAGAGAGAGAGTGAGGCACAAAGGTAAAGGGGCGCCCTGGTTTAATGTGGCACTCAGAGAGGAAAAACAAACGCTACGTCGGTTTGAGAGAGCCTGGCGTAAAACATACGACCCAGGTGCTCTCGCCGAATACAAAGCTAAGTTTGCCACCTATAAAAAAGCCATCATAGCCAGGAAGGCGGAATTCTATGAATCCAGGATCTTGGCCGCCGAGAATAAACAGAAGGAGACCTTTCAGATCATAACAGAGCTAAGACAGTCACCTGAACAGAGTCCCCTAGGTTGTCCCACAGACTGCAATACATTTCAGACTTATTTTCTGCACAAAGTCAACGACCTCCTGACAGTCATCCACCAAACCCCTGCTGTCCAGATCCCTCCTGTGGCGGCTCCTACGCTTCCTGCCTACGATACACCCCTTTTATCCTTCCCTGAACTAAATTACGACTCTCTGCGCCCCCTCATGGCACGGACCAAATCAGGTTCACCTGCGGACCCCTGTCCACCTATGGTGTTTCGCATGGCACTTCCCGCGGTGGAAAATGAGGTCCTCAATTTATTAAATCGATCTCTTAAAACCGGCCTTGTCCCAACCAGTTTTAAAGAGGCTAGAGTTAGACCTCTACTGAAAAAACCTGGGGCTGACGGAACAAATCTTAAAAACTTTAGGCCTATCTCTCAGCTCCCTTTCCTGGCAAAGGTGCTGGAGCAACATGTGCTGAAAACCCTCACCCACCACCTAGAGAGCAATCAGCTCCTTCACACAAAACAGGCTGGTTTTAGGGCTCACCACAGCACAGAGCTAGTGATGTTGGCAGTTCTGGATGAACTCAGGCTGATGGCAGATACCAAAAAACCATGTGCCTTGGTTCTGCTAGACCTGTCCGCGGCATTTGATACGGTCAACCATGGCCTACTCTTGTCGCGAATGGGGGAACTAGGAGTTCAGGGGGTAGCACTCCAATGGCTCACTTCCTACTTATCAGACCGATCGCAAAGGATCCAACTTGCTGACCAGGTTTCTGATTCTGGTGGGCTGACGTGCGGCGTCCCTCAGGGATCGGCACTGTCTCCCCTCCTCTTCAACCCCTACCTCTACCCCCTGGTGGCGGCTTTATCTGGTATGGAGTGCCAAGTCTTTAACTACGCAGATGACACCCAAATCATCATCCAGATTGCTAACTCCCCCTCGGCCCATGTTCGAATACAGAACATCCTGAAGTTCACAATAAACTGGATGACAGCCAACTTCCTCAAAATTAACCCCGATAAAACTGAGGTTTTGGCTGTCACCACAGATGCTAACCCCTGGAGTGACCAATTCTGGCCTCAAGAGCTGGGCCCTACTCCAAAGCCAGCCCCAGTTGTAAAGAGTCTGGGGATAAAATTAGATGCCAAACTCTCCATGTCCCACCAAGTTTCTGCCGTGGTGGGAACATGTGTGGGGCTGCTAAGACTGTTACGCAAACTTGCCCCCTTCTGTCGTTCACCGCACTCCGCATGGCAGTGACTGCACTGATTATCTCTCGTTTAGACTACGGGAATTCACTGTATGTTGGCCTTCCAGAGAAGCAGCTAACAAAACTTCAGGTAGTCATGAACGACGCTGCCAGACTGATTTTCAGGCTCCCTAGGAGGGCCCATGCTACCGCGCTACTACAGCAGCTACACTGGCTCCCAGTGAAGCAGAGAACCAGATTCAAGGGGCTATGTATAGCCCATAAAGCAATCCATGGACAGGCCCCAGCATATATTAAAGAACGCTTGGTAACCTATGTACCAGGGCGCTCCCTTCGGTCTTCAGATGCTGGGTTACTATCCTGCGCTCGCTTCCTGAGCTCCTCCAAGGGGGGCAGAGCTTTCTCCACATTGATCCCCCAGTTCTGGAATAAGTTGCCGGAAGGCCTCCGCAAAGAACCAGCACTTCTCCCTTTTAGGAAAAAATTAAAAACCATCCTTTTCATAGAAGCTTGGGGCACAATCTTGGCCTAGTTAGGGCGCACTACTCAGTAGAGCTGCTATGGTGCCTTCTCTCACAGCGCTTAGAGACCAGTGGGTGATATGCGCTTTAGAAGCTCCAATTAACATAACATAACATATTCAAGGATGTACACCTCCCTCTCTGGGCTGGATAGGACAGAGTGCCTCCTTCTCCTCCCAGAATTGGAGGCAAGCAAGATCACAGGGACCCTCACCCACATGAGGGGATTTTCGGACCTTGCACCAGTCAAACTCACCATAAATAGCATCCTAACCACAGGGCATTTGCCAGTTGACAGGTTGATCACCAAACCTAAGCTTAGATGCGCATAGAAGAAATATAAGCTGAATTAGGGTATGATAGGTTCCCTGAAGATTCTATTGGAGACCTATAAATCAATGGTAAGAGGAGAAGTAATAGGCGTTACCTCCAAAAGTAAGAGGGACAGACAGGAAGAGTATGTCTGCATGGAGATAGAGGCAGTGGAACTAGAAACTAAACATAGGGACTAGAACTAGAAGCTAGATATAGGGCCGACCCACTGTGAGAGACACTAGAGGCTCTAAAATGGTGCACAATATCACTATAAATTATACAGTCCACAGTTACAGGATCATGCAGAAATAGTCTGCACCTTTATGGCTGACCTACCAGTAGCCACGTTATTGGAGGAATGCTACGTAAGGACACTACAGTTGAAGAAATATTGGAGGCAATTGCATAAATGCAATCAAGAGAAACAATGGGGCCCAATGGATTCTCAGCAGGGTTTTTAAAAGATATGCAGGCCTATTATCACCCCTCTATAGGCAATCTTCACCTCATCGAGGAAGGGAGAGCTGCATTGAGAGATGCATTTATATGAGCAATTCCCAAATCAAAAAAAACAGATCAGTGTGGATCGTGTATGCCAAACTGAATACTTAACATTGAGGTCAGCCTATTGACCAAAACATTGGCTAATAGGCTCACTACAGTCATTTTCTCATTGGTTCATACGGACCAAAGAAGGTGTGTGCCTAATAGAGCCTCTCGCCATAACACATGAATGATATTTTTTGGCTTGGCATTGGCCCACAGGGTTAACAAGTTTCTTGGACTCCTCATAGTTGACATAGAAAAGGCCTTCTTAGTTTGGATGACCTCTTTATGGTTTTAGCCGGATAAATAATGGCCCTGTTTTCATTTCATTGATTTGCTTGGTGTATTGCAAGCAAAGAGCCAGAGCACAGCACCATGTCAGATCCTTTTGACATAGGCCAAGGCACCCATCAAGGATGGCCCCCTTAACCAGTGCTTCTTGCATTAGCAGTGTAACCATTGTCTTGGGGTTCAGATGTGCCCCAGGTTGGATAAACGTGTCTCTCTATACATCAAATACCTTATGATATATCTCAGTGCCCCAACTGACGCAGGCCCTAGAGTCATGAGAATCCTATACAACCGTTTGTTACACTCTGTTCAAGAGTTTGGCACTTGTCACGTTTGCGAAGAGCTATTATGTGGCATGTATTGTAGCTTGGTAATCCTTTCACTGGGGAATAGGTAGTACAAAGTGTTCACTCAACAGTTCACTGCAGAATGACAGCATCCCGGTCGCTGGTGCCAACTTTTCAGTTCACACTTGGGAGAACGTGTGATGGTGTTTGGGCAAGCGAAAAGGAAAATTGTCCAATGTCTGTGTTTTTTCCTCTGCCTCCTAATTTTCCAGATGCTAAGCTACGTTAAATCAGTTAAACTAGATTTGATGTTATATTAATTTACCTAAATTATTCTGCCTCCATGAAAAAGGCATGGTATTTCACGAGCTGGATAAAAACGCTATAATAAATATAGTAAATAAATAAATACAACTGTACGTCACCTTTCATGTAGCTTCTGCGTGGAAGCAGTAGAGGGCCCAGCAAGACAAGCAGTGGCAAAGCCAATAGGCATTGCCTATTATAGACCTATTGGCTTTCTCTATGTTTTAAGTCATTTTGTACAGCATCATGGCTACTTTCCAGCATGCCTGAAAGTTAGAAAAATAAGAGCTATGACGCGGCCAGCGCTGGATGTTTCTAAGCACTTTTTTTCTGGTAGGATGGGTTGGCAGGCAATACAACGCAGGAGGGACGGAGTAAGCAACACAACGTGGGAGGGGGCAGGAGGGCTCCAATGGGGAAGTAAAAGACGGTACAAGCAACATAACCTGTGAATTGTAACGGGCAAGCAACACAACGCTGGAGGGAGACGGGGCCAATACAGGCAATAAAGGTGGCAAGCAACTCCAAGGGCAGAGGGTGGGAGGGAACAAGCTACATGCACTCTTGTGGAGTCCTTCCACAATAAGATAAATGTAGGTCCGCAAGCAAGAGCAGTGGAAGGATACTGAGGAAGAAGTGTAATTTGGCCATGATCCATGAGAGCCCAAAAACAAGAAGAGAAAATCTGTGCTGGCCAAAGAGGAGCAAGCAAATGAGAGTAACTATGAAGCCAAAGAATGATAAGAAATAGACGGGGCCTAAGCTCACTCTATGGAAATAAAATGTCTTGCAAGCAACAGCGCATGCAATTTCTCAGGCAAGTCCCAAAAAGGCTGTCAGCTGGTCAATGTTTTTTCTTTTCAACCCCCTGGGCCATCCTTAACAAAAACTGCTTTCGTTACAATATTCCATCCACATTACAAAACATGGCTTTTCCACTGTGAATTTATTTATTATAGGGTATGACTATTTCTGGATCAAGGTTCCACACTCTTCTGGGAAAGAAAGGTAATGAGCTGGGAACATAGAACCAATATTTAGAGAAAAGCAATATACATGTTCTCCTTGAAACTTTAGATGGTTTCAAAGGGACGATGACATGCTGACTACCGTAATATTCAATACTAATATTCGCTCCATCACTTCTCTTTCCAAATTCTGAGGTACAAACAAATTACACAGTTGGTGGTGACAGCATTTGACCCAGTGTCTCCCTATAAAATTAAAGGCCAAGTGGCTCTAATATTATGCCGAACTTTTTGTACTTGAAATCTGAAAATGAACACTTCTTCTCACTTGCAAGGTGTCCCCATTTCAAGGCCTAAGAATTTAACAATGGTTTGTTGGCCAATGGGTACACAAGGCAGACTTTGCCACTCATTGTCTGTTCTCTTATTTTGAATTTATTTACCCATGCTCCAAGTGGAGCATATGTACTTAAGCCACAGCATTCATTACTCAGGCCTAGGTGAGAGGGGTTTGCATTTCCAAGCATGCAGGGATACTAAAAGACCTGAGGCGTACACTATTCTGAATCGAGGAATAACTCGAGGTGCTGCACTGGGAGCACATGCCACAGGGTGCGCAGGTGACCCTACATAGCCGTGCAGCCTTACTAACACAGTTTCGTAAAGCGGCAGATAGGGAGACGCACTCTTTAGGTAAATATGCTACCACCAGGAAATACAACGAGGTGGTGTGGCCGGGGCGAACACTTGCGCTATTACTCCAACCACCTAGAATCCAGCCATACATCGCTAGTCTCCGAAATAGAGAAGGCACGCTAATAACTGACACACTAGCCATCCAGAATGAACTTATTGCATAATATACGGACCTATACAAAACCCGGGTCACAGACGATGTGGAGGAGAGAACACAATACCTGGAGGAAATAGCAATGGTGTGGCTCAGCTCCGCGCACCTGCAATTCCTGGGGAACCCTTCACAAGGAGGAAATTATTCAAGCAATTGATGCAATGGAAGGCATGAGGGTGCCGGGACTAGACGGATATACTGGTATTTTTTATAAAACGTATAAACATTTGCTTGCACCACATCTCCTCGAAGTACATAGGGAAGCCCTGAAACACGGTATACTGCCCCCCACACTGCTCCCAAAACCCGTTAAGGATCCGCATTTGTGTGGATCGTACAGGCCACTTTCACTACTGAATTTCGATAATAAGATTCTGGCCAAAATGATTGTCACGCGGCTCTCCCTCCTGCTTGACCAAATAATTGCACCAGCGCAAGCGGGCTTCGTCCCTCAACGGTCAACTGTCCTGAACTTGCGCATGCTATTTGCGGTACTGCACAGAATCTTGCCTGAAGTACCCGCCGTAGCAACACTGTTGGACGGTGAAAAAGCATTTGACTCCCTGGAATGGCCATTCATGCTGGATGCTACGCAAGTTGGGAATGCCAAAGGGGTACGTGCCACTCATAACCTTGCTCTATTCTCAGCCCACGGCAAGAATCCAGCTGAATGGGACTCTGACCGCCCCCCCTTCTCCCTGACACATGGCACAAGACAGGGGGGCCCGCTGTCGCCCCTATTATTCATCATTGCTCTTGACCCATTAGTACAACACTTGCAAGAGCGCCACCTTCACAGGGGGTTGATATTTAAGCCCGGCCCGCTGTTGATTACACTTTATGCAGACAACATCATCCTTTATATCCGACGCCCCAGCAAAAACCTAGGCCCCGTACTTAGAGAGGTGGTCCGCTATGGCACACTATCCGGGCTTCAAATTAATTGGAGTAAATGAGAGGCGTTCCCCTTGACGGCGGAGACTGGCGTCGTCCAATGCGAATTCCCACTGGAGTGGTGTGACACGTCCGTAAAATATCTCGGGATACATATACATAAGGAGGCTAAGCAGATAGTGAGACTGAATCATGGACCCGCAATGGCCAAGTTGAACATGCAGGTAGAACTTTGGCTGAACCTCCCATTGTTTCTAGCCGGGCGAGTGGCTATTATTAAAATGGTAGTACTGCCCAAATTTCTGTACATGTTCCAGAACATTCCCATCCCGCTCACCAACACATTCTTTAGCACGTTATGCGCCACTCTCACGCGCCTAGTTTGGGGGGGCAGACAGCCCAGGGTCTGTTGGGGCACGATGACCCTACCATATGAGCATGGGGGGTTTGGGGTTCCCAACTTCCAGCTCTACTATTTGGCGGCTCAGTGCAGTTCTGCACACCACTGGTATAGCCCTGATGCATGGATCCTGTATGCGAAATCAGAAGCATACCTTGCTGATCCGACTCCTTTGGCCGTGCTGCTACCAAATGGCTTGCCCAGAGATCACAAAGACATTCAAACGGTATCGAAGACCAGCTGGGCCTGGAAAAGGCTGGCCCCACTAACTGGTAGCCGTCTACTGTACTCATCTAATATCCTGCTGATCGGCACCCATGGCTGCCTATTACGCAGGAAGCGCTGGTGTGCCGTACCCGCAATAAATACTCACTCACCACTATGGGCGATCTATTCCTGGGAGGACATGTGTACTCGAAGGACAGAGGACACCAGGTTTAGGGCGGCTCCATACATGGATCAGTTTGTTCTGAGCAGAAGGTAGGGAGTCCTGAGGTCCCAGACATACAGTTTCCCACTGGAACCGGATAGCTTCCCCCCCACCTAACACAAATCATTTCCGACGTGGGAGGGGAACACTTAGTATCTAAACTATACCAGACCAGTTTAAACCTACTCCCTAGCAAAGACGCTAAGACCAGGGAGGCATGGGAATGGGACCTTGGCTGCCCAATCCCAGACTCCCAGTGGAACTATTGTTGGGAGCAGACCAAAAAGATATCCCTTAACCATAAGCACAAGCTACTTCACTTCAAATTTCTTAGGCGAGCTTATGCTATCCCGGCCACGCTGGACAAGATAGACCCTACTTGCGTGCCAACATGCCCCAAATGCAACGAGCTGAATGCAGATTTCGCACACGTGACATGGAACTGGACCGAGATCAAACACTACTGGTGGGAGATATTTACAGCTTTGTCACAAATGGTACACAGCACCATCACACCAACACCAGAAATGGCACTAATGGGCTATGTGCGTGAAGTCCCTAAAACTATACAGCGTTTCGTAGCGATCGCTCTCCTGATTGTCAAGCGGGAGATAGCAGTACACTGGGGAAGCAGACATACTCCTACACAAAAGGCATGGCTCAAAAGCTTAATTCACTGCAACACCAATAGTGAATTATACGTGAACTTACAACCGATAGCAACCAGGCCACGCAACATCTGGCAACCGCTGCAACAGTACCTCCTGGACATGGCAACCACCCCTCACCCCCAATCACAAGAACAAGGTTATTCATCGCCGACACATGCGAACGAGTGACATCTAACTGGCTGTGGAGGTGGGGAGGGGGTGAAGCCCCAAGAAAGCGGAATAGAGAAAGAACTTATACTAAAAATGCAAAACAGAAAATGTCTGGCAGGGCTGAGTATGTTAAATATGCAACTAGCATTAGCTACAAGGGCACAATGTATACAAATGTACCGGACATATATGCACCCACTGAATATAAAGTAAAAACAGTGATTTTTTTGTTATAAAAATGATAAATAAAGTTTAAAAAAAAAAGTATACATGTGGGTAGCTTCTAAACCATTGCAGAGTCAAGGGTCATTCACTGCGACATTGAAGCATAAAGCAGTATCTGTGCAAGCGATAATTCACGTTCTTCAAGGAGCTTCGTCCAGTGCTTGCCTACTCCGTTTGCTGTTGATCCTCTGAGGTTTGTGATGTGCAAAGGACACATGGTAACAGCCCATCAACCCAGGTAGTCCATCACATGCGACTTGTCATATTTTAAGCACCTACCTCTGCGATCGTCAGCTGCTGCACTTACAGATGAGACTGTCCCACATGACAATCCAGATCAAGCATCAAAACCTGTACCATCGGTGCATGAACAGAGTGCATCTCAACCACTTCATGCTACTCGATTTGGGCGACTAGTACGAGCGCCAGACGACTTATCAGATAAATATAATGTAACTGTTGTTTGTACTTTTTATTTAACAAGGGGGGAGATGTAGTGTTGTGAGACTCTGTGTGTTAGAACCCTTGCGGTTCTGGGCGGACTCAACAGAGGAAGTATGTAACTGGCTGGAAAGTGTTAAGGTGTGGTTAACGGTTATGACATAATCACAAAACAGTGTGTGATTGTATGCAGAGAAATAAAGACGTACAATCAAGAGCACTGTGTGTGGTGTATTCATTTGCATGCTTCAGGGCTGGGGTGGACGCACACATACAAATGTAACTGGTGCTTTTCTGAGTAGTTTGTCACCATTTCAACTTAAAAAACACTTACATTTCCCATGTCAGCCAGACTGTTGGCGGAGAAGGTGGAACTATTTAATGTGGGCAGTGGTGAAGAGAAAGCTTGTGCAAAGGCTCCCCCCTGACTGCTGCAAGCCGTGAGTGGGACTGTGCAATGCTGCTTGCTGCAGCACCAGCCCCTGCAGCCTTCCTGAGGGCCAGGCGTCTCGAGGTCTGGAATTATCCGGTCTGGAGGTTTAGTAACTGGTAATTCCAGGCCCTAAAACGCTCATAATTGCGAATTCTGCCATTTCACTCGGAGTTAAAGCTGCATGTGAAATAACACAACTCATAATGAGTGCCCTAGTGGCAGGAAGCTCTTGGTGCATATGAAGCGCAACCAGTTCAAAAATTTGAGTAAGCTGCCCCCATAGGTCAACAGGTAAAAAATGTTGTGTGCAGTCCTTTGGTCAGAGGTCTTAGGCTCTGGTTATTATCAGTCGGATAAAAAATTTGGTATTCACTGCATCAGTTAATGCCATTACCCTGAAGTGATTTGCTTACCAGATGCGGTAAATACCTCTTATTGCGTGTTTTTCACTTGGAAAAGAGAAATAACTTGCAGAATCGGTATTTAACACACCGAATTCCACATGCCTGTACTTTTTCCTAAAAATAATAAAAAGACTAAAAATAATTTATTGATTATTGAATTTTTGAGTCGAGTACAAAAACAGTGGGGCATATTATCAAGGGCTTTATCGCCGCTTTAGCGGCACTTTTTGCCGCTAAAGCGGCGATAATTTTATCGCCCTATTAGCAAGCTGTCGCTAACAGGCGTTAGCGACAGCTTTCAGGCGTTAGAGGCCGCGTATTCCATCGCCTTGCATGTCAGCGATAATTATCGCTAATGACATGCAAGGAAGGCGTTCCCTACTAAAAGCGACTGAAAACAGTCGCTAATCCCACTACCCCCTATTAGCAAGGCAGGCGAAGCGATAAAATAATTTGCGCTAAGCGCGTTTATCGCTATATTTTATCACCTGCTAGTGAGGATGACTTACCTGTGTAAAGTATAGGAGGTGGATTCTAATGCTGAATCCACCTTAGCGATAATGCGAGAATATCGCTGCTTTTCCAGCGATATTCTCACATTTTGCCGCTATCGCTGGAAATTTTATCGCTATGGAGATAAACCTTGTTAATAGGGTGTTATCTCAGCGATATTTTCCAGCGATAGGCGGCGTTAACCAAAGTCGTGCTAAGCGCAGTTAGCGATATTTATCGCTATTCCTTGGTAATATACCCCAGTGTTTTTATCAAAATCTGTATATAAAAATAATTTTTCTTCTTTTTCATGTTTTGGAGAACAAAATACTCTGGGGCATATTTACGTTCCCTGGCGCATCCCTGCATATCAGCAGGGATGCGCCAGGGAAAATGCGTCACGCAAGTTTACCCTTGCGCCACGTCCGATGCGCCGCATTTACAATGCGGCGCATCGTGGCGCAAGGATAAGCAGATGCGTGACGCATCTGCCGGCGGAAGGTTGGCGCAGTGCTGAAGTTGTGTCGCAAGCGCGACGCAACTCCAGCACTGTTCCAAACTTCCCTATCCCTAACATGGTGCGTCAATCCTTACGCCTGCTTGAAGCAGGCGTAAGGATTTGACGCACCAGCGTCGGAAAAGTGACTGCGTGAAATCTTGTAGATTTCACTACGTCACTTTTCCGAGGTGTACCTGCGCCGGAACGCCCCCCCCCTGCGCCGGTACGCCCACATGAAACCTGCGCAGGGGTTTACTACGTGACGCATCTCCCTAGATGCGTCACGTTGTAAATATAGCGCAACGCGGAGCATGGTTTGCGTCGCCGCTGCGTCACATGCGTGACGCAACGGCGGCGCAAAAGTGGCGCAAGGGGCTTGTAAATATGCCCCTCTGATGGTTCATGTTCTCTGGTGCACAATCCGGTCACATCTTTGATATGGAAAGGGTCAGATCCTAACCGCTGGTGTCAGAATTTCAATGGCATGTTATTTTTTAATTTTCACTTTCTGAATTCATATTTTTAGGTCGAGCCTATAGCGGCAGCGCGCATGCACTGCTCGCTTTGCGAAGCATGCAGTATTCAGTATGGAGTGGAAGCTCCGTGAAAGCTCCGCCCACTCTCCACCCATCATTTTCATTGGCGTGTGTCTTTGTTGTTCCTAAATGCTGCCTTCCGATTTGTTTTAGGCTTGTTAGTCCCTCCTCATGACGGCCATGTCGTCATTTGTATCCTTCCATGGCTACTGGCCCCTTTACTTCGTGAGTCCGTGCCTTCTCGCTCGGAGCATAGAAATAAGCTGCATTTAAATGGGCAGGAAGGCAAGAAGGGGTAGGCGGCCTCTGGTGATAAAGAACGCTGCCCCCGTTTCTTCCCTCGAAGATACCGCTTGCTCCTGATTGTTGTGAAGAGTGCTAAGGGTAGAAACAGCCTGCTTCCCTTGTTCTCCCAAAGCTGTAACCGGCCTGTGGTAATGGAGAATGCTGGCCTGAATATTGTCTGACGAGACACGTTTCGTGTGGTGGCAGACTGCTGTCGCCCCCCCCCCTCTCCGAGGTTCCACACATGCGCGAGAGTCGTCGTCCCCTTCAGCTTCCTGTCAGCGCCGTCTCCCTCCGCCGAGTGACAGCCGTGTCGTCCCTGGGCTGCCCTGTGTGATTGAGTTTAGATAAGTACAATTCTTGCACATCACCCTCTGACAGCCGGTAATTTTCCTGCCTCCCTCCACGGCTACTACGAACCCGCCTTCTGCGGGGGGAAGTCCGAGCGTCCGGGAACATGCCGTCAGCACACCGGGGAATGCCGCCCAACTCTGCCAGCCTAATGTCAGTGCGCGAGGGACTCTCCTTTCTAGACCCTGGCCGCCATATCTCCATAGGCGCTTAAAGTGATGTGTGGCGCAGGCCATGGTGCTCAGCAGCATGCCATGGACCGCGGAAGGCTCGCTGGGTTTTCCACAATGGCAGTGACTGTCCAGATCACTCCCAAAACAGAAACCATTCGAGTTAAAGCTTTCCATGCACAGCCGTGAGCAGAGCCTGGACAGCTTGCAGAGTGAAAACACGAAACACTTGGAAGAAGCAGCGTCATCGTGGCACCCCCTCACCTGCCACTTCTCTTTCGAGGAGTACAAGACAACGCGTCCCTGATAAGAACATGTGGTTCAGTGCCAGTCTCTGTTAGCCGACCTTAAGGCTCTTAAAGACAGGAGCAGTGAAGAAGCAGTTGATGGTGACACTTGTGCAGTATGGTGATCTTCTTGCAGCTCTGCGTAATGCACAAGTATTCGGTTCACAGTTTGACATGGAATCCTGTAGGCGCCACTTAAGGATACTAGGGAGAGGAGAGAACGCGTTTATTCACTGAAAAGAAGCGCCAACAACTGCCGCTCCAACTGACATGGCAACTGACATAGAACACTGATAACCTTTCGACAGCTAGTGGAGAAAAATCCCCCCCCGTCGTCCCCGCCCCCGGGAAACCTACAGTAGTAATTCAATTGCTATAAATGATCACATTTCAAAGGTAGAACATTCTACCTCTATGGGAAGAACTTGTTAGGTCGGATGAAGTAGTGTAGACTCAACAGAGACCCCACATGAGCCATTCCACCATTGGCCATTTTCTAGCAAGAAGCCAGTGCATCTTTTCTTAACCACTCGTATAGACTCTCAAAGCTTACTTCCATCACAACTCTTCCCAGTAAGCTTCACTTTAACCTGGTCATCTGCTTGCTCAGACATTTTCTTAGCAGCATTTCTGGAGTTGTAATACTGACGCACCTCAAGCTGCATCTCTGTGGCACTTCTTCTGAGACAATCAGTGTCACCTCTCTAAACACTACTCATCAACCCCTCCCATATCAGTGAAAGTATTAGGCTGGCTTAGTATATGGTGCACACTTATTTAAGTGAAGCACCTTGCACTAGTCCAGACAACCCTTATGATGATTTTAGTGGTCTTAGACAACCATAGAAAGCTCTCTAAGTGGTAGCTGTAAATAGCAGCCTTCAGGCTTAGTCCAGAAGGAGTGTTAAGCAGATTGTTTTACCAGAACTAACAATATAGTGTAGGTTAAATGAAAAAGAACCACACAATGTAGTTTTAAAAATGTCTATTTATTATATAACACTCACTAACACATTGGTATATTTCCTACCCGGAGATTTCAACACAATACACACAATATTTCAAATGTAAACAGGTAAGTAAGCACAAATACACAGTGGTCTCCAGGGGGAGATCAAACCATATACTTAAGAAGTGGAATGCGAACTGCGACCGAAGTCGGGACTTGGAACAGAAGACTCAGAAGAGCTGGGGACACAAGGAACCACCAGAGGTAAGTACCCAGGAACCCCACGGAGGTTGTGTGCAGATTGGAAACACAGTTGCGTACTCAATGCAAGTCAATGGGAAAGTCGCAGTTGCAGTTTTTAAGAAAAACCCTTCCCAGTGGACCCTTAAGAAACCCATTGGAAGACAGAAGATTGGATAGTTACTCCACCCGTGGATACCCCAGGAACCAGGATACACCTACACCAGGGAAGCCAGGTGCATAGGTGTGAAGTGACGTTGGAAACCGCCGTAGACCACAATAGAGGACTTAGTAAAGATGCAGCTGGCGAAGAAGGTGGAATCCAAGGGTGGATTCTTGAAGAGAAGTACCTGCAAGCAGAGGGGACAGAGTCTATGCCACTTAGAAGCGACCAGGAGGCACGGAAGACCAATGACCACCGATGACAGAAGATGTATGAATTACGGTTTTTTATTGATCAATAAGCCTAGTGGTCCCTCCTTAGTACCACCTTGTCTCTTCCTGTAACCTCCCATGAGAACACTTCCTGGTACATGTGTCGTTGCTCCCTATGTTTTAATTACAGCCTCAAAGCACTGCTTTCTGACAGGGTTTACAAACATGACACAAACTTTGTCCTCTGTAAAGCTGGCGGTGGTTAATTTACTCACTAGTACATTTCACATTTATATGAGACTTTCTATTAATTTCCCTTCATCAGCTCCACACAGAGTAGAACCTAATCCGGAATTAATATAATAATTCTTTTGTCACATTTCAAAGCTACTAATTTTATATATGGACATAGCTAGTTGAATGTACTCGTGGTACTGTCTTGCATGCAATGCATTATGGGTAGGGTGAATTTATCATATCTTCTGCAGGGTGCAGTACCATTTGTGGCCAAAAGAGGTCCCCTGGGAACCCTTTTGGCCACATATGGTACTGCACCCTGTAACATGTCTAGAAAGAAAAAATTGGCATTTATAATGCCAGTAACTCCAACTCCAACAAATGCAAGACCAATTGCATTTCCAATGCAATAGGTCTCGAATTTGTTAAAGTTAGAGCTGTTGTGGTTGAAAATGACAATGTTTTTTACTTTTGCTTTATTATACCATTGGCAATAGTGCAAAGCAAATATAATAATTCCACTGCAAGTAAAAACAAAACTAAACGTTCTGCCCCATTTTTATAATTGCCTCCTGTCCCTGTCCTTTGTAAATGGCTGCTTTTCATTGGTCAGTAGGCTTAGTAGTACCAATTTTGCACTGCCTTGTCTCTTCTTGTAACCTGCCATAAGGACACTTCCTGGCACACGTGTTGTTATTCCCTAAGTTTTAATTACAGCCTCAAAGCACTGTTTTCTTAAAGGGTTTACAGACAAAACGCAAGATTTGTCCTTTGTACAGCTGGCAGTGGTTACTTTTACTCACTAGCACATCTCACATTTATATGAGACCTATTAATTTCCCTTCAGCAGCTCCACACATAGTAGAACCTAATCTGGAATTAATATAATAATTCTTTTGTCACATTTCAAAGCTACTAATTTTATATATGGATATAGCTAGTTGAATGTACTTGTGGTACTATCTTGCATGCAATTCATTATGGGCAGGGTGGATTTACCATATCTTCTGCAGGGTGCAGAAATATATGTGGCCAAAAGAGGTTCCATGCGACCTCTTTTGGCCACATATGGTTCTGCACCCTACAACATGGCTAGGTAAAACAAGCATTTGCAATGCAATAGGTTTTTAAAACATAAATAAAAGGCATTGTCAAATACAATGCCAGTAGCTTAAACTCACGTAAATGCAAGACCTATTGCATTGCAAATGCTTGTTTCATCTTAGTGTGCAATTTGATACACATGAATATTCTGACTACCAAGCATGCCTTTATTTCTATTCTTAAATATGTTTGTCGTATAATCACTATGGAAGGATTTGAATTATAAGTTGGGTTTCCAGCATTGTATGACATAATGTTTGTTGAGTGGGTTGTGTTGGAGACACCCACAGGCAAAATTAAGGGGCTGCCAGTGTGGTTTTTAGATACTGTAGTGAGCAGCACTGAAATTGTGAAATCTTTCTCTTGCTGTAGATCACAAATTACACCGAGCTGTACGCACAAATGTCCAAGTGACTGTAAAATGGAAGCCACTGGCAGGAAATGTGGGATGATTTGTACTGGTACTGGTCTATGTAGTTGTATAAGATAAAACTAAGCACCTACAAACCAACGGCCATAAAGGTACTAGCAGGACTAAAGCTCAAAGTCCGGGAAATTAGGGGATTCAGCAAAAATTATGATCGTAAATTGCAATGAGACCCTTTATGAACAGAGTGAGAAGTTGTACTTCAATAGAAAACATGGACAAGTCAACATCAGCATAGTCTGGCCTGGTCTCAATCCAGGATACATAATTTGTCAATTGTATTAATATTGTTTTAACAATATGTAATGTCATAAAAAATAGCCCGTACCTCTGAGTCTTTACTGTGCATATCCTTTAAAAACCAGCATTAACAATGCCATTAGGTCTGGTTTATAACTGAGAGTACCTCTCCAGTCACTGGTGGGTTTAGGACACTAAATAAGTAATCATTCATGCATTCTGTCTCCATCCTTGCATCTGTTAATCCATCCACTCACTTATTCTTATATACACCCAGTTACCCATCCACAAATAACATAAACAAACTCAATAAGCGTATATGAGATATATTAAAGGAATAAAAGTTGGAAAAAAAGAAGGTATGCTGCTGCTTCAATGTGGCGGGCATACGCTTGAGATAAAAAATCAAATTAACTGTCGCAGCGGGCAGCTGTCTTGTAATGGTTTTGTAGCTAGCATATTGTTGTTTTGAAATTCCAACATGGCCGCCTCATTTGAAGCAACGCGTTAGCCATCTTGGAGCAGTAAAACAGTGATACACTAGCCATAATGCCATTGCGAGAGGGCTGCTCAAGAAACATTGCAGTAGGCACCCATCCCTGAATTGTGGTGTACATAGTGTATCACTGTTGTGCCAATAAATGATGGCCTACAAAATGATTCTAAAAGTGGCGGCCATCATGGAACAGTAAAACAATGATACACTAGGGACATTGCTATTCCAACATGTCCACCTGGTTTGGAAGCAGTAGGTGAGCAGGGCTCAGTACACTGCAGAGGCCGGCAAGTGGCCAAGCAGTACTGTCTGGGGAGTTGCAGGATGCTCTATAATGCAAAGTGGAAAACTAAAGGACTGTCACACTATCTCTGGCAGTTGAGCACACTCATTTCAGATAGATATGCACATGTGATGAGGCAAATTGCCTCACAGGGCAACAGATCCAGTGGCTGAAGTGGAATAGCCTATTGCCCAATACTGTTTAACTGACTTGCTGCTATAACCAACAAAGATCTGCTATATTCAGTACACGTTTTAACCTTTCTGTTAGACTTGGCTTTTTCAGCGGGTTTACCCCCAGACTTTTGGTTTTTGGCCTCCTGGTTTTGACCCTATTTTTGTTGGTTTTAGAACTCTGGGCACTTTACTACTGCTATTCAGTGCTAAAGTTCATATGATCGCTGTGTAAATTGTTATTATGGATTGGTGTTTCCATAATTGGCTAATTTGATTTACTACTAAGTCCCTAGTACAGTGCACTGTGTGTGCCAGGGCCTGTAAATCAAATGCTGCGAGTGGGCCTGCAGCACGATTGTGCCACCCACACAAGCGGCCCTTCAAAGGGTTCTCAGACCTGCCACTGCAGTGTCTGTGTGCAGTTGTGACTGCCATGTCGACTTGGCAAGTGCACCCACTTACCAGGCCCGAACCTTCCCTTTACTTACATGTAAGACACCCCTAAGGTAGGCCCAAGGTACTCCTGTGGGCAAGGTGCAGTGGTGTGTGGGACATGTCCTGAAGTGTATTTTGTTTTTCACTATTGAAAGGCTATCTGTCCCATAAGATAGAATGGGGAATACTTTGTAACATCTTACAAATATAACTACCCATTGGGACAAGATAGAAAGATGGAGTTTAGTATGCCTGAACTCAGAACATAAAAATGCATCTTTTAGTAAAGATTATTTTTTATATTGTGTGTTTGAAAATACCACTTTTAGAAAGTGGGTTTTTTCTTGCTTAGCCATCCTGTGTGCCTCTGCTGGGTTGTGGATTGACTGTCTGGTTTTGGAGTGACAGGGGCTGGGGATGCGCATTCTCTCAGACAGCACTGGGGGGGGGGTGTTGATGTGTGTCCTGCTTTTCCATAATGAGTCAGGGCTGGGCTGAATAGACCTGAGCTGCATTCAGAGTAGTGGGAGGAATTTCACTAGCACCTGAATAGGCCTGGTCTGCATTTAGAGTGGTGGGAGGAGATCTCCCTTGCACCTGAATAGGCCCTCTCTCCCTTGCACAATGCTGTCTCCAGAGAGGACAGAACTGGTTTGGGCAGAGCACAGACACTCTCTGCCCAAAAGAACAAAGAGAAACTGAGTATAAATATTGGGGCCCAGACCCCAGAACTTTAGATTACTGCTGAACTAAGGAACCTGCAAGGAAGAAGAGCTGCGTGCTCTGCTGTGTTGACCTGCTGCTTGCTTCTTCTGTCTTGGCCAGGGAAAGGACTGGATTGTACTTTCATCCTCCTGCTGTTAGAGTTTTCTCCAAGGGCTTGAAGTAGAGCTTGTCTCCTGCTGGAAGTCTCAGGGAGATAAAAGACTTCAGGGAACTTGCTGGAATCAAGAAACCTGCCAAGAAGAAGAGCTGGAAGAACTGCTAGGAGGAGTACTGCACCGCTGCTGTGTTGTTGCTGTGTTGGGTTGGCCTGCAGTTGCTGCTTCTGCCTTGGGCAGTGAAAGGACTGGCCTGAACTATCTTAACTTGTGCTGAGGATCTCCAAGGGCTTGAAGTAGAGCTTGCCTCCTGTTCTGAAGTCTCAGGGACCGCAAAGACTTCACCGACCTCTGGATACCACCTCTGGAACCATTGTTTCAGTTGCCACAGAGGGAGGAAAGCAGTCGACTCCATCACTGGCTCCGTGTCCTGAAGGCACCGCAGAGGGCACCTCCGCATCTCGCACACAACCCTGGTCTCACCGACGACGATGGCCGATGCCACCACCACCGAGCCCCTGCTTGCACCGTGACCTGTGGGCACCGCACTCCGCACCGCCTCGCTTCACTTCGCCACCGTGGTCTCACCGACGCTGTCGCTGCCCGTGACCGCACCGTGGCTTGGGGGCACCACTCGTAAGTCTCATGACGCAATGCCCCGTCCCACACCGCAGTACGGACCGACTGACGCTGCTTCCTGCAACTGGCTCTGTCGCCTGCACCGGGATCTGTCAGCACTGCAATGAGCACCGCCTTCACTCCGCATCGCAGCTCTGGTCTCACCGACTCCGCTGGATGACCGTCACCAAGGCGCTGCCTGCACCGTGCCTTGAGGGTCCACACGCCGCGCCGCTACGCTTCGTATCGCAATCGCAATGGTTGCCACGACCGGCCTGCACCAACGTGTCGGCCCCAACAAAAAGGTACTGCCGACACCACGACTGACACAGTCGGACTGAACTTTTGGATTCTGTTGTTTTCAGGCACCGCGGTAGGAACGGACGGAGCAACCGACTTCAAGGAACTGCATTTTTAACGTTATTCTTGCAAGGTGCATATTTTTAAGTACTGTATGTTGGATTTTTATCATTTTGGTCTTATTTTGAATATATAAAATATTGGATATTTTTCTGAACTGGTGTGGTGTCCTTTTGTAGTGTTTTCACTGTGTTACTGTTGGTTATGTGCAAATGCTTTACACACTGCCTCTGAGATAAGCCTGACTGCTCGTGCCAAACTACCAAGGCGGTGAGCAGGGGTTATTTCAGTAGTGTATCCCCCTTATCCTGACTAGGAAGAAGGGTCCCTACTTGGACAAAGGTGCAAACCATTGCCAACGAGAGACGCCCATTTCTAACACTTTCTGAATAGGCTACATCAGGTATAAAGTCTTACAGTTACAATTATGTACAAAATTATAGTTGGCAAACAATATACAACCGATTCTGGGACAGCCCAGTAGAGGTTCTAAAAATGCAAATCTTCTACCCTTCGGTTTGTCAGAGGGCGGTAACCAATACCAGAGCCATTGTCTACTACAGTAATCTATGTAATTTCCAAAATACCTGTTTATGCTCTTTAACACAGTGTAATAACAGTCCAGCCTTAAAGGATTATTGGCTTTAACAATTGCCTTTTCCAATAAATATGTCGGGCCTACAGCTATTGTCATATATTTTCATAATAAACATAGCATGCTTGTAGTCTTGATCAATTTTTCGAAACCATAACCAACTCAGCTCTGCTGTACTTAACAGTGTAAGCATTCTTTGTCAGTGAAATCACACAACTTCTGTCCTATCAAATGCTGCACTCGCGGAAATCGCCAGGTGGATGGTGCCAAGGCCCCTCTCTCAATAGTTCTTTTCAAACATCTTTTTCTGTTGATCAAGACAAAGGGGCCGATTCCGATCTCGGCCGGTAGGGCTCCGAATCGGATTCGGCTTAACCGGATCCGATTCGGAGCCCTATTGCCCGACCGATTCGTACGCGCGTCCGGGCGAGTGAGTACAATGCGAAATCGGCGACCGACTCGTCCGGGCGTCCCGACCGCTCCGACCGACTCGTTCCCGGGTCTAACCGCACCGACCGACTCGCTCGGACTCGACTCGCACCGCGTAATGGAGACGTTCCCCGGCCGGGTAAGTACGATGCGCGCCGCGAGCAGTCCGACCGAGCCGCGCACTCCGGCTCGAAAGAGCAGTCGGAGCCGTACTTTGGGGGTCCGTGTCGCTCTGTGTGCGACTCCGTAGCCGCGGAGTCGCACACAGGGGGGACCCATGGGTCCCCCCTACCTGTGCGTGTACGGCGCGAGTCGCTTTGCCGCATACACGCTGTAGGGGGCGCCCTTGTCCGCCTCGCACCCATTGAGTCAATGGGAGCCCGCGTACGTGTTGTACGACAGGCTCCCACTGACTTCAATGGGAGTCCGACCGACTCGAGTCCGATGGCATACGTGCGCATCGTACTCGTTCGGTCGGGCTGCACGGGTCTGATTCGGCCGGAAATCTCTCCGGGTCCGGCTCGGTCGGAGAGATTTCCGGCCCGAATCGGATTCGGCCCCAAAGTTTAGAGACAACTATGATTTCAATCAGTGATAAAAACTGTGGAAGACTGCACTTTAGGGCTAATTTAGAGTTTGGTGGTGAGGGTATTCTATCGCAATTATGTGATGTTATGTTAAATTTATTTATAGAGCGCACAATTACCTGGAGGTGTCTTGGGGCTAGCTCGACCAGAAACCTGACCCAAAAACTCAGAGGATCACCTGTTATCAGAATGAGAATAAGGCTTTGACCGAAGTTCATAAAGAACTGAATAAGCAAGTTTTTGAGTCTTTCCTGAAGACAAGCAGATTGTTCACGGTTTTTAGATGGAGTGGAAGGGCATTCCAGGCTCGAGATCCGCTGATCACAAAACTCCCCACCCCCCGATGAGGCGAGTCTAAATTTGGGGACTATTAAGTTATTGGCTGCAGAGGACCTCAAGGTTCTTAATGGCCTGTACCACCTAAATTTCTTTAGGTAGTCCGGTCCGGTGCCTTGCAAGGCTTTAAAGGCAGTGCAGAGGGACTTAAATACTACTCTCTGTCTTTTTGGCAGCCAGTGTAACTACTTTAGGTCTCTAGAGGCAGAATTGAATTTGGGAATGCTTAGAAGGAGCCATGCTGCTGCATTCTGCAGAATCTGTAGTTTGTTGAGATGTTGTTTTGCATATTGGAATAGAAACTATTACAGTAGTCAAGTTTTAAAAACCATAGATGTGACTACTGTTTTCTGCAGAGTGGTCAGAAGAAAAAGTAAGATTGTCTTTAGCTTCTTGAGGGTGTAAAAAACGGAAGAGTAGACTGAGTTTACCTGATCACTGTTTTTGCCCAACCAGAAAAGATTTTAGAACGGCAAGAGCTACTCCTTTAATTCCGATGTCATATAATTGGCCTGTCACCAGCTCATGATTAACCTATCAAAAGCTGCCAATAGGTCGAGTAGAATGAGGGCCGTTTTACCTCCCTGGTCAAGGGTCTCCCTGATCTCCTCCATCACCTTAATTAGGGCCGTCTCAGTGTTGTGCCGGTACAGAGACAGAATATCGACGTGAAAATATCGACATACATTAATATCGAGGTAAGAATATTGTTGGTGTTAAATATCGAGGTAAGTAATATCGATGTAAAAAATATCGTATTTTTTTGTTGTGTAGTAATATCGAAATTTTAAATATCGATGTTAAAAATATAGATATAAAAAATATCGATGTAAGTAATATCGATGTTATGTTTTTGATGTAATTTTTTTAGTGTTTTAATTTTTATTTTATGTTAGTTTTTGTGAATTTCTAATGTTCAAACAAAAATTTTTTTGTTGAAATAATTTGTTTTTCTTTTTTTTCATATTAATTTTAGGAGCGGGACGTTGGGTTTATAGGGGATAAGGGTGGGTAGTAATTTAAAAATGTTGTTTAAAATGTAATATATTTTTAACATTTGTATATATTTTAGGAGCGGGATGTTGGGTTTATATGGGATAAGGGTGGGTAGTAATTTAAAAATATTTTTGAAAATTGAGTTGAGGATCATTAATTATATTAAAATAATATATTTGTTACAAGTTAAAAAAAATTACAAAATTGGGAATAAAAAATGTTGAAAATATTACTGTAAATTTAGATAAATAATATATTTTAATAATTTAATACATTTTACAAATTTAAAAAAATTATTAGAATTAATTATTTATTCTATATGTTTTAAAATTGTTTAATATTTTAAACATTTATTAATTATATTTCCAAATTTTATGAAGTATTAATAATTATTAGTATATTAATGTTGATATTATTTAAAAAAATATTTTCAAAATTTAGAAAGATAAATTATATTTAATAATGACTTTTTTTTAAAGGATATATATTTTTTGATTGTAAAGATGAAAGGGGAGGGTATTAATTATTTATTGTTTAGAGTTTTTTTTTATTTGGAGTTAGAATAGTAAATTCTTATGGTTTACCATCCAGCACTTTCCCTGAGTTTAGTTGGATTTGGAGTTAGAATAGTAAATTATTATGGTTTACCATCCAGCACTTTCCCTGAGTTTAGTTGGATTTGGAGTTAGAATAGTACATTGTTATGGTTTACTATCCAGCACTTTCCCTGAGTTTAGTTGGATTTGGAGTTAGAATAGTAAATTGTTATGGTTTACTATCCAGCACTTTCCCTGAGTTTAGTTGAATTTGGAGTTAGAATACTAAATTATTATGGTTTACCATCCAGCACTTTCCCTTAGTTTATTTGGATTTGGAGTTAGAATAGTAAATTGTTATGGTTTACCATCCAGCACTTTCCCTGAGTTTAGTTGGATTTGGAGTTAGAATAGTACATTTTTATGGTTTACTATCCAGCACTTTCCCTGAGTTTAGTTGGATTTGGAGTTAGAATAGTAAATTGTTATGGTTTACCATCCAGCACTTTCCCTGAGTTTAGTTGGATTTGGAGTTAGAATAGTAAATTGTTATGGTTTACCATCCAGGATGTATGTTAGTTTTATTTTTAATATTTTTTGGATGAAAAGATATTTTAATAGTTTTTATATTTATATTTTTAACATTTTATTTGGTTTTAAAATTTATTATAACATTCATAAAACATTTTAGACATTTTGATGTTATTCAAATTTTATTTGTACATTGTAACATTTATTTATACATGTTCAACAAATCATATTTTATTATATATATTTTTTTCATTACAGTTTTTAACAATTGTACATTTTTTTGAAGTATAAATATGTAATGGTAAAGTAAAACATTACCATTTTTTACTTAATACACAGTATCGTTTGTATTGTTTATTTATTTTTGGTTCAAACAGAAAAATATTTGTAGACAATTTTGTTTAAATTTTTATAATATTATTTATAACAGTTTTATTAGTTTGAAAACATACATTGTACATTTTATAAGATTATGTTTTATTACTTAGCATATTAAATATTATTTTTATTAAATAATATGTAATATGTTAAATAATTTACAATATGTTTACAGAAATATTGTGAGCAATACATATATATTTTTATAACATTTGTATTATATTTGTACATTAACAGTGTATGGAATAAACATATATTTTAATACACATTAATTATTATATTATAGTTTTTGGGGATAAAATAATTAATGTATATTTTACATTTTCATATGTTTACTGTAAACATTGAGGGGAAAAATTATACATATAAATTTAAACATTTGAAACATTTTTAAACATTTTTCAAAACATTTTTCATTGATTTCTATGGGGAGTTAGTCCTATTTTCATTTTCATTTTGCCGCCATTTTATTTCCTTTTAGTCACCTTTTTACCTATCAATTTCGTTTTTAGGTCATTTACCAAGACGGAACCTCGCGGTTGGGAGCTGCTTCTCGTCCGTTCGTGTAAGTTTAGTTTTATTTACTTTTAAGTTAGTTTTAAGGTAGGGGTAAGTTAGTGGTACTGTAAATATATTTGTTAGGGCGTTATTTTATCGTTTTCAGGATAGTTACGTGTTGTGTCGGTAGTTTAGTGTTTTATGTGTTTGATTTAGTGTCGGATGTAATTACAATGTTATGTAATTTTACTTATATGTTTACGATATGTGTTTATGTTTATTTTATGTTGATATTCGTTTTTGTGGGTTTGTATATTTGTTGTGGGTGGGTGTTGTTTACTTTTATTTACAGGTACTGGCTTTGGTGAACGGATGGAGTTGTTCACGCGTTTTTATTTTTTAAATTAAGGACAATGTTGTTTCTTGTTTGATAACAAGTTGATATACAGTTCCTTTTTTTATCGGGTTGTTGGAGCGTTTTTTAATAAACTTTTCGGGTTTTTGAGAGTTTCGTTATTGAGAGGATTGTGGCGTTGAATTCTTTTATCTACAATTGTATTTTTCCATTTTTGGGGGGTTTCCTTATTAAATGGATTAATTTTTGCTTGGTTTGTTGTGGATTTTATCGATTTCGAGGATATTCGACAAACTAAATAACTGTAAGTAATTACTTTTTTTTTTTTTGAGGGTGGGAAATGTATATTTTTTTATTCTCTTTTTTTATTATTTATATTATGTCATATAATTTTGAGTTATATTTAGAATTTTATGACATTTAATTAATTAAAAAAAGAGAAATACTTTGTTGTTATGTTTTTTATGTTTATAATGTTTGCTATTTGGTTTACTTTAAAGAATTGATTTTGCAATCATGTCTAGATATTCTAGGCCTTGGGTATTTGGATACATCCTAGTTTTATGCTGGAGGTGTTCATACATACTTTTGGTTTGTTTGCTTAGTTTAGGGCCTATTTTGCTTAGAGATTGTTCTACTCTGAGCTCTTGGTAGCTTTGTTCCTTTTTAATAGCTTGTATAAGTTTGTGGAATGTGGGTTGTCCTCTACCTATTGTGGCCTGGAAGGCATTATGCCATCCTTCTATTGCGTTATTTGTCTTGGCTTTTTGAGCTATGGTATTGGCGTAGACATTCCACCAGGGTATTTGAAATTTAGGTTGTCTACGATGCCCTGACCGATGTAATCTTCCCACCCAGGTGTCCTCAAAGTAGTCCAGCAAGGGACTTAATTTACTTTCATTGGTACGGTAGAAGGGACTGTCTATTAGCATGTTGTAATGATTAGCCACTTCAGTTGTTGGTACGTATGCTAGGGCTATGAATTTTTTTATTTGGTAGGCAAAGTTGCTATTAGTTGAGTATTCTATGCTTAAAGTAGATTTTTGTAGGTGCCTCCATATGCTTTGGTTAAAATGGTAGTAGCAACCTTGTATTGCAGTGTGTGGGTACAGTTTGAATATTGCTTGAATCATAGCATGTTCAAAATCTATAATTATTCTTTCGGGATAGTAATTTTCTGTGAATTCTTTTATTGTCGTAATTCTATATAGGTGGTGTTATGTTTATTAGGCAGCAATGCGTAAATGAATGGGATATTTGTCTCTTCAAATTCACCATGAATTGTATAAAGCTGATAAAAGGGTTTTGGACAAACTTTAAAAGTTCCGTCCATCATCCATGTTTCGCAGTTTTTAAGTTTTTGCAAGTTACTATTAGTTCCAAAAATAATAATTCTTTTGTCATGACTTTTGTTGTCATACAGTAAGAATTTGTCTTCTTTGTGGGTGATGGTGTATTCTGGGAGTATTTGGAGTTTTTCAAAAGTTTTGGGGGTAGATGGCGTTGGATCTGAAGCTCTCTTAGTTTTTGCTATTAATCTTTTTAGGTTGGGGATAGAAGGTAGTTGTCCTGTGACATGTTCAGGTACTTTGGTTAAAACATTTTTCAGAATTTGAGTACTTGTCTCTTGGGAGCCTGTGCTTGCTTCTTTTATTGTGTCTAAGGCTTCTCTTACTTCCAATTCAGTCACATTGGGGGGATGGTTGTGCTCTCTAACATTCACAACATTGCTATCTATTGTTGTAGCTCTACCATAACAGGCATTGGAATAATATTTGCTACATTTCCAATGTGTTTTAGTTTCTATGACTTTTTCTTGGGTGTAAGTGTAACCCATGTAGGAAAGCATTAGTTTTCCCTTTTGAGATGTTATAAACTTCGCTCCTTCTGCCATTTCTGGGGTATATCTGTGAAGATATATACAGATGTGTTTAGTAAATATGCTATTGTGAATAATAAATCTGCTAGTCTTATTAATAATATTTAAAAAATACTTACATTAGTGTTGTTTGTGTTTTGTTGATGGGTTTATTTGCTGCTTGTTGTTTTTTCACTGTTTGATTTTCTGTAGATGGGGAAGAAAAATGTTTATGTTAATTACATTTGAGATATGTTTTAATTTCTTTGTATTCTTTTTTATTTAGCACTGAAACTATACTTACTTTTTGTAGTAGATGAATTTAATTTGGTGGATGTTTTTTGTAGATGCAGTTTGTTAAAGCTGTGAAGAAAAATGCTTTTATTAGTTATGTTTTCTCATTTTATACGTGTAAAAAAATCAGATTAATTTACTTTTTTTATAGGTTAAGTTGTATATTCAATAGTTTATGTTTTCCATCATGTAGTGTTAAATAAGGTACTTAGGGGCCCATTACGATACCCGGCGTAAAAAAATCCGCCAGGCATGAAAGCGGCAAAAATCTGCCCGCACTCACCGTCTGAACACCGACCACGCCATTACGATTACACAAACCGAAAACCGCCATCGGCGGAAAAATCACACAAAATACCGCCCGCCAACGTCCGAGTCGGAGTCAAACCGCCTACCACGGACGGAAACACGCACGACAACACAAAACCGCCCGCCCTCACGGCCGACACACCGCACGTGAAATTACGATCGCACCGCCATGAGCGCGGGAAAACTACAAATATACCGCCCGCCAGCGCAAACAACGCCGATGAGAATCGACACGGCAGAAGCCATGGCGCCCACGTACCTGCACAGAAACCATCCGCTCACAAAACCAATAGCACACAACATGGCCAACAAGTCCACACAGCAAGGCACGCACAAATACACAAGCACAGTACACATCCCGAAAACACCCCCCGGACAAACAAAAACAACAAAGGCCAGAACCCCAGACACAACACACCTGAAAACAACAGACCATGAGGACACACCCACATAGGTAAGTACAAAAGCAGCACTCCCACAGACCACAACCCCTTGCAACATTGCAAACCGGAGAGGAGAGGACACAGAGACACAGCAAGGACAGCAGCACACCACAGAAACGCACACATCACAACCACCACCACCACCACCACCACCACCAAACACCGGCACCACAAACCCCCTGCACATTACACAACACACACCGCACCAGCACCACAAACACCATGGCACCACAAAGAATGCCCAAGTTCACGCCCATTGAGCTGACGGTCATGGTCGACGAGATCATCAAGGTGTACCCACAAATCTATGGGAACATGGTCCAGCACACACCACTAGCCACCAGAAACAGAATGTGGAACCGGATCGTAGACCAGGTCAATGCAGTCGGGACCCTGCCCAGGAACAGAGGAGAAATAAACAAACGTTGGAATGACGTCAAGAGCCTGGTCAAGAAGAAGGAGGGCAAAAACAGAGAGCTGGCTGCCGTCACTGGCGGAGGGAATCCCGCGCTCTTCAAGACCTTCAAAGCGTGGGAGGAGAAGGTGCGAGTCATAATACATCCGGAGATCCTCGCCGGATTAGCAGAGGAGTGGAGGCTGGTAAGTACAAACTAATGTATACCAGCACACCGCTATGTACTCACATGCACTACCACCATGCCACAGCTCCCAGGGACAAACACCCCCATGTCCAGCACACAATACACAACACATCACACACACATGCAACAGACACCACCACACACAGCCCAAACCGAACAACTGTCAAGATACGTGGGGACATGTGTACACTCAGCCAGCCACGTAACCACCAACAGGTCCCCAAATATGCCAGAAGCGCCACAACGAGCACCCACCACACCCATGTGTCCGCCACAGCTGCACTAACCGACAAGTAACAGGTAAGTGGCAGGAACACAAAGTGCAGTGGGTGGGACGGTGGACAGCCCAAGTACAACACACACCAGGCCCCTAGTCCCACAGCACAGCAAGGAGGAGCATTCCCCACACCCCACAGCCACGTGTCAGCCACCGCAGTGCACAACGACAGCCGAAAGGCAGACATCACGGTCCACAGCAATCGGTGTCAGTGGGTGTCCAGCCACCCCCACGACCCACAACACCCCCCACCCCCACAGACCTGCAACATGGAGCACCCCCACTTAGAGCCATGTGGCATCCAGTACAGTGCACGCACGAACAACTTGCAGGTGGGAAACTGGACAGGGCTGGATTACTGGAGGCATGAGGACCGGAACACGACCAACACATGGGACATGTCACGTAGCAGACGAACACGCAGCACCGCCCACCGTCACGAACAAGTGAACAATGTGCACACGGACATGAACAACAGACTCACACCCCACATGACCCATCACAGACATAGCAACACCCAAGGAGCCACGTCTGCATGCACAAGCCACACTGAATATAGTACCACACGGCAGCCACTGTGCAACTCATCACACACAACCGAAACACCATTGAAGTCCTGTTCATGTAGCCCCTACTGCCTGTCAACCACACACCCCACAACTACGCCTATGTAAGACAAACAACACTAGACGCAACAGAGCGGAACAACATAAATGCACACGAACACCACTGAACCCATCAAACACACAGACACACCATGCACATACAACATACCATCCATCCCATCCGTCAGCCCCAGTCTCATGAAAGGCATGTCATCCGCACAGCTGCCACACATACAGCAGTCACGCTAAGATACATGCCCATGACCAACCATGTGCCAGAAGTCAATGAAGCGCACGACACACTGTGAGCAACAACACACAACATGGGCCACACCCCCCGAGCACTGCAGTGATGCACATGGCACAGGGCAGCACGCACACCAAGGAGATGGGACAACTGCAATACGTTGGCTGGCACACAACCATCACTCACTCATAACGATGCGTCCAATGCCATGTCCAGTAATCACAACAGACAGCAAATATGCAGGCCATGTCAAGCATGCACACACCTCAAACCATGCACTGTCATGCTGCCACAACACATGTCACGTTCGGCACCCATGGCTCACAGCATGTACCCCAAAAGCATATCCCCTCCCAAATGCGAATCTGGGGCATGGCCCCCATGTTGCCATATGCGTTCCCAAGCGTTCCATTTGAACCCCAAAAGCATATTCCCTCCCAAATGCGAATCTGGGGCATGGCCCCCATGTTGCCATATGCGTTCCTAAGCGTTCCATTTGAACCCCAAAAGCATATTCCCTCCCAAATGCGAATCTGGGGCATGGCCCCCATGTTGCCATATGCGTTCCTAAGCGTTCCATTTGAACCCCAAAAGCATATTCCCTCCCAAATGCGAATCTGGGGCATGGCCCCCATGTTGCCATATGCGTTCCTAAGCGTTCCATTTGAACCCCAAAAGCATATTCCCTCCCAAATGCGAATCTGGGGCATGGCCCCCATGTTGCCATATGCGTTCCTAAGCGTCCCATCTGAACACCAAAAGCAAAGTACAAACCAGACCCAGGATGGGCCAGGAGCCCGCATACACCAGAGTCACAATAAGTAGGGGCACAGCAACACACCCATCGGCATGGCCAATCCGTCCCATGCCACATGTGCACAGCACACAGTCCCATTGCCAAGCACACACAACTACAGATGCTACAGCCACACACACGCCTCCGGGAAACCCATGTACGAGATTGCACGAACTGTTAATGTCAGACGACAAATACATACTTCGCCAGGTGCAACACAATAACAAATCTCATTCTCTCCACAGGTGACGAACTGCTGGATGCTGGGGATGGAGCCAGCAGCCAGCACAGCCAGCCTACAAGCCCCCAACGAGGACACACGGATCTGGAGGATCTGTCCTCCTCTTCGGACACGGACCACCAAGCAGGCCCATCTGGTGTGGCAGGGCCCAGCCGCTCCCCAGGACCCCTCCTACCCACCAACCCATCATCCAGGGCTGCTGAACATTCCCAGCCCCCTGCTGCCACTGTCGTTGCGGCCACACCCACGGTCATTGTGGCCACTACCACTGCCGCAACCGCCACCATCGCCGCACCGACCACCACCGCCGCCACCACCACCACGTCTTCGCTGGCACCAGCCCCAGCGCAGGTGGTGGCCCGGCCGACTGGATCCACCCTGGGAGCCACAGCGAGGACCGTGGTGAGCAATGTGGCTAGTGGGCAGGCCGGTGGCAGCAGGACTGGTAGGAGGAGCAGGGTCAGGGAAACGCCAGCCTCCCCTGGGAGCCATGCCCTGCCTCAAATGGCCAGAGTCCTTGGGGCCTATGAAGAGGCCCAAGGACAATGGGTCCGGTCTGCTTCAGACACGCGTGAGGTGCTGGGGGTGCTGAGGTCCATGGACGCCCGTATGGGCCAACTCGTGGACCTCATGGGCCAGCTGGTGGTGGCGGTGAGGTCACAGCCAGGGACAGCAGCTCCCCTCCGCCACCACCTGCCGGGGCGCAGGGTCGAGCAGCAGTGTCCAGTTCCCCTGCGTCCACAGCCAGTGAGCACACCTCAACCACCAGCATGTCGCAAGCAGGCACCCCCCTCGCAAACGTGGAAGGGGCCGTCCGAAGTGGAAACAGATCTCCCGGGAGGACTTCGCACGCTCCAAACGCAAGTGAGGCAGCCAGCCAGCCAGCCTTCCGCCAGCCTTCCTTGACCAGCCACTGCATTGACTTGGACTACGATCCCACTCCACACAGCCATCTGGATGGCATGTGTGTGTTGGACTATGGACATAGAACCAGTGGGTACACCCTGAGCATCACGCAGACATGACCGACAGCTCATTGTCACTGCACGCACCACTTTTGTCATCACCTTACACACAATCACATGTCACAGTTTGAAATAAATGCACCTTTTACACTAACTGCTGTTTGTGCCCTGTGTTTTATTTGTACGGAATACAACGGCCACCTTGGGCGGAAAGGCACCTGATGCGTGGCATGGCAATGGAATCCGGAGGGCCTGTAGGGACCTAGGGGTGGGAGACAGAACAGGAGCACATTCAATGAGTGTGTCACACACCCATCACACAGTACATGTCAACAACTACAAGCAATGTACACACATCGCACAGAGCAATAGGGCACAATGCCACAGCCACCAACAGTGGCATACTATCCCTGGCCATGGAGCGTTGACACACAGCACGCAGTGAACAAGCGGCCACCCTGACACAGCACACACACACCTGCACAGATACAGCCACATCAGCCGTCGTACATGGACACTCACCGTCAAGTGAAGTAGCGGGCGATGAGCTGCTGCCGCACATTACCAGCTTCCTCCTCTCCGCTGTCCTCCTCACTCGAGCTGTCCTGGTCTGCGGGCTGGGGCCCTGGTTGATCTCCGTCATCCACGATGAGGGGGATCTGCTTCCGAATGGCCAGATTGTGCAGCATGCAGCACGCCACCACTATCCGGCACACCTTCTGTGGGGAGTACGCCAGCGCACCCCCGGTGCGGTCCAGGCACCTGAACCTGGACTTGAGGAGGCCAAAGGTACGCTCGACCACACGTCTGGTCCTCCCATGTGCCTCATTGTAGCGATCGTCTGCTGGGGTGCGAGGATTCCTCAATGGACTGAGCAGCCATGCCCCATTCGGGTACGCAGAGTCACCTGGGTGTGAGGGACACAGAGAACCGTTGCTATTCCAACTGGACAGGGGACAGCATCGCACAACCAGCACGCTACACCACTCCACATACTCACCGACAATACAGCCACGATCCTGTTGCATATTGGACATCAGTCGTGGCAAGATGCTGTTGCGCATTATGTGTGCGTCATGGGCCGAGCCTGGGAACTTTGCACACACGTGGGTGATCACCATGTCCGCAAGGCACACCACTTGCACATTCAGGGAGTGCGTGTGCTTCCTGTTGCGGTACAGGTGCTCAGTGGCCTGTGGTGGAACAAGGCCGACATGTGTGCAGTCAATGGCTCCAACGACGTGTGGGATTCTGCCAAGGGCATAGAATGCACCCTTCACTGCCGCCAATTCACGAGCCCTGGGGAAGCGGATGTACCTGTTTCGGTACAGCATCATGGCTGCCAGTACATCCCTCAGCACCTTGCTGAACATGGGCTGGGACATCCCTCCTCCAATGCCCACTGTGTGCTGGAATGACCCAGTGGCGAAGAAATGCATGGCGGCCATCACCTTAGCCGTGGGGGTGACAGCAGTCGGATACACCCTGCGGGGACGGAGATGGGGTTCTAACATGGCACACAGTCGATGCAGGGTTGGCCTGTCCAGCCGAAACTTCCTAATAACCTCTGTATCGTCCATGTCCGCCAGCAATTGGTATGGGCGGTCAATGTTCGGTCTCCGCCTAGGGACAATGGCAGAGGACACATGTCAAAGCAACACGACACATAGCAATTTCGCATACACATCACTGACATGACTGAGCAAGCACATGAGCCACAGCCCAGCTGTCAAGCTGGGACGGCACGGCCACAATACACTTACACAGGTCTCCCAACAATGGCAATGGCTAGTGATACAAACCACTGCCATGTGCATGCACATGGGGATCTAGGCCCCAATGACTTGCGGGGCGTGCTGATGGGGACTGACTGCATATCCGTCAAGCGGCAACGCCACGGCAACATGAATGTCTGCTGAGCATGGAACTGCTTCCGCGGCTGGATGAGTATGGCACACGACGACGACGATGTGGGCACAGGCTGAGCGGCCATAACAAGTGGGACCTGTGGCACGAGGGGATATGAGACAGTAGTAGGTGTCAGCACTGCACCCTATGTACAGCACTGTACGGATCACACCTCCCGAAACATTGACAGGTGTCCACATTGACAGCCCCATGCCAAGACGGCTGTGTGCTTGCAGTCACACGTCACAGGTGAGAGGTTACATTGCACGTGCCAGGTGGCAGACGTACATAGTGGGAGCTGGCATGTGTGTGCATGTGTCTCCTGTTCAGGATCCACCAGATGGGCGCTGACTCTGTACTGACCATTGGACACAGCATGTTCCGTGGAAGGCTTGTGTGTGTGGGATGGTGGCACTGGATGTGCCTCCGTTGGGTGGGGGGCCATGCACAGGGCGGGTACGTCGATGATTGCGCATTGTTGGTCACGGTGGGTGCACCAACTGAAGATGTGTTGCCCTGTGTTCAATTCCTATGTCCGCATGATGATGGACTGTAGATGTGGGCAGACTACACATTGGTCGATGTGCTGTCTATATGCATGTGCCTTCACACCAGGCACAGCTGCCCCTGCACATGTGACCCCTGCTGGACTCGCTGCTGGGTCTGTGGAGCTGATGCACCTTCTGCGCGTGGGGCGGACAGCTCTCCTCACTTCCCTCATTGCGCATGTCATGACTTTGCCGCAGGTGACATGGATCATGGAGGGCCCACATGTACGCGTGGGTAGGCTACACATGATTGTTCACTGGTCGCCACCCCCAGTCAGTGTTTCGAATGGGAAGGTTGTCGTGCTGGTGGTATGTTCGATGTGGCGGATGGGCGGGCCCTAGGTGCGGGCTTACATTCCCGGACATGGGGGGTAGTTGGATTGGCGACTAGTTGCAGTACACACGGGACACGTCTCTTCCTTTCCACATCTGGGTCATCCCTTGTACTAACTGACAGTGATACAGTCATCTTCGCCCCAGCCCTCATGTCCTCCCCTCGCTCCCCCAATATGCATGCTCACCTGCGAGGCTAGCGCTTGCACAGGCAGCCCCAAGCTCGCACCAGAGAGGGCAAGGAGTGTATGTGT